>SKCR01001267.1:0-86761 GCA_019454045.1 Zanthoxylum bungeanum
CCATCCATGTATGTCTTCCTTGAAGACTACTATTGTACCAATAGGCACAATGCCTTGTGGTGCATCAACTAGTATCCAACCACAGTTGGTAATACATGGAATCCATTTCGGACTATATGGCATTTTGCCATATAGGGAGTCGATACCTTGTATCACTTCCTCATAAGTAGTCAGTCGTATTCCTCAAGAAGGATTGACATCTTTATGAGGTGAGATCAGAAACCCATACCTCCCAGGTTGTTTTCTGACTCTCTCCGACTTATGTGGTTCTTGTGTATTCGAAGGTTATTGGTATAGTTTTTCATCCTTGATGAACTATTTATGTTCATTAAGAATCGGGTGCCTGGAATAGTATTACTCTGATTTTCATCGAGGTTTACTTTCCTCCCACTATACCACTGCATATAGGTATTCCTCTTAGGAAAACCGCATGGTGAGCAAAAATTAAATTGTTCTCTTGTGAGATATAATGTACTATACTTTGGTATCCCTAGGATAACCTACAATTAGGCACTTATCCCATTTGGGGTTTTAGTTTGGTATCATCCCCCCTTATGCCTAGCATTTTAACATCTCTCAGGAATGAGAAAAACCTAGTTTCTTTCTTGTTCATATCTAATATGAAGTCTGTCTAACAAATTTATGGACCCTTATTCAAAATAAGTTCTGCACTGTTTAATGCGTATCGTTAGAAGGAAATGGTAGCTCAGAACAACTCATGATTAACCTTATCATGTCCAATAAAATTCAGATTCTCAGTTCGGATTCACCGTCAAACTGACGGTTTCGGGAGGAGTCCTCATTGAAAGAATACTTACTCTTTCAAGTATACGAGAAACTTATTGCTTAAGTATTTTCATCATGGTCAAACCGTGATGGTTTAATACTTTAGCCGATCTGTTTGTCTACTTCGTGTCGAAACTATAAAAGTTTCTGATTTGTGGTTCAAAAGAGACACATAACCATAACGTGATGCCACACCGTAGAGGTCACGAAATATTCATATCCACCTCTAGCCTAGCTAGATATGGGCCCACCTACTTCACTATGAACAATGGCTAACAGATGGATGGCATTTGCACTTTTACCAAGTAAATAGTGTTTTAGGCACTTTGCCCCAATAAATAGATTCGTAGACTTTATTTGATTGGAATCAAATTAGTCCTAGTACCCACTCTTCAAAAGTGTGGATATACGAGTCTTGTTTAATTGTGTCCCGATAATAATGCCACATTTAAGTCTCAACTGATTAAATCAGTTTGAGCTATTTGTTTGTCATGTCATACGTTTGAGATTTATTTATATTCAAAATATAAATTCTGTTATTCACATCTAATTTGTTTATCTCAATATCATCTTTATAAAATAAAACACTTTAGTGTTCTAGAATATAAAGGTATACCCGCAACGGGTTGAACTCTGATATAGAGATAATGTTTATAGTCAAACTAGTTACATTGTAAAGTTTCCTAATTTAAGTACACACCCGAAAGGTAGTTCTTAAACTTAGGTTTCTACGGTTAAAACAGGGACTGTCGTCCCGTTTCCGACTCACAGATGAATCTCAACTGAAGTCAGTATCCTTCTTTTCAGCAGATTCTGCACACCAGTACATATTTATGTACCACTTCCAGTGTCTAAAATCGAATTTTAATACTAGTAGTGAACATATTTATGACAAATATTATTGAAGTCAGAGCCTTGCCTGTCTTCAATTCTTTCATGTCTGCCTTTCCATACGGCAATCACTTCCGTTCCGTGTCCTCGTTTACCATAATTTAGGCAGACATTTTTGGATATGTCCTTTCTCTTCCCAGAAGATTATAATGATTTTGCCTTTGCCCTTTTCTACACCCCAGAAGCCTTTGGCCAAGCCTTGGCCTTCTAGAATATTGAAGTAAGACGCGTCTTGCGATACTTGCCTTATTGCAAAATTTTGGCTTTGTCTCCTTAAGAATAGCCATTAACTCTCCAAGAGTTTACTATTGCAATTTTTACTTCTAAGATCTAAGAATAGATCTATGAAGATTCCAAATATCATGTTCTACTTATTTGCTCAACTCCGAGCTTAGGCCTAAGATGTTATTTTATCAAATAAAGTAACTTCTTAGTTTTCAGGACTATCCTGAAGTTTTATTCCCAAATTTGAAAATTAAAGTCGTTTAATAACATTTCACCCAGGATTATGTTTTAAACACTAATCTTTCAATTTATCTTGATTCTAATAGTCCAACTATTTAATCAACAATTTTAGGTACTATTAATTATAATGATTACTATAGTCCAACTATATAATCAACTATAATTTAATTAGTTAACATCAATTATATTGATTACTATAATCCAATTATAAAATCAACTATTAATTGAAATTAGTTAATTCAAATATATTTATTACTATAATCCAATTATATAATCACTATAAATGAAATAGTTTGGAATACAGTCCAACTGTTTTATTAAATCAACATTAAATATTAGTCCAACTAATATATTAATTTATTTGACGAAAAATTTGATGAGCGCGTATGGCAAGTAACTAAACGAATATTGCAAATTTAATACTTGCCTCCCACTATTTTCGGCGAGCCTCTAACCCTCTGTTGAGTACTCGGGAAACCTTGTTTCCGAGTAGGCTAGGATCCCGTTAAATAACACACAATCTTGACTTTGGCCAACAAATTGTATGATAATTAACTAGGTAGATCTCTAAAATCAATTGGATCTCATCCAATTCCTAGATCCAGTAGGTGGACATCCAAGTCCGAAACATATATCCTATATATGCCAATATATCCAATATATTGCCTAACCTTTTTTCCTCTGAATCAACTCAGCCTTGGCTTTGGCACAACAAACTTAGTGATCCCAGTTAAGCGGAACTCATTGACCATGGAAAGCTTCGTAATCAATGTCGATGGACAAGAAGTGATCTTGACTTTGGCCAACAAATCACAACTTGGACATGACACCAATACGGAACAAAGCCTTCGTGATTCAAACACATCCTCGACGGACAAAGGTCTTGACTTTGGCAAACAAACCAATGCCAGTCTTGGATCTTGAGTAAGAATCACTCAATGGAAGGAAAAACACTTAATATTTTGTGAGGGTTTTTCGCGTGCAAATTGGCAACCAATTTATTATCTTTGTTAAGGTCTCATCATCATACACCCTTAAACATGCATTCTAAACACATTAGTAAATAAATATAATAATGATATACGGATGAATATTTAAACATTGTTCCTAGAACAAATCTCTCACTTTCCAATCTCCCGCTAGCACAAGTATTAATTCTACCCCATTACATAACACTTATAAATAAACCTCATTTATATTGAGGGGAATAGGTGAGAAGAGAAATACAAGAGTAAGGAGGTAATAGGCTGGACACGTAGGTCCAATTTAATAAATTCTAAATTTATTACAACAATTTCCAAAATTACCCCACCCATCTAATATCCATCCGACATACATTATTCATGCATCGCAACCATGTATTCACACAAGCATGTTATCAATCAATATAATCAAATTAATTAATTAATCTGATAATTAATGACCATCCAATGTTCAAACAACGATTTGATTTTGCGCGAGTCAAACTCGTTTTGCGAATAAGTACTCAAAGTACGAATTTTTGAATTAAATTAAACTACAACATTAAATCCAATTTAATTTGTATTTAATACTAATTTATTTATTTATTTCCAAATTAAATACTACACTTTATTAACGAACCTTTACGACTTAGATTCTAAATCTAATAGTTACGGGTCTCAAAGCCCGATTAACATCCAATGTCAATTTAATTTAAAGTCCAATGGGCTTTTAATTAATTTCTTAAGGCATGGACTTTTGGTCAACATGGGTCAAACCCAATTACCAAGGCCCATTTAAGGAATCACCCTTATATGCTTAGAAACCAATTTAGGCCCATTGGGCCCAATTAAAGTTAAAGGTTCATTTAGTCATAATTGGACTTTATGGATATGGTTTTGGGCCCAATTGGATCCAACCAATTTAGCCTAAACCAATATTGGTACAACCAAGCCCATTTAAGCCCAATTACAACTTTTAAAGCCCAATTTCCAAAATAGGCCCAATTAATTAAATACCAAATTCCAAATTTTATAACTTAATTAACTTAAGTGTATAGCCATAATTAATCACCCAAATTAATATTTCCAAAACATAAATTTGTACAATTAATTATGCTCATTATCATCAAAACATGTCCAACACATTTTAATCAAAAATCAAACCCATTATACATGCCACATACTTACGACATTTTGGGGGTTTTATAATTCGATTTCGTTTTCAATCCAATTGAATTACAAATCAACATTACCCAATGTTTTCCAACTCATCCAATGATCAAAAACACAAAATACCATGACAATTAGGGTTCATGTACCTCTCGGTCAAGCCTAAGATTTGGGCAAAAATTGATCCAATCAACTTTTCATGAAATTGATCCAATACAACTTCAATTAAACATCATTCAAGCATACTCAATCAATTAATTTAATCAAATCATGCTCAAAATCAATTTACCCAATTTTAACCCTAAGTTCAAGTTTCATGCTCAACCTCGCTTTGATACCATTGTTGGGTTTCTAAGATCTAACCGGGATCGATTCAAGTAAGAAACATACATGTGAATACAACAAGGAAGTTGCGGAATACTTACATTGAGCGGTTGAGCGATGCGACGAAGAATAAAAACTTTTTATGCCCTTTGTGAAGCTCACGGCAGTGGCCGTTTTCTGTCTTCCAAAATTCAGCCATGGATGATCTCAAGCTCCAAGCTTTGTGATGTAATTCCATGCCCATGGGTGAGTTTCCCTATCACCTTCGCAAGACTCCGGAAGTGTGCTAGCACTCTTGGTTTTGTAATAAAATCATCACTTGCTTCTCCTTTGTTCTCGGCAGAAACCAGAAAAAACAGAAGAAGAAATTGGCCTTGAGGCCGTGAGAGAGAGATGAAGAGAGGAAGAGAATGTTGTGTTGGTTTGTTAAAGAATGTGTATCTAATACACATTTAAATGAATTCAAAATTCATTTTCCAATTTATTTGCTTTTCAAAAGTCAAGCCAATTAAAGCCACAACCACTCCCATCAATCAATCAAGTGACAAGTTGTCACATCACTCAAAATGATATGTGATTTGATGCTTGATGTGACTAATGATATGACGCTTGATGTGACTTGTGGGCCGCACTTAAATTCACAATGCGAGTGCGCCCGCAAACACTCCCGGGCTCGGGTTTGCTAATTCCAAATTAACGAATTTTCTGTTGCGACGTAATTAAGTAATTATGCCTAGCAAAATCACTATTCACATCGCTAACGAATTATTCTAAATTAACTCATTCGCCCGAATTAAAATCTAATTTCAATTCCATGTCGAAATCCAATTTCGTATAATATATCGAATATATTATTTTATCGATTAATTCCAAATTAATCGTTTTCTCTCTTTTAAATAATTTTTATCCCAGATAAAATATCTCCTTAATTAATCTCAGATTAATTTTCTCTCTCATCTAATTAATCCCAAATTAATAAAATGTGAGTCATACGTCATCGGTGAATCTTCGGGAAGTGACCCATGAGATCCCCAGATATGTTGGCAGTAAATTGACCGTGTAAACATACATGTATAACGCAAGAGCACGTATCGTTCAAGTAGTATAAAATGTATCGATCCCACGAGGACTTAATACCTAATCTATTAATTTTATGAGGTCAAATGATTACTAGTATCTAACAGTTTGATTGATTGATTTAAGATGGTGTTGATTCTAAATTTAAAAGCAAGTAAATAAGATTGTTCAAGAGTAAGTTATAAGAAAATTCAATATTAAAAACTATCTAGGGTTGTGATTTCTTTAAATATCATTTTAAAGATGAAGTGATTATTTTATAGTTGAGTAATATATATTGATTTATTAACCTGGAACACTAAAATATGTGAAAGCCTCTGTCGATGGTCAAACACAAATACACAGTTTAACCTAATTGAACCATATGTCTATGTCAACCAAATTATCTGGATTCATTAAGTTAAAGTTCCAATTATGGTTACCCCCGCCTACCAGGTATATGTCTATCCTGTAAGGAAATCTATTAAAGGGTTATCTATCCTTAAGGAAGATCGTGGGTTATTGAGTTTAAGGTTTTAAACTTAAAATCCCTATGTCTAGTTCATTTTAAGTTTACCTAATCAATTTTATTAATGGCCAATTAATAAAAAGCATTAAGATTAAGACTTAATAAATAAATCTTTATATAACCCAAACTATAATCCAACCCCTTATAAATCAGTGATATTGTAATTTATCACAACCCTAGATAACTAATTTAGTTACAACACATAACTAGGGCTAGTAAAATAAAATACATAAAGTAAAAATGCCGAAAGTAAAATTACGGTAAAGTAGAAATGCAATGAAATGAAATGCTAAGGTAAAAGGAATTAACTTTTACTAATTACTATTTAGATATCTCCCATTATATAATATATATACTTGTGATAATTTTCCAACCAGCCATAAAGGCGGTAAAATCAAATTAAGTTCAACCAGCCATTAAGGTGGTAATATTTGTTAATAAACCAGCCATAAAGGCGGAACCAAGATAAACCAGCCATATAGGTGGAACAACAATAAACCAGCCATAAAGGCGGAACGTAAATAAACCAGCTATATAGGTGGAAAGAAACTTTAATAACAACCGACCATTCTGGCGGTATCCTCATTAAGTCAGGTTTAAAATAGTTTATATATTATATTTAGGGAGATTAATCTAAATAACAATAGTAAAATAATTACCTTTTTACCTTAGCATGGAGAAGTTACCTCCTCATAGTAATAGTAAAAACTGTAAAAGTTTAAGAAAGAAATTACTATTACTATTGAAAAGTAATTAAAATTTAATTACAAAACTTAAATTTAAAGAACTAGAGAGAAAAACTCTCAATTTTACATCAAAGAAATGAGAGAGAATGGTACAACTGAAACTAAAAACTCGCGACAAATTTATTGGCCCAGGTAAGGGTGGCGCGTCGCGCCGCGCAAGGCCTTGCCCGGCGTGACGCGCCACGTGTCAACTTGTGATTTGCTGCCTCGGATCTTATCTGACACGTGGCAGGGCGACTGGAGAGATAATGTGACACGTGGCAAGACGACTGGTTTGATGTCGGCTCGTTGAATTTTTGACATGTGGCATGCGGCGCACGTTAGCAGATCTTCTGTGATGGTGACACGTGGCATGGTGCATGTAGCAAAGTCAAACTTTGTCAAGTCTGACTTGTTGACCTGGTGCACGTTAGCAAGCCTCTTGTGGTGGTGACACGTGGCAAGGTGCACGTTAGCAAAGTCAAACTTTCAACTCTGACTAGTCAACTATGACTTGTTGACCCGGTGCACGTTAGCTGGCTTCGGCGCACGTTAGAGGTCGGGACGCCAAGGGTTTCGGTGTCACGACGCTCCAAATTACCAAAATACCCTTTTTTCCAATTTTCACAGTTTTGCTCCAAATCACCTCCAGAATGTCTCGAAACTTTATTTACCTACAAAATAACACAAAACACATCAAAATATTCACAAAACTCAAGAAACTATACAAAATATTAAGTTAAATGAGTGCGAAATAGTGATACATTTATCACTCATCACACCCCCAAACCTAACATTTTGCTAGTCCTCGAGCAAAATACAAAATAAAATAACATAATAAATTTTAACTAAGCCATTTTCGTAGAGATCACGGTTGTATTTAGCATATGCAACAAGCCTTTAAACCCCTAGGTGTTCCTAGTGGACGAGTTGTAGTCTCGTGAGGGTTTACAATAATGATACCCACAAACATTTTATAAAATTAAAAAGGTAGTGAAACTAATGCACACAAAAGCAAAAAGACAAGTGAAAAGAGAATAAAGAAGAAGTAGTGACTAATCAGGTGAAATTTCTTCTCCAAGTTACTAGTTGTTTTGTTTTTTTTTCTAAATTACTGAATAAGTAAATTCTCTGATTATTTTTACTATTCTCCATATACACAACCAACAAAATATTAAACAACTCATTTTTGCCCACAACAGTCATAAGTGCAGTTGATAAGAGAGTAATATTTTTGTCTTAAAGTTCTATTAGATTTCACACCTTTTGTAGTAATGGAATAATTTTTCTGATTTTTCTGATTTTTTCTTTGATTTTTTTTTCTCTATTTTTTATTTATATACCTATCTTCCATCTATGTAACGAGCTTTGGGTCGGTGACTCCCAAACCAGTTGGCTTTAGGGCACCAAGTGTTAAGACACCCATACGGACTTAATTACTCAGACTTCAGATATATATATTTTTGTAGCATCTTTGATCCATGTAGCGAGCTTTGGGCCAGTGACTGCCAAACCAGTTGGTTTTAGGGCACTAGGTGTTAAAACACCCTTACAGACTTAATAACTCGGATCTTAGATTTTTTTTTATTTCATCACTTTTTGAGATGCATTCTCCAATTAAACTATAGCACTAAATATTACAAAAACTTCAATTTTAGCTCATGTCTGTATGTTACTATGCATGTGATAATACCTGCTAACTGAGCATATGAAGATTCATTTTAGTCCGTTTTATGGAGAATTTACAAATTAAATAATTTAAAAGGAAGTAAACAAAAATTAACTTGTTCCGAAATAATGGTTTGAGATACGTATCAGGTGTAGAAACTCCTTACACAGTTATTTCATACCAATTTCACTTTTTTAATCAAAATAAAAACACAAATACACAAAATCTTTTTGTAATTTTTTTGAAAATTTTTCAATTTTTTTGTATTTTTCGAAAAATTTTAGACTAAAAATAACACATAATTATCAGCGAATTCCCTATAAGGTATGTGACTAACTGTCAAATGGATTTCTATTGTAGATTTCCCATGGGGAGGGTGGAGCGAGGCTCTCTTAAGTACCCAAGCCCCTTAGACTCTTATTGCCTTGGTGTCAGGAATAAACAACAAGTCCTCCAGATTAGTCTGTCACATAATGATTATCTAGGTGCCTTCACAGCTTTTCCTTATAGAAAGGTAGTGAGTAAAGGAAGACACCAAACCATCGCCTATCCTTAATAATACATTTAATTAAACTTCATAAACATACAGTAGTTATTTAAACAGTAAAAGAAGAGTTAAGAAGGTCGTACCTGATTAGCTGAAATCATCTACACGAAAAGTTAAAGGTTAAGATCCAGATTAATCCGACGCCTCTTACCACGATCGTCCTCGGACCAATTTATCTTTGAAAGGATAGGGTCAACTTGTGGTTCATAAGCTATGAGTTGGTCTATTAGATCCGGGGCAGTTCTGGTAGTAAAGATGAGGTCTTTTAAAGGTTTTGACACGAACCCATTTCTTTGAGCATCATCAAGAAACACAAAGAAAATCATAAAATCCATCAACGTTGTACAGTCCAAGCGGTTTCTGGTGTATGTTCAGGTTCGCCCAAGATAGCACTATAAAAATTTCCTCCAATGTGCCTAACCCACCTGGCAGAGCAATAAAAGCATCAACACGATTAATCATTTCTACCAGTCGTTCAGACATACCTGGCACAATTAGCTCCTCTCCGTTTGATGGTTCAATAAGATTTGCCTCTTTCAAGGGTTTTGGGATGACTCCCAAAACGTGACTGCCTCCTTCCTATACAGCCTTTGAAATGATCCCCATTAGTCCAAGATTGCCTCCGCCATTTATTAAGTGCATATTCCTTGCAGCTAAGACTCGACCCAATTCCTGTGCTGCCTCTACGTATTGTGGCTTAGTACCAACACTAGTACCGCAAAACACAGATGTTTTCAACTCGTCTTCTTGATGTGGCTTCCATGTTTTACACTGGATGTCTTCAAAAGTGCAATGATGAGTTGAATTTATAACACCTGAAATAATAGTACTAGTATCTTCCAAAAGACGATTGTTAGCTAAAGAAATTGTGAAAGGTCAAAAAGGTCTGGATCCTGTCGGAGAAAATAACAAAAAATATCAAAACAAATTACAATTTATTAGGAAAAGACAAAGAGATATAATATGTACAAGAAAATTAGTGGCTTGATTGACGTCTATGCGTCAAGGACAAGCTTCCCATCCAATTTTCTCATAAATTAGCAAACATGGTATTTTTGAGTCAGATTCCCAAGACTTAACTGTTGTCTTTCTTTTTGGAATTGTGTATGTAATTTGCGAAAGGCTATGTGAACATATCCACTGGGATGCGTCTCAAGAGTCGAAGATATAAGATCTAAAGACTCCTTACTCAAGCCATCCCTAATGAATTTAATCTTATCTTCGCGGTTATCAGACACCATTCCTAAAGAACGACAACGAGTATTGCAATTCCATCGTGCACATTTGTAACAAACACCCATTTGTTTAGCTCTACGTTTCTTTGCATATGTGCTTCTTCCAAAACCAGGCAGATGTGAAATAAAAGAGTAAGAAGATTCACCTGCCAATCGAACTTGTGCTTCAATTACCCAACGAATATCATTAGGAATACCTTTGATCATCAGTAACCTCATCCGTTCCAAGCGAGCTTTGTAAATTATCATCAGAGATTTTTGAGGGAGAGAAAGAAATTGTTTGTGAAGATTTGTGAGAGCTTCTTCCATCTTGAAATGACTTTTCCTGCAAAAATTAAACACACAACATTAAATCACACTAAATCACAATTTATACACAATTTGCATGGGTTGCCTCCTGGAGCGCTAAGTTTAAGAGTCGTCAGCTAGACTTGACTTTTCAATCATTAGGCTGGATCTGAAAGTGTGACACTTTCTTTTTGACGCTCCAACAGTTCTCACCAGTAGTGCTTGACACGCTGACTGTTAACCTTGAATGTGTTGTTGGTGTTGGGATCCAGTAATTCAACAGCTCCATATGGTAAAACTTGAGTGATCACAAATGGATCTGACCACCTTGATTTCAACTTTCCAGGGAAAATTTTCAACCTCAAGTTGTACAACAATACTTGTTGCTTTGGTTCCAACTGTCTATGCACTATTTTTCGGTCATGCCATTTTTTTGTCTTTTCTTTGTATAATTGGCATTTTCATAAGCATGTAGACGAAACTCCTCCAATTCGTTAAGTTGATGAAGTCGTTTCTCTCATGCAGCTTGTGAATCAAAATTCAACTTCTTCAGTGCCCAGTATGCCTTGTGTTCAAGCTCAACTGGCAGATGACATGCTTTCCCAAATACCAATCGATATGGGGACATACCAAGGTGTCTTGTAAGCTGTGCGGTAGGCCCATAATGCATCATCTAATTTTGTAGACCAGTCCTTCCTTGTTGATCCAACAGTTCTCTCCAAGATTCTTTTGATCTCCATGTTTGAAACTTCAACCTGTCCATTTGACTGTGGATGATAAGGTGGCAACCTTGTGAGTAACTCCATATTTGGATAAGAGTGCATCAAAGTATCTGTTGCAGAAATGTGAGCCACCATCACTGATGATTGCTCGAGGTGTTCCGAACCGAGTGAAAATATTCTTTTTCAAGAATTTGATCACCACTTTTGAATCATTAGATGGCAATGCAATTGCTTCAACCCATTTGGAGACATAATCTACAGCAACCAGGATGTACAGGTTTTCGAATGATGGAACAAAAGGTCCCATGAAATTAATTCCCCACACATCGAATATTTCCACTTCAGAATGTTTTGCAATGGTCCTTCATTTCTCCTCGAAATATTCCCCATTCTTTGGCACCTGTCACATGAAGAACAAACAAGTGAGCATCTTTAAAAAAAGTGGGCCAGACCAAACCTGATTGAAGGACTTTAGCTGCAGTTTTGTTTCCACTGAAGTGTCCACTATATGGTGATGAATGACAGTGCTGCAAAACACTGTTGATTTCCTCATGTGGAATACACCGTCTCAATAATTGATCAGTACAGAGTTTGAATAGGTATGGCTCATCCCAGTCATAGAGCTTGACTTCTTTGAAGAACTTCTTCTGTTGCTGAGTTGTCCATTCCAACGGCCATTTTCCTGACACAATGTAATTGACATAGTCAGCATACCAAGGGACTTCATGTTGCTTATGGCAATAGCTGTTCATCTGGAAAGTTTCTTTGATTGATAGATCTTTGCCAGCTGTTCTCCATTCTCGAGCCTTGATAGATGATCTTCCACTTGGTTTTCTATTCCTTTCCTGTCTCTGATCTCCACATCGAATTCTTGCATAAGAAGAATCCAACGGATCAATATGGGTTTGGCATCTTTCTTTGCGATCAAGTTTGATTGCTGAATGATCTGTGTAAACTACCACTTTGGGACCCAACAGATAAGAGCGGAATTTTTCAAAAGCGAACACAACTGCAAGCAACTCCTTTTCAGTGGTTGTGTAGTTGAGTTGAGCTTCATTCAGAGTTCTGCTGGAGTAGTAAATGGTGTGGAAAAGCTTTGCTTTACGTTGTCCCAAAACTGCACCTACAGCAAAATCACTAGCATCGCACATTACTTCAAATGGAAGGGTCTAGTCTGGTGCTACTATGATGGGGGCAGAGACTAGCTTTTGTTTTAAGATCTCAAAAGCTTTGTGGCATTCTTTGGTGAAGTTGAAAGACACATCCTTTTCCAGAAGATTGCAAAGAGGTTTTGCAATTTTGGAAAAGTCTTTGATAAATCTCCTGTAAAAACCTACATGTCCAAGAAAACTTCGAATACCTTTGACTGATGAAGGTGGAGGTAGTTTTTCAATTGTATCTATCTTTGCTTTGTCTACCTCGATTCCCTTTTGTGAGATCCGGTGTCCAAGAACTATGCCTTCTTGCACCATAAAGTGGCATTTCTCTCAGTTGAGTATCAGGTTTGTATTTTCACACCTTTGTAACACCTGTTCCAGATTTTGCAAACAATAGTCAAAAGAGTCTCCAAACACAGAAAAGTCATCCATGAAAACCTCCATACTCTACTCCAGCATGTCTGAAAAGATGGCCATCATGCAACGCTGAAATGTGGCAAGGGCATTACATAATCCAAATGGCATCCTACGGAAAGCAAAAGTACCATAGGGACATGTAAATGTGGTTTTCTCCTGATCTTCTGGGGTGATAGCAATCTGATTGTATCCTGAATATCCATCCAGAAAGTAATAGAACTCATGTCCCGCTAATCTATCCAGCATCTGATCAATGAATGGCATCGGAAAATGATCCTTCCTTGTGGCTTTGTTAAGCTTCCTATAGTCCATACATACTCTCCATCCAGTCACCGTTCTTGATGGAATTAGCTCATTCTTTTCATTGGTAACCACAGTAATTCCTCATTTCTTTGGCACACACTGCATAAGACTCACCCAACTGCTGTCTGAGATGGGGTAAATGATGCCAGCATCTAACCATTTGATGATTTCTTTCTTCACGACTTCCTTCATTATTAGATTGAGTCTCTGTTGATGTTCCACTGTGGGTTTGTAATCATCGTTCATTAGGATCTTGTGCATGCAGAATGATGGACTAATGCCTCAAATGTCTGCTATAGTCCAGCCAATGGCTTTCTTGTGCTCTCTTAATACTCTTAACAATTTTTCTTCCTGCTCAATGTTAGTGAAGATGAAATAATAACAGGTAATTCAGATGAGTTTCCAAGAAATGCATACCTGGGATGACTCAGAAGTAACTTTAGCTCCATTTGTGGAGGTTCTTCAATCGAGGGCTTGATCCGGTCTTTCTTCGGTAATTCCAAACTTTTGATTGGTTGTATTATTTTGAAACGAAAAGGTTTGTCAAGATAGTTGATATATTCCAGAATTTCAGCATCTAACTCAGTGTCAGTCATGTTGGTGATGCAAGCTTCAAGTTTGTCTGTGGGAACTGTATCAGTATCATGAATGATATATCAAAAACATCAATTCTGAAACATTCTTCTTCATTTTCATTACTTGGAAATTTCATAGCTTTGAAAACATTAAATGTAACTTCTTGGTCCTGAAATTTCATGGTCAATTCTCATTTTTGTACATCAATCACAGTTCGTCATGTTGCTAAGAATGGTATCCCAAGGATGATTGGCACATCTTTGTCTTCATCTATGTCTAGGATAATGAAGTCTGCTGGGAGAATGAGTTTATCAACTTTGACCAGCACATCTTCAACGACTCCTCTTGGGAATACGAGCGTTCGATCAGCAAGTTGCAGTGAGACTGAGGTAGGCATTGCTTCTCCAATTTACAGTTTCCTGTAAATAGAAAAAAACATTAAATTAACATTTGCTCCTAAATCACATAAAGCCTTACCGAAGTTATGTTCTCCTATGATGCAAGGAATGGTGAAACTGCCAGGATCCTTCAACTTTGGGGGGAGTTTTCTCTGAATGATGGCGTTGTATTCTTCTGATAATGCTACTATCTCATAATCTTCCAATCTCCATTTTCGTGAAAGAATGTATTTCATAAATTTAGTATAGATGGGCATTTGTTCCAAAGATTCTGCAAATGGAATGTTGATGTGCAGCTTTTTGAAAACCTCCAAGAATCGAGCAAAGTGCTTGTCCAGTTTGTTTTTCTGAAGATGCTGAGGAAAAGGTGGAGGTGGAGTGATCTGTTCTTTTTCCTTTACTTCTTTTTCCATTGCTTCTTTTGGAACATCTTCAATAGTTGCATTGATTCCAACATCTTTGTTGATTTCAGTACCACTTTTCAAGGTGATGGCTTGACACTGCTCCTTTCCTTGGTTACTTGGATTTGGATCTGTATTGCTGGGAAGATTTCCTGGTGGTCTGTAACTCTGAGCATTGGCTAGTTGTCCAATTTGATTCTCCAGTGCTTTGATGGAAGCAGATTGGCTTTGAAACATAGCAGCATATGCTGCTTGTTGCTTTTTGAACATCTGTGCAAGCCAATCTTTCATTTCTGGTTCTTTTTCAAAATTCTGGCTTTTGTTCTGTTTCTGGTATCCAGGTGGTGGATAGTTCTTTTGCCCTGAATTGTTGCTCCATGAAAAATTGGGATGATTCCTCCACCATGGGTTGTAGGTGTTGGAATATGGATTGTTCCCCTGTCTGTTGAAATTGTTGACAAAATTCACCGTCTCTTCAAGTTGGTTTGGTTCTGGTGCTCCTCCATATGGTGAACTTGTGGATCCAGTGGTAAGAGTCTCCATGAATTTGCATATCTGATCTAATTTGGTGTTGACTGCTGTATTGGCTCCACTTTCATAAATTCCTGCAATTCTTTGGATCATGCTCCTTTCTGTTGGCCACAAGGAATTATTGTTGGCCATTTCTTCGATTAGGTCTCAGGCTTGATCTTCTCTTTTTGCCATTAAAGCTCCTCCAGCAGTAGCATCGATTGTGGTTCTCATTATTCCAGAAAGTCCATTATAGAATGTTTGGACTTGAAGCCATTTTGGAATCTCATGGTGAGGACATTTCCGGAGCAAATCTTTGTACCTTTCCCAAGCTTCATAGAGAGTTTCTGAGTCTTGTTGCACAAAGGATGTGATGTCATTCCTCAGCTTTCCGGTTCTGGCTGGTGGAAAGTACTTTGCAAGAAATTTGGAGGCTAAAATGTTCCAAGTTGTGAATGTAGTCAAGCTTTAGCTCTGTCTTTCAAGGAGTATGGAAAAACACGTAGTCTCATTGCTTCTTCAGCTTCTCGGTTGTAATTGAAAGTACCACAAACTTCCAGGAAGTTTCTGATGTGAGCATTAGGATTTTCATTTGCATTCCCCCAAACTGAACTGACTGTTATATCATTTGAATGCAAGTTTTGATGTCACCTGCATTTGCTGATAAGGGAGGAAGTACAATACAAGAAATGAGTCTGTCAACCACCGGAATGGTTCTGTCTCAAATGGGAAATGGTGGTGCAACCTCCAACGGTTCAGGTTCCATGTTGATTATTGCTTCTTGGCCTTCTCGCCTTTCCCTTCTCAATTGTCTGATAGTTCTTTCAATTTATGGGTCAAGCGGTCGGAGTTCAAAGCTTCTGGTTCGTCTCATGAAGTATCTGAAAACCTGAAATACAAGAAAACTAAAACAATAAGTAAAAAAAAAAATTAGATACAAGTAAAAGTATCTAACCTTAAAACTAATTATCAAAGATAAATAAGTCCCCGGCAACGGCGCCAAAAACTTGATCGGCGTAAACACACACGTATAACGCAAGTGTACGTATCGTTCAAGTAGTATAAAATATATCGATCCCACGAGGACTTAATACCTAATCTATTAATTTTATGAGGTCAAATGATTACTAGTATCTAACAGTTTGGTTGATTGATTTGAGATGGTGATGATTCTAACTTTAAAAGCAAGTAAATAAGACTGTTCAAGAGTAAGTTATAAGAAAATCAATATTAAAAACTATCTAGGGTTTTGATTTCTTTAAATATCATTTTAAAGATGAAGTGGTTATTTTATAGTTGAGTAATATATTGATTTATTAACCTGGAACACTAAAATATGTGAAAGCCTCTGTCGATGGTCAGACACAAATATCCAGTTTAACCTAATTGAACCAAATGTCTATGTCAACCAAATTATCTGGATTCATTAAGTTAAAGTTCCAATTATAGTTACCCCCGCCTAACAGGTATATGTCTATCCTGTAAGGAAATATATTAAAGGGTTATCTATCCTTAAGGAAGATCGTGGGTTATTGAGTCTAAGGTTTTAAACTTAAAATCCTTATGTCTAGTTCATTTTAAGTTTACCTAGTCAATTTTATTAGTGGCCAATTAATAAAAGCATTAAGATTAAGACTTAATAAATAAATCTTTATATAACCCAAACTATAATCTAACCCCTTATAAACCAGTGATATTGTAATTTATCACAACCCTAGATAACTAATTTAGTTACAACACATAACTAGGGCTAGTAAAATAAAATACATAAAGTAAAAATGCCGAAAGTAAAATTGCGGTAAAGTAGAAATGCAATAATTACTATTTAGATATCTCCCATAATATAATATATATACTTGTGATAATTTTCCCAACCAGCCATATAGGTGGTAACCTGATTAAATCAAATTAAGTTCAACCAACCATTAAGGCGGTAATATTTGTTAATAAACCAGCCATAAAGGCGGAACAGCAATAAACCAACCATAAAGGCGGAATCAAAATAAACCAGCCATATAGGCGGAACAACAATAAACCAGCCATAAAGGCGAAATCAAAATAAACCAGCCATAAAGGCGGAACAACAATAAACCAACCGACCAATCTGGCGGTATCCTCATTAAGTCTAGTTTTAAATAGTTTATATATTATATTTTAGGGAGATTAATCTAAATAACAATAGTAAAAGAATTACCTTTTTACCTTAGCATGAAGAAGTTACCTCCTCATGGTAATAGTAAAACTATAAGAGTTTAAGAAAGAAATTACTATTACTATTAAAAAGTAATTAAAATTTAATTACAAAACTTAAATTAAAAGAAACTAGAGAGAGAAACTCTCAATTTTACATCAAAGAAATAAGAGAGAATGGTACAACTGAAACTGAAGACTCGCGCCGAATTTATAAGCCCAGGTAAGGGTGGCGCGTCGTGCCGCGCAAGGCCTTGCGCGTCGCGATGCGCCACGTGTCACTTTGTCATTCGTTGGCTTGGATTCTTATCTGACACGTGGCAGGGCGGCTGGAGAGATAAGGTGACACGTGGCAAGGCGGCTAGTTAATGTCGGCACCGTTGAATTTTTGACACGTGGCATGCGACGCACGTTAGCAGATTGCTTGTGATGATGACACATGGCACGGCACATGTTAGCAAAGTCAAACTAGTCAACTCTGACTTGTTGACCTATTGCACGTTAGCAGATCGCTTGTGAAGATGACACGTGGCACAGCGCATGTTAGCAAAGTCTAACTTCTCAACTCTGACTTGTTGACCCGGTGCACGTTAGCAAGCCTCGGCGCATATTAGAGGTCGAGACGCCAAGGGTTTCGGTGTTGCGACGCGCCAAAATTACCAATATACCATTTTTGCCAATTTTCACAGTTTTGCTCCAAATCAACTCCAGAATGTCCTGAAACTTTATTTATCTACAAAATAACACAAAACACATCAAAATATTCACAAAACTCAAGAAACTATACAAAATATTAAGTTAAATGACTGGGAAATAGTGATACATTTATCACTCATCACCTTCGCATGATCCCGTTGTGTGCTAGCACCTTGATTTTTTCCACAAAAATCCACACTTGCTTCCCTTCAAGCTCGGTTTTGCCCAGCAAAACAGAACAAGAAATGGCATGTTTGGCCGAGAGAGAAAGAGGAATTTTGGCTCTCAAATACGTGAGAGGGAGAGAGAGATGAAAAGTCTAGTGAGTTGTTAACAATTTGTGTATCTAATACACATTTTCTTTTTCCAAAAATTAAATAAATCATTTTTAACAAAAAGCTTTCCAAAAGTCAAATGGCAATTAAAGCCATTACTCACCAACTACCATCAAGTCACATCAATCAATCAATCAATACATCACTCAAAGTGACATGATTTGACGCTTGATGTGACTAGTGATTTGACGCTTGATTTGACTTGCGTGCCGCACTCGAATTCGAAATACGAATGCACTCGCAAACAATCCCGGGCTCGGGTTCGCTAATTCCAAATTAACAAATTTTCTATTGCGTCGTAATTAAATGATTACGCCTAGCGAAGTCACTATTCACGTCGCTAACGAATTAATTCTAAATTAACTCGTTCGCCCGAATCAAAATCTAATTTTAATTCCGCGTCAAAATCCAATTTCGTTTAATATATCGAATATATTAATTATCAATTAATTCCAAAATAATTGTTATCTCTCTTTAATAATATTTTATCGCAGATAAAATATCTCTGCAATTAATCTCATATTAATTTTCTCTCTCTTCTAATTAATCCCAGATTAATTTAGAGTGCGAGTCATACGTCATCGGTGAATCTTCGGGAAGCGACCCATGAGATCCCCAGATATGTTGGCAGTAAATTAGGTCTTTGGACTATCCGAACACGTAAGTACCTCGTACTACGTTTATACCGATTTACAAGACAAGGTTGGCTTCTAGCAAAGCGCCATGCCTACCCAATTCTCCAGAAATATCCTTACAGGAATATAAGGATCTATATCAGGCGTAGTATACGTAGTATTGCGTATTCGATCCAGTATCGGATGATCACATGCAAGGCCTGAGGCTGGTTCAGTGTCTGCCATGTACGAAGCATATATCGAATTACGAGAAACTAGTCTCTTTATTATCAGATAATCATGACCAAGACATATTATCCCGATGGTTGCAACCCTTTAGAGAACCAGTTCTGTATCCCTACGCGATCATCATCTCCATATGACTGGAGTGATACTTCTGTCTCGACATCACACCCAACACACTACGATTCTCAATATAGCCAGATTAGGCGTAGACAGAACCGGTTAAAGCCCTGGACGACCGCAACCAAAGTATATTGATTGTCACAAGTATTAGCGGTGCAAGTCTCAGGTTAAGACCAAATACACCTACCCTGATTGTAGACTCCCATAGACACATAGTCATACTACCAATGAGATTTCGCAGGGTCTATCCAGAGCGAAGCTGTTTCCCGTACCATCGGTAAAACACAACCTCCTATTACACTTGCATGAGTATCATATACCCAAATATATGAGAACTATGTCGTTGTGCCCTCACAACGCGCACATTCTTTTACGTATTTATCGATGTCCAATCTCGATAATACTCTAACTAGGGATATTTAATGATTTATCCTTCGTGGATTGATACTGTCTCATATCATTCTCAATCCAGGAACAAATCATAAGGACCTCCTATCATTTATATATCTTGGTGATCTAATCACAAATGATAAGAGAGCAATCTCCTTTGTCACATTGTTAATTTGTACAACAACACCATGATCTGTACAAGTAGTGATGATATGGGTCATAATTGTCCAACCGGGAGGTGAGGAACACGCGACATATGGGCGCGTAGAGGTGGAGATGTGATGGCGCGTGCCAGCGCGTGTGGGCGCGTCTAGTGGATTCACGGTGGCAGATCAATGCAGTTGGATTCTTCTCATCGAGAGGATTCTCCATATGTAGTCACACATTGGAAACAGTGATCAGACGATGTCGAACATAACACTTTATCTCTCTCGATAAACTCTCTCTAGCTATTTCTCTCTCCACTGATTTCATTTTTTCTCTTAAAATGTTCCCTGAAAATGCTTTCAATTCTCTATTTTCTCATAAGTAAAACACTTTCCTCACCCTCTCATCAGATTCAAATTCTTAATAGAGGAAGTGGTTGTTGTTAATTATTTGTTTTAAGGGATAAGGAAACACATTAGGTGTGATAATAAGGTGGTGGAGATTAGTGAGGTTTAAAGAGAAAAAATGATAATGAGATATTACAACTTACTCAAGTACCTTACAAAAATTCCAACCTTGAAATTTCTCAATCTTCGAAAAACTTTGGGCATTTCTCCCTCATATCATGTTCCACTTCCCAAGTCGCCTTATATATATATGATGATTAAACCACATAACCTTCATAAGATGGATATGTCTAGATCTCAATTCTTGAACCTTTCGATCTACAATCTTCACAGGCTTCTCTTCATATTCAAATTCTCACTCAACTCTACCGATTGGCTCTTCAAGATATGGGTAGGATCTAGTATATATTTCTTCATTATTGATACATGAAATTGTTGGGGTTTTAAGGGGGAATATCGGTAACGCAGCGGAATCACGGAAAATCAAAATTTTTCGGTTTCAAAATTTTTTCTTGGATCAATAAAATAAAAATATTTATTTAATTATCCAATTATCAAATTCTGAAAAATTACACAAGAAATCATATTTCTTGGTAATTACCGAATTGCCCCAAAATTTTATAAATTGATTATTTTAGTCCAAAAGTTGTCAAATACAATTTTGGATGATTCTAAATCATTTTTAAAATATTTGTCAACACATCTAATGCATCAAAATCAGATTTCACACAAATCCCTAATTTTTAGTCTATTGTCGTGAGCCACCTAAAATTTTCAATTAATTACAATTTGGTCCCTTTAGTTCAAAACATGCCAAGATCAAATCCAATCAACCTGAAATTTTACATGCATCATATTCATGCCATAATACATCACATATATGAAAAGCCCCAAATTTGGAGTCGTTTTAGAACCCAAATTTTTCAATTTCAACAAATTGTCCAATTTTACCAAATTTTCAAAATCCAACATTTTAATTCATTCAATACTTCACCAATCTAGCCTCGCCACTTTGAAACAACTCTAGAAAAATTCTAGGTCACCAATGAGTGGCTTACCAACTCTAGAATGGCAACTTGATTTTCTAAAAATCAAAAGTAAAGCTTTGAAACCATTTCAAGCTTACTTACATGCTTCAATCTTTCATCAAAGTTCACAACCAAAATAAACACAAACTATAAGAAGAGAGACAACAACAAAGTAACACAAGTGATGCTAAGCATGTTAGAAACAATTTTCATATTGAAGACTTTGAAGAAAAACTTACAAAAATATGATTTTTCCAAGCATTCTTCTTTAGGCCTTCAAGTTTTTCTCTCATATTCTTTTATGTTTTTTTTGGTATCTAATGAACTTGTTAAACCCTAAAAGATGAAACAAAACAATACTCTCCCAAATTGCCCTTGGCCAAATTTGGTGTGTATAAAATATCAAGATATTAATTTTTTGTTTCATTTAATTTGCCTTTATTAACTTGCTTTAATCATCATCAAACCATTTAATGATTTAAAAATATAAAAATTATATTTATATAAGGGTGTTGGCCGAATTTCCTAATAAATAAAGGAAATTGATATTTCAATTTTAAACAATTTAAAACAAATATCTAAGAAGTCAAATCCAATTTGACTATCATTTCCTTTACTTTAAAGTCAACAATTTACACTTATAATCATTTCTTAACTTTATCATTTGGTGAGATATTTATATTTTAATTATATTAATCATTTAACAATTAAATAAATAACTAATTAATTAAATACAAATATCTCAAATATATGTATTGTATTTACTTTAAATATCTCAAATACATATATTAATGATATATGTCAAATACCTTTATTTAACAATTTATTAATGTGTATTTAATAATATCATATATTAAATACAAATCCACATTAATTAGGAAATGACGGTTCGGCCCGTTCGCATGTATTTTTCGTTTAACGTTTAAACGATTTATAAATAATCATCATTATTCATAAAAGTTGCCTTAATGCTCTACGAGTATATTTCATTAGTGAGACTCTCTAGATTCAGGTATATCTGTCACAAAATTCAATTTCGTGTCCATAACTTAACCACCCGTAAATTATGACGACCTAAACTCATTGAATCATACAGGTTGAGGTCATTGCATACGTATAATCCCTCCGTGACCGGCGTAATCACACGCGTATAACGCAAGCGCACGTATCGTTCAAGTAGTATAAAAATATCGATCCCACGGGGACTTAATTCCTACTGTTATTATTAATTATTGATACTATTTATTTACAAGTATCTAATTATAGGGAGAAGAGAATGATTGCTTGATTGGTTGGTTGAATGTGGATTTACTAATTTAAATAAATAAATAAAATAAATAAAAGAAAATACTAAAGAAAATAACAAAAGACTCAAAGATCTAGGGTTGTGACTCCACACAATATTATTAGAAAGATGAATTGATTCTATTACATATGTGTCGATGGTCAAATCAGCTTGCTAATATGGAACACGAAATTATGCAGAAGCCTCTGTCGATGGTCAAATGCAAATACCCAGTATAACCCAATTGAACCATATGTCTATGTCAACCAAATTACTTGGATTCATTAAGTTCAAGTTCCAATAATGGCTACCCCCGCCCGACATGTATATGTCTATCCTGTAAGGAAATATATTAAAGAGTTATCTATCCTCAAGTAAGATCGTGGGCTATTGAATCTAAGGTTGAAACCTAAAACCCATTCGTCAAGTACATTTTAAGTTTACCACATCAATCTTATTGGTGATCAGGCAACAAGAAGCATTAAGCTTAAGACTTAATAAACAAACTAAAAAATTACCAATAAAAAGATAATCAATTATTAAGTGTGTGAATATTGTGTTTCATCAATTCCCTAGAATAAAAATAAAATACTGGGGTTGGAGGATCCATATTTAATATTTCTTATATAGGAATTTCACTTATTATAATATATAAATTATTTACTATTTTTCTTTCTCATTAGTTAATAATGTTAACCATTTAAAACCAGCCATATAGGCGGTAATCCATTTAGTCCAACTACACCAGCAATATAGGCGGTAATTATCTATCACATAAAGACCAACCATATATGTGGTAAGGTAATTTATATTTAAACCAGCCATATAGGCGGTAATAAAGTTTGCCATTAATTAATCCGGTTAAATTATAATTTAAATATTATAATTAAGTGAGATTAACCTAGATAATTATATTAAATGTTTCACCTTTTACCCCAGCGGAAAAATTAACTACAAAACATAATAGTAAATAAAATGTGTAATAAAAATTAAAAATAAAAATACATAATTTAAATATTATTAATATTTTACAAAATAGATGTTATCATATGAAATCATGGAAAAAATCCCAAGGAAAGCACGAGGAAAATGAGGTGTAACTGAGCTCAATTTATAGGCAAATTTCTGGTCAGGCGTCGCGACGCCAAATTCCTTCTTGCGTTGCGACGCCAGACCGTGTTGACTGGTCCACGCGGCTTGACTTGTTGACGCGGATTTCGTCAGCCCAATAGGATTTCGACATGTGGCACGCGGTAAGATCGATCCAATGACATCTTGACACGTGGCAGAAGGTGATTCGCCGATGATTCGGTCCATTCATAAGGTGACATATGTCACGCGGAGTGTCGACGCCATATGATTGTGACATGTGTCACGGTGCATGTTAACAGATCCTCTATGATGTTGACACGTGGCACGACACACGTTAGCAAGTCAATTTTCTCAGATTTTGACATATGGACCCGATGCATGTTAGCATGGAGCGGCGCACGTTAGGCGTCGCGACGCGGGCAGCGCGTCGCGACACGTGAAATTACCAAAATACCATTTTTGTCATTTTTCCTCTATTTTGGCCCCAAATTGCTTCCAATGATTCCCAAACTTTATTTATCTGCAAAATAACAATAAAAACATCAAAACGTTCATAAAAACTCGAGATACTATACAAAATATTAGGTCAAATGAGTGGGAAATAGTGATATAATTACCACTCATCACCCCGCCCGACATGTATATTCCTATCCTGGAATGAAATCTCCCCTAATGAGAGATCGTGAGCTATTGAGTTTATGGCTGAAACCTAAAATCTCTTTTCCAAGTTCATTTTAAGTTTATTATATCAATCTTATCAGTGGCCAGTTAATAATAAGCATTAAGATTAAAACTCGATAAATAGATCAATATATTATCCAAGACACAAAATAACCAACTTATAAACAAGTGATATTAGAATTCATCACAACCCTAGATAAGGTATTTAGTTACAACACATACCTGGGACTGCTAAAGATATAAATAAAGAAAACATTATAAAACATACTTGAAAACTAAAAAGGTAAAATTACAACAATGAAATAAAATATTGGGGGTTAGGGGATCCACTTTTGTTACTTCTAATTTAGAAATCTCCTTTATTATAATATATAAAATTGTGTAATATTACGAACCGATCATATTAGCAGTATCCTGATTAAGTCAGATTTTAATTAATTACAACCGACCATAAAGGCGGTATCCAATTACGTCAAGTTAAAATTAATTTAATTAACTTCAACCTACCATAAAGGCGGTATCCGATTAAGTCAGGTTTTAAGATAATTTATATATTATAACTAAGGGAGATTAATATAAATTATAATAATAAAAGTTTACCATTCACCCCAGTAGAAAGAAGTTATCTACTCATACTTTAAAGTAAAACAAAGAAATATTTATTACTTAAAATAAGAATTAAATACAAGAAAACTAAAATTAAATAAATAAGATATTCTCTTCTTAGTATTCTTAGGAAATTCCCCAGAAGAAAGTATGAATTTTCCTTCTCAATCAGGCCTCTATTTATAGGCTCCAAAAATGCTACGCGTCACGACATATAACTTCTGCGCATCTCGACGCGTGCTACAGTACTGTACAAGTGTTGGCAGGTCAATAATTGTCTCGGCGTCGTTATGCGTTGAGGGTTGGCGTCACGACACGAGCTACTGTGATGATGTCATGATGACATATGGGATTACGCGTATCGGCAGTTAAATTATTAGTTGTGCGTCGCGACACTCAAATTTTCCATTTTGCCATTTTTTATCTGAATTTCATTGTTTTAGTCCCGATTCAATTCCAGTGAGTTCCGAAACTTTAATCTTCAAAATAACACAAAACATATAAAAATATCCACAATACTCGAGAAACTATACAAAATATTAAGTGAAATGGGCGGTAAAGATTGATATATTTTCCACTTATCACACCTCAAAACCTAATATTTTGCTAGTCATCGAGCAAAACAACAAAGTAAAATGCAATAAACAACTTAAATTAATCTAAGCTACTTTTATAGGAATCACATATGCTTTTAGCATATGCAACAAGCCTTTAAGTCCATATGTGTCCCTAGTGGACGAGTTGTAGTCTCGTGAGGGCTTACAATGACGATACCCACAATTGTCAATCAAATGTTCAATCAAACACACAAAATAAGTTAGTGACTAAGCAAATAAAATTCTTATCCAAGTTAATAGTTATTTTCTTTCTTTCTAAAATTACTAAATAGGTAAATTCTCTAATTACTTTTACCATTATCCATAAACACAACCGACAAGGTATTGATGAAATCATTGTGCCCACAATATTCATAAGCGTAGTTGAAAAGAGAGTAATATTTTTGTCCTAAAGTTATATCATAATTCACAACTTTTTAGCAATGGTTTTTATATATATATATATATATATATATATATATAACATCTTTAATCATTGTAGCGAGTTTTGGGCCAATGACTCCAAAACCAATTGGCTTTAGGGCACTAGGTGTTAAGACACCCCTACAGACTTAATTACTCAGATTTATGATGTTAAAAGTTCTACCGTTTGACGCGAATAATCTCTACTTACTAAGGTAAGATGCGCGGTTACTAAGTAGAAATTTTATTATTATTAGCTGAAGCTTTTACCGTTTGACGCGAACAATCTCTACTTACTAAGACAAGACGCCCGATTACTAAGTAAAAACATGGTTAATTATTTACATACAAAATTTATTTATTTATTTTATTATTCCATTATTTTCAGATGCTTTCTCCAATAAACTAGAGTACTGAATATTACAAACTTTTCACTTACGACTCATGTCCGTATATTAATATACATATTGATAATACCTATCAAATGAGCATATGAAGATCCAATTTAGTCAGTATTATGGAGAATTCACAAATTTAAATAATTCAAAAGGAAATAAAAAAAATAACTTGTTACGAAATAGGTTAAGATACGTTTCATGAGTGGAAATTCCTTACACAACTATCTCAAAACCCAATTCCATCTGGTTAGTCAAAATAAAAACATAAAAATCAAAGTTTTCTTTCTTAAGTTTTGACTAAAAACCAATCAAAAATAACACAATGAAAAATAAAAACAAGATACTAGTCAACTATTCCCCACCCCTAAACCTAAGACATTATCCCCAATGTCTAAAAAGAATAAGAAGAGTTTAGAAGACAGTACCTGGTTAGCGTGGAACTGTACATTTAAAAAGAAAACTAAAGGTTAAGATCTAAATTTATCTGACGCTTCTTACCACAATCATTATCAGACCAGTTTATCTTGGAAAAGATATGGTCAATATGTTGTTCAAAGGCTAAGAGTTGTTCAATTAACATTGGTTATTCTGGTAGTGAAGAGGGTATCTTTTACGGGTTTTAAAAGGAACCGATTTCTCCGGACATCTTCAAGAAACACAAAAAGAAAATCATAAAATCCATCAACATTAAACAGTCCAAATGGTTTCTAGTGTATGTTCAAGTTCGCCCAAAATAATATTGTGAAAATTTCCTCCATCTTACCCAAGCCACCTGGCAAAGCAATAAAAGCATCAGTATGATTAATTATTTCAACAAATCATTCGAACATACCTGAGACGATGCAAACCTCTTCGTTTGATTGTCCGATAAGATTCACCTCTGCCAAAGGTTTTGGGGTGATTCCCAAAACTTGACTACCATCTTCTTGTGCAGCCCTTGAAATGTATCCCATCGGTCTAAGATTGCCACTGCTATATACTAAATGCATATTTCTCTTAGCCATGACTCTATCCAATTCGTTTGCTGCTTCAGCGAATTCTGGTTTAGCACCAAAATTGGTACTATAAAACACACATATGTTAACAACTCGTCTTCTTAAAGTTGCTTCCATTATTATTTTTTATATTACTTTTTCAAATCTTGATTGGATTCAATCTCCGTTGATGCTCCACTGTGGCTTTATACTTATCATTCATCAGGATTTTGTGCATTCAAAATGATGGACTGATGTATGAATGTATGCAATAGTCAAACCAATAACTCTCTTATGCTCGAGCAAAACTCCCAACAATTTATCTTCCTACATCAATGTTAGTGACGAAGAAATAATCACAGGTAAATCAGAAGAATTTTCCAAATATGCATACCTGAGATGGCTCGAAAGTGGCTTTAGTTACAACTGCGGTGGTTCTTTAATCGATGGCTTGATTCGCTGTTTTTCTATCATTCCAAGCTTTCCACATGTGGTGTTAATCTGAAGCGAGAGGCTCTATCAAGATAGTTGATACATTCCAGAATATCATCATCTAATTCTTTTTCGGTCATTTGGTGATGTCTGCTTCAAGTTTGTCAGTGGAAAGTTGAATTGCATCAGTGTTCTGGATGAGACTATCTATTACATCGAGTCTGAAACATTCCTCATCGTTTTCATCATTCAGGAATTTCATGGCTTTGAAAACATTGAATGTTAATTCTTGGTCCTGTACCCTCATGGTTAGTTCACTTTTTGTAAATCAATGATGGTTCAACCTGTAGCCAAGAATGGTTTTCCAAGGATGATGGGTATGTCTTTGTCTTCCTCTATGTCAAGGACAATGAAATCTGCTGGGAAAATGAATTTGTCGACTTTGACTAATACATCTTCCACTACATCTCTCAGAAATATGAGTGATCAGCAAGTTGCAGAGTGACTGAGGTGGGCTTTGCTTCTCCAATCTGCAGTTTCCTGTAAATAGATAAAGACATCAAGTTAATACCAGCACCTAAATCACACAAAGCTTTATTGAAGTAATGCTCTCTTATGGTGCAAGAGATGGTGAAACTGCCAAGATCTGTCAACTTTGGAAGAAGCTTTCTCTGAATGATGGCGTTGTATTATTCTGTCAATGCTACCGTCTCATAATCTCCCAACCTTCAATTTCGTGATAGAATATTTTTCATGAATTTGACATAGCTGGGCATTTGTTCCAACGCTTCTGCAAATGGAATGTTGATATACAAATTTTTGAAGATCTCCAAGAATCAAGAAAATTGTTTATCCAGTTTGTGTTTCTGGAGACGCTGTGGAAAATATGAAGGTGGAGTAAATCTTTCTCGATCATTTTCTTTTGCTTGTTTTTCCTCCATCTGTGGATCTACTTCACTGCTTTCTCTTGGAACTTCCTTGGTATATGTCTTTAATCCAACATATTTGTTGATTTTAGTGCCGCTTTTCAAAGTGATGGCTTTATATTGCTCATTCCCTCTATTCCTTGGATTGGTTATGTGTTGCTAGGAAGGGTACCTTGCTGTCTGTAACTCTGAGCATTGGCCAGTTGTCCCATTTGCTTTTCCAATGCTTTTATAGAAGCTGATTGGCTTTGAAACATTGTTGTTTGATTTTGAACCATAGCAGCTAAAGCGTCTTATTTTTCTTCTTATTTTTTCATCTAGGTAAGCACTTCTGCTATTCCTGGTTCTTTTTCATACTTTTGGCCTTTGTTCTACTGTTGAAATCCTTATGGTGGATTGTTCATTTGCCCTGAAGTGTTGCTCCATGTGAATTTGGGATGATTCCTTCAACCTAGGTTTTCGGTATTGGTATATGGATTGCTTCCATGTCTGTTGAAATTACTAACATAGTTTACAGTCTTATCATATTGTTTGTAAGATTCTGCCTCTGGTGCTCCTCCATATGGTGAACTAGTGGATCCAACATTACCCTACATGCTAAGAGTTTCCAGATATTTGTATATCTGATCCAGCCATGCATTCATTGTTGTGTTGGGTCATACTTCATAGATTCCTGTTATTCATTGGATCATGCTCATTCTATTGGCCATAAGGAATTATTGTTGGCCATTTCTTCAATTAAGTCTCAGGCTTGATTTTCTCCTTTTGCAATTAATGCTCCTCCAACAGTAGCATCTATTGTGGTTTTCAGTAGTCCAGATGTCCATTGTAGAAGGTTTAGACTTGTTGCCACTTTACAATCTCATGGTGACGATATTTTCGGAGTAATTCCTTGTATCTTTCCCATGCTTTGTAGATGGATTCTCAGTCATGTTGCACAAAGAATGTAATGCCATTCCTCAGCTTTACTGTTCTGGCTGTAGAAAAGTATTTTGCAAGGAATTTGGTGGCAAAAGAGTTCCAAGTTATGATGGAACCTGCTGGTAGTGAATAGATCCAAGCCTTAGCTCTGTCTTTCAAGTAATATGAGAACACACACAGAAGTAATGCTTCTTCTGCCGCTTGGTTATAATTGAATGTGCCATAAACTTCCAGGAAGTTTATGATGTGGGCATTAGGATCTTCTATTACATTTCCCCCGAACTAAACTGATTGATGTATCATCTGAATGTATATTTTGATGTCACACGTATTTGTTGGTAAGAGAGGAAGTACAATACATGATATAAAGCCGTCAACCACCAGAATTATTCTGTCTCGAATGGAAATTGGTGGTGCAACTTCCAAAGGTTCAGGTTCTTAATTGTTCATATTGATCAGTGCTTCTTGACCCACTCGTCTTTCCATTCTCAATTGTCTGATAGTTCTTTCAATTTCTGGGTCAAGCAGACGGATTTAAAAGTTTTTGCTTCTTCTCATATAGTGTTTGAGAAATTGAAACACAAAAAAAATAAAAATAAAAAGTAAAAATAAATTAAACACAAGTAAAGTATCTAACCTCAAAATTAATAGTAAAAGATAAATAAGTCCCCGACAACGGCGCCAAAAACTTGATCGGTGATAAACACACACGTTACGCAAACACACGTATCGCTTAAGTAGTATAAAATGTATTGATCCCATGAGGATTTAATACCTATGCTATCAATTTACGAAGCTAAATTTCTACGAATATCTAATTGATTTGATTATTGGTTGGATGGTCACTTTTATCTAAAACAAGTGAATAAAACAGTGCGAAAATAAATTAAAGGAAAAATCAATATTAGCTATCTAGGATTATGAATCCTTTCAATATTTTTTAAAGATAAAGTGATTATCTCATGTTTGTATAATAAATCGGTCAATTAATCTGGAACATGAAAATATGCAAAAGCCTCTTCCGATGGTCAGATGCAAATACCTAAAGTAATTGTATTCCTATGTTAACCAAGAAACTCTGAATTCATTAAGATTAAGTTCTAATTATGGCTACCCCCGCCCGACAGGTATATTCCTATCCTGGAAGGAAATCTACCCTAAGGTGAGATCGTGAGCTATTGAGTCAGGTTGAAACCTAAAATCTCTTTTCAAAGTTCATTTTAAGTTTACCATGTCAATCTTATTAGTGGCCAGTTAATAATAAGCATTAAGATTAAGATTCAATAAATAGATCAATATATTATCCAAGACACAAAATAATCAACGTATAAACAAGTGATATTAGAATTCATCACAACCCTAGATAAGGTATTTAGTTACAACACATACCTAGGATTGCTAAAGACATAAATAAAGAAAACATTATAAAACATACTTGAAAACTAAAAAGGTAAAATTACAACAATGAAATAAAATATTAGGTTAGAGGATCCAGTTTTGTTACTTCTAATTTAGAAATCTCATTTATTATAATATATAAATTTATGTTATATTACCAACTGATCATATTAGCAATATCCTGATTAAATCAGATTTTAATTAATTCCAACCGACCATAAAGGCGGTATCCAATTACATCAAGTTAAAATTAATTTAATTAACTTCAACCGACCATAAAGGCGGTATCTCATTAAGTCAGGTTTTAAGATAATTTATATATTATAACTAAGGGAGATTAATATAAATTATAATAATAAAAGTTTTACCTTTCACCCAAGCAGAAAGAAGTTACCTACTCATACTTTAAAGTAAAACAAAGAAAGATTTATTACTTAATATAAGAATTTATATTAGAAAACTAAAATTAAATAAAAAAAGATATTATCTTCTTAGTATTTTAAGGAAATTCCCCAGAAGAAAGTATGGATTTTCCTTTTGAATCATGCCTCTATTTATAGGCTCTAAAAATTTCACGTGTCGCGACGCATAACTTCTGTGTGTCATGAAGCATGCTACAGTATTGTACAAGTGTCGACAGCTTAATAATTATCTCGGTATCGCGACACGTTGAGGGTTGGCGTCGCGATGTGGGCTACGATGACGATGTCAAGATGACGCATGGGATGACGCGTGTTGGCAGCTGAATTATTGGTTGCGCGTTGCGATGCAGAGGATGTTGCGCATCGCGATGCGTGAACAAATATTTCTCATTTTGCTCTTTTCTATCCGAATTTCAACGTTTTTGTGATTCAATTCCAGTGAGTTCTGAATTATTAAGTAACATTAAGTAAAATGGGGGATAAATATTGATATATTTTCCATTTATCAAAATCGTACTTTATTGGATATGGTGCGAATAATGATGAGTTATACAGATCTTTATTATTACCTTTGGGGTTACGTTTTACTTATGCTGCCTACATATTTAATAGGGTTCCATCGAAAGCTGTTTCTACGACCCCCTATCAGATATGGTTCGGTAGAAATCCAATTCTTAGGCATTTAAAGATTTGAGGTTGTCATGTATATGTTAGAATTACACAGGGGGATAAACTAGCACCCAAAAAGGATAAATATAGGTTTATTAGATATCCTGATAATTCCATGGGATATCAATTCTATGATTCCGAGCAACGATTTGCTTTGTAACTTTTCTTGAAAAGTAATTTTTGAGAGAAAGTGGGAATCGTAGAGAGATTAAACTTTATGAGTTTGATCCTAATATTAAGCAACCTGAGATGGAACCAGAGATCCAATTAGATGAAGGATCTACAACACAGGTTCTATGTTAGTCTAATGGAAAATCAAGACCTCCTGAGAGATTATTTTTAACATCTGATGTCAGTCTTGATGTTCTCCTCTTAGAGGAAACATATCTGACTACGTATAAATAAGTGATATTGGATATTGATTCGAGAAAATGGCAGGAAACAATGAAATTCGAAATGGATTCAATGCATGTCAATCAAGTCTGGACTTAATTGAACTTCCTGAAGGAGTTAAACCTATTGTAAATGAGTTTACAAAAGGAAGCGAGGGCCCGATGGAAAGGTGGAAACCTTTAAGGCCTGATTGGTAGCGAAAGATTACACTCAACGTTCTGGGATTGACTGTAATGAAACTTTTTCACCAGTAGCCATGCTAAAATACATTAGGATTCTTTTAGCTATTGCCACATATCACGACTGTGAGATATGATATATGGATGTGAAAACTGCTTTCCTAAATGGATTCCCTAAGGAGGATATCTATATGGAACAACCAAAGGGTTAGTATCGAGTGAGACTTCAAACTTGGTTTGTAAGCTCCAAAAGTCTATTTTTGGACTTAAACAGGCATCTTGAAGCTGGAATCATCATTTTGATGAGATAATTAGATTATCTAGGTTCATCAAAAATGAGGAAGAACCACGTGTTTATAAGAAAGTTAGTGGGAGCATAATAGTTTTTCTAGTCTTGTATGTAGATGACATCCTTATCATAGGAAATGATATAGGGATTATGCAAAGTGTGAAAAGCCTACCTTTGCAAGAACTTCTCCATGAAAGATATGGGAGAAGCTGTCTATATACTAAATTCTAAGGCTCTATCGATATAGAGTTAGGAAGCTTATAGGGTTGATGTACATAGATAAATGTTAAAAAGGTACGATTTTACCAACTGCAATGCAGCAAATGTATCTTTCTGATACGACATACATCTTTCAAAGAAAATTACACCTGAAACTGAGGAAGAAAAAGTTAGGATGTCTAACTTGTCATATGCTTCTTGTATTAGAAGTATAATGTATGTTATGCTATGTGCTAGACTTGACATCAATTTTGGCGTCAGTGTGACCAGCCGATATCAATCCGATCCATGTAATGATCATTGGACAGCCGTGAAACAAATCCTAAAATATTTTAAAGGTACTGTAGGACACAGAAATGGAAGACGCTGTTCCGGGCTCGCGACCCGGTCGGGAATTCGAAATAACATGGAGTCGCCACCCGGTGTGAACCGGGAAATGATTTAAGGCCGCACTCAGCCCTCGCAAGGGAAGACCTCAAACCGTTGGGTTCGGAATGGTCCCTTACTTATGTCGTTTGTAATGAATGGATTTGTGCAATATTAACCAAGTCTACTCAACATACATTTGAGAAGTAACATAATCATGCTTTAAAAATAAACAACATACTAGACTAAAACATGGTAAATAATCTACTTGACTAAATCATGCTCGAATACAAGGTTGGATGAAATGAAATACGTGTATCTTTCAAGTGGTACGTGGCATTGTATCCCGAGTACAAACCGCACTACCGTCCATTCTGATTTGGCTACGGAATTTATGTCCGGGTTTCCATCCGATATACCACAAGAGAGAACACATATTCCGTTCATCCGGAAATCACATCATGCCTCAATAAATGACTCTCATACGATAATATATTAAAATAAATAAAAACAAATGAAAGATAAAAGGGTGCCCTCAGGTCTTACCTTTTAAGTCGTTTTCCGGGAGTGCGTTCCACGGTGCCGGAATGGATATCGTTTTGTTGTTTTCACTGGTCCGCTGTTTTCACTGTTTTTGCTATTTTCTCGGGTTTGATGTTTTCACTGTTTCTTCTGTTTTCACTCGAGGTTTCCACCCGCTGTTTTCTCTCCGTTTATTGTTAGTTTCTGCTCTGTAATTGGCTTACTGGTTTCGGTGGATTGGGGACTGTTTTGTGGTATTATGGGCTGAAATGTGCGTGAATGATGGGAGCTGTAATGGAGGCTAGTTGGCGTGAATTAGAGGCAGAAATGGAGGGCTGCTTTGGCGTATTTCAAGGGCTGCAATGAGGGGCTGGTTCAGGGACAATGGGCGTGAATCAGAGGCTGAAATGGGGGCTGTGTGGCGTGATCAATGGGGCTGAAGTGAGGCAGATTTGGCGTGAGTGTAAGGGGCTGAAATGTGGGCTAGTTCAGGGGCAGAAGAGGGCTGGTTTGTGATATCTTTGTGCTTTGTCTATGCTATCAAAGTGCTGGCCGAGAGAGTGAGCGTATGTGCTGGTGCGTGGAGGGCTGTTCAGTGAGGGGGTTATGCGTGAAGATAGAGGGCTGTTGTGAGGGGGATTTGCGTGGATATGGGCAGTGTGAGGGGTAATTGCCTGAGGTGAGGTTTGCTACGTGAGGGCTGCTTTGAGGGTAGTTAATGTGCGTTGCCGAGTAGGGTGAGAGGGGAGCTTTGTGCGTGAATTGTGAAGGCAATATTGAGGGTAGTTTCCTAATCAATGTGGGACAAAAAGGAATGAAGGTTTGCAGTGTTTTTGGCACTTTGGGGGTTAATTTGGTGGCTATTTTCTTGGTAGTTAGAGGCAGTTTTTTAGGTAGTTTTTGACATGATTTGCTGGGCTGTTTGGGAGGCAGAATTCGGTGATGGATGAGCTGCAGTGGAGGGTAATTTCGGTGATACAAAGGGCAGTCCAAGGGCAATATTTCAGTGGCAATTTGGGCGTGAAGTCTGGCCAATTTTGGGGCTGCAGTCACGTGAAATTGGGGGTAGTTCTGGGGTGTTTTATGCGTGAGTTGAGGGCTGTTTTGTGAGGGCTATATGTGGCTGGACAGGGGGAATTTCAGGGGCTGTTTGGGATGTTTGTGGCGTGAAGGCATGTGAGGTGGGGTTTGTTATTGTGGACTTTGTGTGTGTACGTTGAATTGTTTGTGTTGTTCACGTGAGGGAGGATTTTGTTTTGATTTTGTGTTGAAAATGAAGGTGAGGCATGTGAAGGAGAGAGAAAGGTAAGGTTATTTTTGGTTTGTTTATTTGTTTTGTTGTTGATTATTTAATTGTTTGTGTTGTGTATTTTATTTTTTTGTGTTTTAATTATTTGTTATTTTTTTTGTTAAAATTGTTATTCAATTGGTTTGTATTTTTTAATGGTTTGATTTAATTTGAATTTATTTAATTGGTTGGTGATTTTTATTTTTGCATGGAAGTTGAAGGGACACATGGGTAGGTTTAAGGTTCGAGACGAGAATAAATTTTGAAATAGAGGCTCCCTGAGCAAACCCGAGGTTAAGCGAGCGAACAAAAATCCAACAAAACGTCAATTCTTGACTTTTCCCTTTCCGACGACCGCTTTCCGCAACTTCCGCGACTAAAAGGTCGTGCCTCCATACGAGGCTCATCATAGGGCTGATATGCAAAAATGCAGTGCCAACAGGTACTTTGGATAAGTTTCTGATTATGGAGAAAATGAGCTTTAAGTTAAGGGTTATACAAACTCCGACTTACAAGAAGATCCAGATGATAGAAAATCTACATCAAGATACATATTTACCCTTAATAGTGGTGCAATTAGTTGGCGTTGTTCAAAACAAGGCTCAACAGTTGATTCCACCACTGAGGTGGAATTTATAGCGACTTTAGAAGCTGTTAAAGAAGCTATTTAGATTAGAAATTTTATCACAGAACTTGGCGTTGTGCCTAGAATTGCGGATTCAATCTCATTGTACTGTGATAATAACGGAGCCATCACGCAGGCTAAAGAGCCGAGGGCGCATTCCAAGTCTAAACACGTGGAAAGAAAATATCACGTAATTATAGAGATAATTGAACGAAAAGACATATTGGTCTTGAAGGTTCAATGACTAGACAACATAGCATACCTGCTTACTGATGAGTGATATTTATATCACTATTTCCCACTCATTTAATCTAATATTTTGTATAGTTTCTTGAGTTTTGTGAATGTTTTGATGTGTTTAGTGTTATTTTGTAGATAAATAAAGTTTCAGGACATTCTGGAGGTGATTTGGAGCAAAACAGTGAAAAATGGCAAAATGGGACATTTTGGTAAATTCCAGCGTCGCGATGCCAAGACCTTCTGCGTCGCGACGCCTAACGTGCACCGAGTTTTGCTAACGTGCGCCAGGTCAACAAGTCAGATTTGAGAGTTTGACTTTGCTAACGTGCACCGTGCCACGTGTCACCATCACAACAGATCTGCTAACATGCGCCCGTGGCACGTGTCATCATCTTACGCTGCCGACAGTCGTCATCGCCACGTCAGTGCCACGTCAGCATGACGTCATCACAATAATTGAGTCTTAGCCGCCTTGCCACGTGTCGCTTGAACAGTCAGCCCCATTGCCACGTGTCGCCTCCTCAGCATGCCACGTCGAACTATTCCAGCGTCGCGATGCTGGCTTGGCGTCGCGACGCCGGACCCCTATCCGCGCCTATAAATTCAGCGCGAAATTTCAGAATTTGTTGTACCATTCTCTCTCTTCTAATCCGTGTAAAAAGAGAATTTCTCTCTCTAGAATCTTTTAGTTTTTAATTTTTTACTTTTGTAATTTAATTTTTAATTACGTTTTGTAATAATAGTAATTTACTTTCTTTACTTTTTACAGTTTTTACTATTTACCATGAGGAGGTAATTTCCCCAGCTAGGGTGAAAGGTAATTCTTTTACTGTTACTGTTTAGATTAATCTCCCTTAAAAATAATATATTCACTATTTAAAATACTGATTAATAAAGGATACCGTTATATTGGTCGGTTGGCAATTCAATTTAATCTGGTTTAAACCTGACTTAAAAAGGATACCACTATATTGGTCGGTTGGTAAGTTTATTTTCTGTTGGTTTGAACCTGATTAATCAAGGATACCGCCAGATTGGTCGGTTGGTAAATTTATTTTGGTACCGCCTTTATGGCTGGATTATGGACAAATATTACCGCCTATATGGCTGGTTGGACTTAATTTGACTTAATCAGGATACCGCCAGATTGGTCGGTTGGTAAAATATTATCACAAGTTTATATATTATTTTATGGGAGATATATAAATTAGTAGTAGTAAAAGTAATTCCTTTTACCTTAGCATTTTATTTTATTATTTACTTTTCAGCTTTTACTTTTCCGCAATTACTTTCAAGCATTTTCACTTTATGTCTTTTACTTTTAAGTTTTTATTAGCCCTAGTTATGTGTTGTAACTAAATAAGTTATCTGAGGTTGTGATGAATTCTAATATCACCGTTTTATAAGGGTTAGATTATAGTTTGGGTATTATAAAGATTTATTTATTGAGTCTTAATCTTAATGCTTTTTATTAACTGGCCATTAATAAAATTGATTAGGTAAACTTAAAATGAACTAGACATAGAGATTTTAAGTTTAAAACCTTAGATTCAATAGCCCACGATCTTCCTTGAGGATAGATAACCCTTTAATAGATTTCCTTACAGGATAGACATATACCTGTCGGGCGGGGGTAGCCATAATTGGAACTTAAACTTAATGAATCCAGATAATTTGGTTGACATAGACATATGGTTCAATTGGGTTAAACTGGGTATTTGTGTCTGACCATCGATAGAGGCTTTCACATAATTTAGTGTTCCAGGTTAATAAATCAATATATTACCAAACTATATATTAACCACTTCATCTTTAAAATGATATTGGAAGAAATCACAACCCTAGATAGTTTTTAATATTGAATTTTAATAAAATTTACTTTCAAACAATTTTATTTTCTTGTTTTTAAATTTAGAATCGTCACCATTTCAAATAAATCAATCAACCTGTTAGATATTAGTAATCATTTGACCTCATAAAATTAATAGCTTAGGTATTAAGTCCTCGTGGGATCGATACATTTTATACTACTTGAACGATACGTACGCTTGCGTTATACGTGTGTGTTTACGCCGGTCAAGTTTTTGGCGCCGTTGCCGGGGATTTATTTATCTTTCACTATTAGTTTTAAGGTTAGATACCTTTACTTGTATCTAATTTTTTTTTACTTATTATTTTTGTTTTTCATGTGTTTCAGGTTCTCAAATAATTCATGAGACGAACCAGAAGCTTTGAACTCCGACCGCTTGACCCAGAAATTGAAAGAACCATCAGACAGTTGAGAAGGGAAATGCGAGAAGGCCAAGAAGCAATTGTTAACATGGAACCTGAACCTTTGGAGGTTGCATCACCAATTCCCATTCGAGATAGAACCATTCCGGTGGTTGACAGACTTATTTCATGTATTTTACTTCCTCCATTACCAGCAAATGCAGGTGACATCAAAACATGCATTCAAATGATTCAGCACTCAGTTCAGTTTATGGGAAATGCAATTGAAGATCCTAATACTCACATCAGCAACTTCCTGGAAGTTTGCGGCACTTTCAATTACAACCGAGATGCTGAAGAAGCAATGAGACTTTGTGTTTTTCCATACTCCTTGAAGGACAGAGCTAAAGCTTGGCCACATTCACTACTAGCAGGTTCTATCACAACGTGGAACATTTTAGCCACCAAATTTCTTGCAAAGTGCTTTCCACCAGCCAGAACTGGAAAGCTGAGAAATGACATTACATCCTTTGTGCAACAAGATTCAGAAACTCTCTACGAAGCTTGGGAAAGGTGCAAAGATTTGCTCCGGAAATGTCTTCACCATGAGATTCCAAAATGGCTTCAAGTCCAAACATTCTATAATGGACTTTCTGGGATAATGAGAACCACAATCGATGCTGCTGCTGGAGGAACTTTAATGGCAAAAGGAGAAGATCAAGCCTGGGACTTAATCGAAGAAATGGCCAACAATAATTCCTTGTGGCCAACAGAAATGAGCATGATCCAAAGAATTGCAGGAATTTATGAAAGTGGAGCCAATACAACAGTCAACACCAAGTTAGATCAGATATGCAAATTCATGGAGACTCTTACCACTGGATCCACAAGATCACCATATGGAGGAGCACTAGAACCGAACCAACTTGAAGAGACGGTGAATTATGTCAACAATTTCAACAGACAGGGGAACAATCCATATTCCAACACCTACAACCCAGGGTGGAGGAATCATCCTAATTTTTCATGGAGCAACAATTCAGGGCAAAAGAACAATCCACCATCTGGATTTCAGCAGAACTATCCACCACCTGGATTTCAGCAACAGAACAAAGGCCATGAGCAGACAAATGAACCAGGAATAGCATAAGTGATGTCTATGTTAAAAAAATATGATACTATGTTTCAGAGCCAATCAGCTTCCATCAAAGCACTGGAGAATCAAATTGGACCACTGGCCAATGCTCAAAGTTACAGACCACCATGTAATCTTCCTAGCAACACAGAACCAAATCCAAGAAACCGAGGGAATGAGCAAATTCAAGCCATTACTTTGAAAAGCGGTACTAAAGATGTTGGAGCCAAAACAACTACTGAGGAAGTTCCAAAAGATGCAGTTCCACAGATGGAGGAAAAAGAATCAAAGGAAAAAGAATCAAAGGAAAAGGAACCAGAAAGAATCATTCCACCTCCACATTTTCCTCAGCGACTTCAGAAAAACAAACTAGACAAGCGGTTTGCTCGATTCCTGGAGGTGTTTAAAAAGCTTCACATCAACATTCCATTTGCAGAAGCCTTGGAAGAAATGCCCAGCTATGTTAAATTCATGAAAGACATTCTTTCACGAAAACGGAGATTGGGAGACTACGAGACAGTAGCACTGACGGAAGAATGCAGCGCCATCATTCAAATGAAACTTCCTCCGAAGTTGAAAGATCCTGGTAGTTTCACTGTCCCATGTACCATTGGAGAACATTATATCGGTAAGGCTTTATGTGATTTAGGTGCTAGTGTTAACTTGATGCATTTTTCTATTTACAGGAAACTACAGATTGGAGAAGCAATGCCTACCTCAGTCTCGTTACAACTTGCTGATCGAACACTCGCATTTCCAAGAGGTGTTGTTGAAGACGTTCTCGTCAAAGTTGACAAATTGATTCTTCCAGCAGATTTCATCATCCTTGACATGGAAGAAGACAAAGAAATACCTATCATTCTTGGGAGACCATTCTTGGCTACAGGTAAAACTGTGATTGACGTGCAAAAAGGAGAACTGACCATGAAAGTACAGGACCAAGAAGTTACCTTTAATGTTTTCAAAGCTATGAAATTCCCAAGTGATGAAAAGGAGGAAGAATGTTTCAGAGTTGATGTTGTTGACATTATAGTTCAAGATACTGAGCCAAATCCCACAGATACACTTGAAGCTTGCATCACCAACATGACTGACATCGAACTAGATACTGAAATCCTGGAATGTATCAACTACCTTGACAAACCATTCCGATTCAAAGTGACACCACCGATTGAAAGCTTGGATTTGCCAAAGAAAGATCGAATCAAGCCCTCAATAGAAGAACCACCATAGTTGGATTTGAAATTACTTCCGAGTCATCTCAGGTATGCATTTCTTGGAAACTCTTCTGAATTACCTGTTATTATTTCTTCGTCACTAACATTGGAGCAGGAAGAAAAGTTACTGAGAGTATTACGAGAGCATAAAAGAGCCATTGGCTGGACTATAGCAGACATTCGAGGCATTAGTCCATCAAGCCCTCAATAGAAGAACCACCACAGTTGGATTTGAAATTACTTCCGAGTCATCTCAGGTATGCATTTCTTGGAAACTCTTCTGAATTACTGTTATTATTTCTTCGTCACTAACATTGATGACGTCAGCGCCACGTCAGCATGACGTCATCAATGACGTCATCACAATAATTGAGTCTTAGCCACCTTGCCACGTGTCGCTTGAACAGTCAGCCGTCTTGCCACGTGTCGCCTCCTCAGCATGCCACGTCGAACTATTCCAGCGTCGCGACGCTGGCTTGGCGTCTCGACGCCGGACCCCTATCCGTGCCTATAAATTCAGCGTGAAATTTCAGAATTTGTTGTACCATTCTCTCTCTTCTAATCCGTGTAAAAAGAGAATTTCTCTCTCTAGAATCTTTTAGTTTTTAATTTTTTACTTTTGTAATTTAATTTTTAATTACGTTTTGTAATAATAGTAATTTATTTTCTTTACTTTTTACAGTTTTTACTATTTACCATGAGGAGGTAATTTCCCCAGCTAGGGTGAAAGGTAATTCTTTTATTGTTACTATTTAGATTAATCTCCATTAAAAATAATATATTCACTATTTAAAATATTGATTAATAAAGGATACCGCTATATTGGTCGGTTGGCAATTCAATTTAATCTGGTTTAAACCTGACTTAAAAAGGATACCGCTATATTGGTCGGTTGGTAAGTTTATTTTCTGTTGGTTTGAACCTCATTAATCAAGGATACTGCCAGATTGGTCGGTTGGTAAATTTATTTTGGTACCGCCTTTATGGCTGGATTATGGACAAATATTACCGCCTATATGGCTGGTTGGACTTAATTTGACTTAATCAGGATACCGCCAGATTGGTCGGTTGGTAAAATATTATCACAAGTTTATATATTATTTTATGGGAGATATCTAAATTAGTAGTAGTAAAAGTAATTCCTTTTACCTTTGCATTTTATTTTATTATTTACTTTTCAGCTTTTACTTTACCGCAATTACTTTCAAGCATTTTCACTTTATGTCTTTTACTTTTAAGTTTTTATTAGCCCTAGTTATGTGTTGTAACTAAATAAGTTATCTGGGGTTGTGATGAATTCTAATATCACCGTTTTATAAGGGTTAGATTATAGTTTGGGTATTATAAAGATTTATTTATTGAGTCTTAATCTTAATGCTTTTTATTAACTGGCCATTAATAAAATTGATTAGGTAAACTTAAAATGAACTAGACATAGGGATTTTAAGTTTAAAACCTTAGATTCAATAGCCCACGATCTTCATTGAGGATAGATAACCCTTTAATAGATTTCCTTACAGGAAAGACATATACCTGTCGGGCGGGGGTAGCCATAATTGGAACTTAAACTTAATGAATCCAGACAATTTGGTTGACATAGACATATGGTTCAATTAGGTTAAACTGGGTATTTGTGTCTGACCATCGACAAAGGCTTTTACATAATTTAGTGTTTCAGGTTAATAAATCAATATATTACCCAACTATATAATAACCACTTCATCTTTAAAATGATATTGGAAGAAATCACAACCCTAGATAGTTTTTAATATTGAATTTTAATAAAATTTACTTTCAAACAATTTTATTTTCTTGTTTTTAAATTTAGAATCGTCACCATTTCAAATAAATCAATCAACCTGTTAGATATTAGTAATCATTTGACCTCATAAAATTAATAGCTTAGGTATTAAGTCCTCGTGGGATCGATACATTTTATACTACTTGAACGATACGTACGCTTGCGTTATACGTGTGTGTTTACGCCGGTCACTTACTAAGGCCTTGCCTCCTAAGTTATTCGATAAACATATGGAAGAGATGAGACTATGGTACCATCCAGATTAGCACTAAGCAAGTGGGAGTTTGATGGAGTTGGTGCTTGGAGTGCCAATCCGAATTGTATATTTTATTATTAATTAATAAAATTACTACATTTTCATTTCATATCTTATTAATGGTATTGTGATTATGCGTATTAGATTGACGTATAGATATGCTAAGAATGACATCGACCTTAGAATAGTCTTGACACTAGGTGTAAACTATTCTTAAAGTAAATATTCATAATCATTGATTTTGGAATACGGTTGAATTCCTATAACCTAGAAGACTAGTACATGTCATATATTGGAATTGGAGTTCCAATGGTTTAACCCGATGTACCATGAGTTTTGAAAACTCGTATAGACATGTGGATATTCGTTGAATTGAATAGTAAATGACTCAAAGGTGATTCATAATAGTTGGAAGTACACACCACCGTTTATAGGAATCTCCTCGAATCGAGTAGCATATGTAATCATTTGACTATAGGATATCATTGATTTTGTGTGAGATCTTCCACACTTTGATGCCATGTATGTTAGAAATATTTCATGGTTTGGCTTCTAGATGTTCGTTGGGTGTGGACTGATGCACTCAGTATTCAAGTGTGAAACAAGATAGGATCTGTTGACTCATATATGTACCATAAGAGGTTTAGATATCCATGTTAGTAAAGTCAAGATTCTTGAATCTTTGGCCAAAGTTGATCATCTGGGGTGGATCACATCAGTTATGAAGAATCATAGACATGTCGACATGAGATGTGCGTCTCAGATCGCATCAATTATGATTTTACCTCCAAACTTTCTAAATTTTTAATTTAACCTCAAAATTTTTCTACTATGTCCATATAGTCCTAAAACTCTCAAATATTACTTATTAACCAATAAAAGTCAGAATTTACAAATTTACACTCCTAATCATGCCAATATGTAATTTACTTCAAAACTTTCAAAATCTTATGTTTACACCCCAAAAATTGTAACAATCACGTACCAAACTCCAACAACTTCCAAATTTCACAACGAATGAACCAATAGCCAGTATATGTCACAAGGATCACAATGATGGTGGTGGTGACGGCTAATGCACGGTGGTTACTGACGAATGATCAAACGATGGTAACTATCGTTTTGGCTCGTTTCTCAATAAACTAAGGTCAGATTTAGGCAAACGAATTATACACACTGTGTATCTCGACAATGGGAAGATTCTGGTCCGGGAGGTGAGGAACAAGCGTGGTGGAGCGTAGAGGTGGAGGCACAAGGACGCGTAGGAGCACATACGGGCGCGTCAGGCGGATTCACGCCGGCGGACCAGTGCCATTGGATTCGTCTCGTCGAGAGGATTCTCTGGATATAGTCACTCATCAAAAATGTTGATCGGACAACGTCGAACGAGATACTCTCTCTCTCTCTACATATTTCTCTCTCTATTGGTTTCATTTTTCTCTCAAAATACTTCATGGAAATGCTCTCAATTCTCTCTTTTCTCATAACTAAAACACTCTCATCACCCTCTCTTTGAATTCAACTTCAAATACACAAAATAGGATTGTTATTTAATAATGGAAGTGGTTGTTGTTAATTGTTTGTTTTAGGGGACAAGGAAATACATTAGGTGCGATAATAAGGTGGTGGAGATTAGTTCGGTTTAAAGAGGAAAAAAATGATCATGAGATATTACAGTTAAATTCTAAGTTTAGAGATAAAGTGTAATGCGGTGGTTTGTCCTTTAATCTTAAATATTCGAAACAATTAGGTTGTAAGTTCAAATCTGCATGGCTATGATTTTACATTTTATTTTTATTTATTGTGATATCATAATATAAGTGATTTATTGACGCTAAATTTATTGATATCATAGTATCAATAATCTTTGATATTTTTCTAAAAACGTGAAAAATGGGTGTTTTTATAAAAAAAATTATTGATACTTTCTGTAAGATGTTACTAATCTAGTGTTAGTAAATCTGATTTTTGACATAATGTAACATCTGTTTACCATATGATTAAGCAAATTCTTGGGTGCCAACATAAAAGGGGTGTGGGGGTGTTGCTTTGATGATGCTCATTCGTCCATTCCTGAGGTTATTTTTATTTTTAAGTGAAAATGGGAAATCATTTATATATATGTGTGTCTTCAATTTGGGCGAAGAAAATGGGAAATCATATTATAAGCTATATATTTCATAAAGTAGGATATAATATAACAAGATTATTATTATAATATATATTTGATAAATTCTCTAGTTATTTATTTCTTTCAGCTTCTGATCAAATATTATTTTTTGATGACACTGATGATCATCAGAATCGAGCTAGAGCTTCATCTTTAAACTCAAGAAGATCATTATGGTACTTTGCTATCCATCCTTCAATTATTTTGATTTCTGCTTTTCGTTGTATGACCAACCACTGCGGATCACTTTCACTTTCCGGAAGTATATCCAAGCAATGAGATCCTGCAAAATTTGGCACGTGTAAAATTATTAAAAATAGGCGTTTGTATTTTATAAAATACAGATAAAGCTACTAGATTATATAACTAATACTTGAATTAACCTCTTTAATAATTTTAAGAGTAGAAAATAGAAAATCGGTTAACATAAATATATCAATAGTGCCTTTTGTGGAGAAGAATGTAAAATGGGTACCATTGACTGTGGAGATAGCTACAACACTATCAGAGATGTTCTCCAACACACTATATCAAAGATAAAACATGTTAGGTCTAAATATTTTCAGAATTTTATATATATATACACACACGTAAGAAGAAAAATAATATTTGTACAAAATAATGATAAAATAACTTACAAAATTACTTAGTTTTATTTGCTATTCTGTCACCAGTTTATACAAATATCATTGTTTATATAAGAATTTATTATACTGGTAATATTACCCGCCAGTACTATAAGGATCTCTCAAGCCATTGGAGAAAATTATATTGCTTCCAAATCGGTGGAGAATCAATTTCAAGTCCTGCCAATTAAGTAGCAATATTAGTACTAATAAGGCAGTGATGAATGAAATAGTACTTTTTCGGTAATTAAATTCATATAAGACTGTTTGGAAGTGCTACTTATGAAACATACTCGGCCTCCATAATAAGTTGTCACCCAATAAGGTTTAGGCTTGATGCCAAACAAGCCTTCGCAGTCCTTAGTATAGCGATTTAGATCAAAAGGAGCAGGAGGGAACATCCTGTCATTGTGACCATGTCCAATTGGCATCACTATCTCACTACAGGTCTGCACATAGAGACCAGCATTTATAACTTTATATGATCTAATTAAATAAATCCAAAAGCAATAAAGTTTAGTGGAGCTTCCAATTAGCATCGCCACTGCTGCTTTATTATTAGTTTATATCCCATAGAAGTTTTTACATTTCTGCAGTACAAGGATAGATGGGTTTTGATGATTTAGAGTTATCTGAAGCTATTTATAATATCGTGATTGATAGTTATTGAGTTAAAAATTTATATATAATTAAATCTTTCTAAATGAATATGTAGCAGATTATAAAAAAACTAAGGGGATACCTGCCATCTGGTGCAAGTATTTAGCAGTACAGATGGTGAAAAAAAACTAAAATGGTGCCTAAGTTACCTGCCATCTCCACCCCACATTTGTTTCAGTCGGATGAATGTATTCGTCCATGTCATAGCATGATCTATTCCCCATATAAGCAACAACACCTGCAAATATCTTGCCAAGAACATCAATTCCTTCAGGTGCTCCATCTATGCCGCCGCAGACAACACTCAGGGGATACCTTGGTGGGTCATTATACTGAGCTACTTCAGCATACAGAGAGTCTAAGTAGTCCTCAAGCTCATAAGTTTTCTTCAATGGTCTGAAATAAGAACGAAAATTTTCAAATAATAAAGCAGTAATTAATAAGAGTTTGAGACTAGTTATAAGTAAAGAATATATCCAACACTCAAAGCTCTCGCTATAAGTAGGATCTGAAAAGACCATGATGTATGCAATTTTTCCCAAAAAATATTATTTTTTTGGATTTGAACCCTTGATGAAGCTGGTGACAAATTATTGGACTGGATACTACTTTAGCCCAGTTATAAGTAATAAAGCAATAGTTTATTTTTATTTTTATTTTTATTTTTGGTATATTACTTGCAAGTTCTGAATTTGTTGCTGAGGGTTGAAAGACCATTAGGTCTGGATGCTACTTTTTTAATTTCATCCCATGAATTCCGTACAGTTTCATAGCAACTCTCACTAGTTTCCTGCACCATCCATCATGATTGTTATTAATTATTTGAAAAGAATAAAAAAAAGGAAGCATTAAACAATCAATGATTTATTTCTTGTTACTTTAAAGTCCTTGGTTACAATAGTATAGTAACCAACTTGTGGAGCAATGTCATGGAAGTAAAGGATTGGAGCTGATGAAGCTAGAGCTCCAAGGGCAATGTGGGGATATTTTAGCCGGAACCATGCAGCAAGCACTGAAAAATAAAGAAAAAAATAACGGTTTAATTTGCATTATTTAATGGTCGTACAAATCAACCTTAAAAGAATATATTGAAAATGATCAAAATCTCCCTAGCCTATTGATTCTTGAAGTTATAATCATTTCTCCATCATGTTTCAGAAGCTAATCCTAAAAAATAGCGACTTACTTCCTCCATATGATCCTCCAACAACGATTAATGGAGATCTTTCAACAGAATATTTTTTCTTAATGTGCAAAAGCACCGCAGCATAATCAGCTATAGCTTGTGCTGAGTTGAAATAGCCAAGAGTGCTTGCATTTTTCATTGCTTCTTCCCTTGATCCAAAAGGAATCGATTTTCCATAGTATCGGTGCTGTCAATATTCCAATTACACATGTAAATTTATCATGATTTCTAACTATAATTAAAAATAGATAGCCCGATACCGTGATTCGAATTTGTGACATCACAATAAAAATAAGTTTACCGTTATGTCAAAAGGCATCCTCATATTTTGTAGCTTAATTAAAAAACAAAAATAAAAAAATAGCATGAAAGGCAAATTCTTACCTCTATATACACTAGAAGAGCTTTAAAACGGGGGGAATTATCGGAAAGAAAACCTGAGCCCAGATCATCATCTAATGACTCTTCTGCTCCAAAATAGACAAAGATTGGAGCACTAGAATTTGAACCACCCCAGTGCTTAAAATTTATCACATATCTTTGTTGAAAAGTTGTGTAGCTGTCAGGTCTATAGTTGAAGTGATCAAGTGTTTGTGTATAGAAAAAAGTTTTGAACTCCTTGGATTGATCATCAGAAGCTGCAGACATGGTTTTAGGTTCATTTTGATTTGTTAATCTTCTATGGGTTCCAAGCCTTGGGATATTGAATTGTGTAGCTGATGAGACACAAATACAGAAGAGTAGGAGAAGCAGAAAAGGAAATGATGAGTGTCTTAGAACATCCATATAGAGAGATTCTGATATTTGAGTGTGAGGAATTTTGAGGGTTTTAGTGGGTATATATATAGTGGAGGATTATCTGGTCTGTTGTGTGTGATACACGAGTTGTGATAGAAATTATGTTGGCTTGAAAAGCAAAATTTTAAAAAGCTAAAAGCAATAATGAATGGTCAAGATGTGCTGCCAACTTTTATCAGTGGGGATCAGCAAGGCATGGATTATAGAGATGCCCACAAATCAACCGTCATAACACATAAATTGATCTTTATCCGTCCATGACGTTGATTTCCACAACTATCTTTCTTAATTTTCAGCTTAACTCCAAATAGAAGTATGTCTTTTGATTTAATTATGCTTATAAAGTAGTTGATATATAAATTTTGTATCTCAAGTGTTATGTACCTAATTAATACTGTCAGGTGTTAGGTAATAGTTGAATTTTTAAATTATCATTGATGAGATAATTTCACAGAAAAATGATACGTCAAGTGTTATATGACTTGAGATGCAGTATCCGATTTTAGAACCCGGTAACCACAGTAACATAGCTTAGCTTCCCTTCGATCACGTCCAAACCTGTTGGATCGATATCCAATTATTCCAACAGCGGCAGCAAACCCAAAAAACACAAACTCCTAAACTCAAACACAACAACTAATATAGTAAATACATAACAACTCTCGTTTTATAACTTAACACATCTCATCTCTTTTTCTTTTCTTTTTTCGGCTTACCACATCCATTTTCAACATTGACTTAAACATCAGTTCCCCTCGCCGATGCTCAGCTGGTTCCGTTCACTAGAACTCGGAATCTCTCAAGCGGCCGACTCTTAATGTGAAAAGACAAAGCAAAACTTCTGGTTCCCCTCATACAATGTTATTTGGTACATTGTTCCTCAATTGTTGCTTTAAAAATTTTAAAATATTTCATTACATCCTCAGAGGGAGATCTGCCGCTAGGCTATAGCCCTATCTAGCCTTAAATGAACACAAAATAGGAATTTAGCAATAATTTTCATACTGTATAGTTGTCTATATTGAAAGAGAAACTGCAGATATCATTGACTTAGATTCTGTAATTGATAAGTTCTATTATTTGAAAAGTAATTGAAGTAAAGTTTTCGTATTTGAATTGTATATTTATTTTCTATTCTCTTTTTTTTTTTCAATATTATAATAGATATATGTATTTTATTTATGAAATTCAATTTAGTCCGAGGTAAAATTATATCATGGATCCATCTCAATATTCTAAAATTCCGTCCATGAATCCTAATTTACTGATATATTATGTACAATACGAGAAAATCTTGAATTCTTTCTGAGATAATATAATTATTTAGTGGGAATATGACATGTGGATTTTGTTTCAACTTAAAATACACACAGAAATGAATGAAATTAACTGGTTATCCACCTCAAATTTATCATAAAATTTCTCATACAATTAATACATTAAAATATGTGGTGTGATCAACAATAAATTTAACATATTTTGTTGATGGCTGATTTTCGTCTCAGGGCAATATGGGAATATTGCTCCCAGGATAATCCTCCCTCAATAGTGAATTTGTTTGGTTATGGGGGAATCAAAAGCAAACTTTGATAAAAGGGGAAAAACGAGCAGATTGAGAAAGAGAGTTAACGTGGTTCGGCGGAAGAATTCCTGCCTACGTCCACAGGCACAAAATGAGAGGGTGTTTTTATTGCTATAATGTGCTCGGCCGATCAGTTCGTGGTCGACCGGGATTGAAACCCAGCAGTTTTGCAAATAGAATTACAAAAAAGAAATCCCAAAACGAACTCTCTAAAATGTACTCCCAAGAATTCCCCATGTATTAGTGCCTAAAACAGGAGACTACCCCCCTTTATATACTACAAATGAGGTGGTAAAAAGAGGCGGTTACTATTCCATTCTGCGGAATCCTCCACATGACGCTTGACTCATTTAATGAGTACCCTGCACTCGGCCTGCTCCTCACCGAAAATGAGTCTATCATCTGACATCCCATCACATCAATCCGACTTTCTACTGCCACACGTGACTAATAATGATGACAGCCCCGTGGGTGCCTCCGGGAGATGATAGGTGTAAAGGAAAATCATAATCTCTAGCCTTCTGTCGGTGGATAAGTGGTCGGCCAAATGTTGTGCTGAACTCATCGGCTACTCCCGTCCTTTCCTGAAATGTCTGAGCTCTCCAACCTTCTTAAAAGAAGAGCAAGATGAATATGTGTAACATCCCGCGTGAGCCAGGATGTTATCGGCGGGAGATAGACTAATTCTGCCTCCATAAGCCTCTGATTCTGATGAAAATTCGGCATGATGTATGCAGAACATCATGCAACCTGGCTTATAGCCAGCACCCGGAAACAATCTGCTATACAATTCAAATCATATGCAATTATCATGTAGGCCTCATGCCTGAACTCAATGAACAAAAGTAAATCACTTGGCCTCCGACCAGAACTCAAAATAAAACTATATTAATACATAACTCTTACATATGAGATACAAATGCCAATACAAATACAATGGGCTGTGAGGACCCATAACTTGACCCAAGACTCAAATACTCTCTTGATTGCAATTGGGGCGATCCACTGTCTTCAAAGTCTTCATAGAAATCCTGTTGGCTCAGTATGACTGCTACTGACCTGCAAAAATAACAAACTATTGTAGTGTGAGTAATAAGACTCAGTAAGTAATCATGCATGTATTCCAATAATAAAACTTCATATTTATATATAATCTTAACTTATATCATAGTTTTAATTCCCAATTGGAAAAGAAAACCTCAGTTGATGAGTTAAGTATCTTTCTTTACTTATAACTCGTATACAAAAACTCTATCATGAAATCTTACTAATGCATGATCTCAACTTCCAATATGTATTCACTTATGCCCATTTTATGATCTTTATTAGCTTTGCAAAGTCCTTATTTACTAATCTTAGTTTTGAAATTTTGCTAACCTCACTAACACTCACATTAACTTACTATTTGTTCACACTCCACATCTTCGTCATATAATTGTTTATAAACTAATCTTAGCACAAAAAATAAATTCATATTTTTACCTTCCCTTAACTGTTACCTATGAACATTGGATATCTCGTACATACGCATTCCATCATACAGGCAAATCCATAAGTATACTTCCGATACTACTTATCATATGTCTGAACTCATGCATCACAATCACATGATATATATATATATATCTATATATATATATATATAGTATAATCAAAATTTATTATGTACTTAATTCACTTATTTACTTACATATGTTACAAATAATATATTTTCATGCAACAACTTGAACATGTATCTCAAACATCTATAATACACATCAAGTTTTTATATTTTCATCACGTTTCTACCGCGCTAACTCTAATATCTCATTATATCTCTGTATACTCTTTGTTAATTCAGCTGAGGCATCTATTATAACTTTCTTTATTTTTATTTTCTTGAAATATCATCAAATCGGTATTATAAAATATCATTTCTATTCACATACTATTAACAACCACGTACTCGTGTATATAGAATCATGTTATCATACATCAATGCTTTCTAAAATACTCATTATATGTAGACATACAATACATATAAACATCAGTAATATACTTATATGAATGAGATCACGTTACCATGCATTAACATCAACTATATGCATCTCAGATTAATTACTAGAATACATGGTTTATAAACATGATTTGTAAACCATACTCTACTTTAACATGATATGCTTTTAGAAAATACTTTTTGAAAACCCTTTCTGAAGAACTATTTTCTGAAGTTTCTTTCTGAAAACTCTTTGCTGAAAATTTTACTTGAAAATCGGTTTCTGCTTAAAATTCTGTATCTCTTATAAAACTATTGTTTCTGGAAACTTTCTTTTCTAAAAAGCTCTTTTTGAAAGCTGTAACTGAAAACTGAAATCTGAAAAACTGTTTCTAAATTCTGTTTCTAAAAAAACTGTTTACTGTTTACTGAGAATCTGAAAACTGAAAACTTTTTCTTGTACTTCTATCTAAAATCACTTTCTAAACTCTTTTTCTGAAAACTGAAATCCTTTTTTCTGAAAACCGAATCTCCGCCCGTAGGCGCATCCCGCCTGTAGGCGGATCTCCGCCCGAATGCGCATCTCCGTCCGAAGGCGCATCTCCGCCCAAAGGCACATCTCCGCCCATGAATATACCATTTGAGCGCTGAGAATCTAGGGGCGTCCCCCCAGTCCTCAACATGTGCACATGTATATATATCTGTCAATTCCAATAATGTACAATTGGGATGGGTCAAATCTCAAATCCCGAATCCATATAATATCCGTCAATTCCATATGTGTCTCAAGTTACATACTGGGGTGAGGTTTGAAAATCAAACCTAAAATTAATTATTCTAAAGTTAATTTAGTCCGAGGTAAAATTATATCATGGATCCATCTCAATATTCTAAAATTCTGTCCATGAATCCTAATTTACTGATATATTATGTACAATACGAGAAAATCTTGAATTCTTTCTGAGATAATATAATTATTTAGTGGGAATATGACGTGTGGATTTTGGGAATATGATATATTATGAAAAACTGTTTCTAAATTTTGTTTCTAAAAAAACTGTTTACTGTTTACTGAGAATCTGAAAACTGAAAACTTTTTCTTGTACTTCCCTCTAAAATCACTTTCTAAACTCTTTTTCAGAAAACTGAAATCTGAAATCCTTTTTTCTGAAAACCGAATCTCCGCCCGTAGGCGCATCCCGCCCGTAGGTGGATCTCCGCCCGAATGCGCATCTCCTTCCGAATGCTCATCTCCGCCCGAAGGCACATCTCCGCCCAGGAATATACCATTTGAGCGCTGAGGATCTAGGGGCGTCCCCCAGTCCTCAACATGTGCACGTGTATATATATCCGTCAATTCCAACAATGTACAACTGGGATGGGTCAAATCTCAAATCCCGAATCCATATGATATTTGTCAATTCAATCTGTGTCTCAAGTTACATACTGGGGTGAGGTTTTACCTCATGCCCCGAAAATCACGTAAAAATTGCTAATAAACTTTTAAAACATAAATCAAATCTCGAAACTGTAAAAAACTTTTTCTGAAATACTTTTCTTTCAAAAACATTTGAAACTATTCTCTGTAACACTTGGAATCTCAAAAACATTCTTAGTTTTAACTCAACTTCTGAAAATCACAACATATAAATATGCATATGCATTTCTTATACTATCATACATGTACCTGCATTCATTCTTACATACTTATGATACATTGAGACTATTCATGTACATGCACACTCTATGCTCACACAAAACTTATCTTGATAATCATATTTATTTATATACTTACATACATATAAATCAACATGCTCAAGATCTCATTTACATATATTCATATGCACATATACTCTGTTCATTTAAACATGCATCGAGATACTTGTACACAAAACACATACTTACTATATACGATCTTACTTATTTCTCTGTGCATACTTACCCGCTTTTTGTACTTATATGCTTACTTCTTTACAATTTATCATTCCTTAACTTTGATCCCATTCTGTAGGGTGTAGTTTCTACAACCCCCAAACCCAAGTTTCCTTATATTATACTCATATATATTTGCCCACATATCACGTACGCAATATACTTTATCATTTTTATACTTTCAATTTTTAGGCTTGATAATATCATACTCGCATATAATCATATATATATATATATATATATATATATATACACACACACATACGGTTCTCTGGTTATACATATACCTATAGAATTTCTTTACTATCTAAATTCAAACAAAACGCATCACAAGTATTCATCGCATGGATTACTTACACCTATAAAATCATACACACAAACATAGTTATTCTCCTCTTTTCTCACATGTATATGTACTTGTACTAGCATACATCTGCCTTTATCTAATTTGGGTTCATACATCTGATGCTTCTATATACTTATACATAATAACATTTCTGTCTAACATAAACATGACATTATTCATACGCTCTATCTATATATACTGGTTTATACCTACAAATGTATCTCTTTACTTCTATATGCTCACGCTTATCTTTTGCTCATACATATGCTTATAACTACTCGTTTTTATCTATATATGTATGTGTGTATATATACACACACACACACTTGTGCACTTATATACACCTGCCTCTTTCTCATACATTCATCTTTATATGTGTGTGTGTGTGTGTGTATCTGTGTATATATATGTACAGGTTTCAAGCATATAACTATATATTGTTGGTGTTTGCTAAGGTCCCAAGATCATTAAACAAGCAAGAAATAAGTGCGAATATAAATCAACGAAGTTGCGGAATACTTACATCGATTGGTTGAGTGACGCGGCAACGAACAAAAAAATTCATTCTGCCCACTACATGCTCTCGGCAGTGACTGAAACAGCCCACTATTTTTTGCTCGGCTTTGGTCCTTCGTCAAGCTCCAAGCTTCGTCGAATGATTCCCGGCTCATGGATGGACTTCCCTATCACCTTCGCAAGTCTCTCGAAGTGCTAGCTCTCTTGATTTTTGCCACAAAACCAAGCACTTTTGCTTCCCTATATCACGATTTTTGCCTAGCTAAAACCAGTGAAGAAATGGCAATATTGCCGAGAGAGAGGAGAAGAATTTTGAGAGAGAAAGAGTTGAAAAAATGTGTAATGCTTAATTGATTTCTCAAATCAAACCAACATATACCAAAACATATATTAATAATATATGTCACTCAAGCTATCAAAAGCTTTTCAATAACTCCCATCAAGTCACATCTTTCAATCAAGTTGTCAAGTCACATCACTCAAAGTGACTAATGATTTGACGCTTGATACGACTAATGATTTGACGCTTGATTTGACTTGCGTGTCGCACTCAAATTCGAAATGTGAATGCGCTCGTAAACAATCCCGGGCTCGGGTTCGCTAATTCCAAATTAACGAATTTTTCGTTGCGACGTAATTAAATTATTACTCCTAGCGAAATCACTATTCACATCGCTAACGAATTAATTCTAAATTAACTCGTTCGCCCGAATTAAAATCTAATTCTTAATTCCGCGTCAAAATCCAATTTCGTTTAATATATCAAATATATTAATTAATCGATTAATTCCAAATTAATTGTTATCTCTCTTTAATTGATATTTTATTCCAGATAAAATATCTCCTCTATTAATCCCAGATTAATTTTCTCTCTCATCTAATTAGTCACAGATTAATAAAAGTGCGAGTCATACGTCATCGGTGAATCTTCGGGAAGCGACCCATGAGATCCTCGGATATGTTGGCAGTAAATACGGTCGTCGGACTATCCGAACACGTAAGTAGTATTACGTTTATACCGATTTACAAGACAAGGTTGGCTTCTAGCAAAGCACCATGCCTACCAAATTCTCTAGAAATATCCTTACAGAAATAAATGATCTATATCAGGAGTAGTATACGAAGTATTACATATTTTGATCCAGTATCGGATGATCACGTGCTAGGCCTGGGGCTGGAATTGTGTCTGCCCCGTACGAAGCACATGTCAGATGTCTAGTATCTAGTCTCTATTATCGGATAAACATGACCTTGTCATTTTATCCCGATGACTACAGTACTTAAGAGCACTAGTACCGTATCCTACGTGACCCTAATCTCCATATGACTGAAGTGATACTTCCGTCTTGACATCACACCCAACACACTACGATTCTCAATATACCCAACATAGGTGTACACAGAACCTGTTAAAGCCCTGGACGACCGCAGCCAAAGTATATTGATTGTCGTAAGTATTAGCGGTGCAAGTCTCAGGTTAAGACCAAATACACCTACCCTGATTTCGGATTTCCATAGACACATAGTCATACTACCAATGGAATTCCGAGAGGGTCTATCCAGAGCGAAGCTGTTTCCCGTACCATCAGTAAAATACAACCTCTTATTACACTTGCATGAGTATCTTATACCCAAATATATGAGAACTATGTCGTTGTGCCCTCACAACGCGCACAAGTGTAATACTAGTCTTTTACGTATTTATCGATGTCCAATCTCGATAATACTATGACTAGGGATATTTAATGATTTATCCTTCGTGGACTGATATTGTCTCATATCAATCTCAATCCAGGATCAAATCATAAGGACCTCTCATCATTTATACATCTAGGTGATCTAATCACAAATGATAAGAGTGTAATTTTCTTTGTCACATAGTTAATTTGTACAACAACACCATGATCTGTACAAATAGTGACGCTATGAGTCATAATTGTCCAACATATATAACTTTATTATATTACTAATTGCGAACAACGTTAAATCTCTTAATTATTTGTAGCATGAGTTACTTATATATATATGTATGTATGTATGTGTGTATATATATATATATATATATATATATATATATATATATATATATATATATATATATATATATATATATATATATAGGTTTCATACATATAACTATATACAACTTTATTATATTACTAATTGCGAACAACATTAAATCTCTTAAGTATTCGTAGCATGAGTTACTTACCTGGCTTCGCAGACAGTCATAACCTGGATCCGATCTATCAAAACAAGTAACAAAACATGGTCAAAACCGCAATTCGCGGAATTCTTGACTTATTAATAAAAAACTTATGGACCTCTCCGGAATATCCGAATCTCATTTGATTCCTACGATTTCACTTTCATTACTCCTAATATGCCACATATACCACTTTAAACTATATAATGACTTAGATTCTCAATCTATGCGTTTGCGGGAGATTTTGTGAAAAAGTTTCCGCATACACTGCTGAATGATCTTGGACCTTCCAAACTTATCTGAATTTACTCAATTAATCTCGGAATATCATATTTATGTCATATACAAAGTTACGGTCATCAATGCTCAGTCGAGCGAGAAACTCGATTTCACTAGAAACCCGCTTTATCAACTGGATCGATCAAATCTAATCCGTTTCCGCCTGAATTCTACCACAAGTATCGTTTTAACAGATTATATCACATTCAATTCATTCATGATAATTCGCTACACTATGGAACTACTGGAAGCATCCAAATATATATCGATAAACTTTAAAATAACACGTTTTTTACGGAGAGTCATACCGAAATTCTGAGCTCATTTTCAGACTCCCATTGTCCATACGAACGCGCTGGTGTCATCAGAATTCTGATCGGAGCTACTGTTCATCTGTGTACTACAGTACACGCGCACATTCCCTCCTCGTTTTGCGTGCAAACGGCCGCTATTCGGTGAAATCAACTCTGCATACTCGTAGTACTCTCTGAGGTCTTCGATTTGGCGGGTGGCTCGAGATGTGAAACGAACCGATTAGTCGGAACCACGAAACCTATTTCACGCGTTTCTCTTTCTGTTTCGTCATTCACCGGCATTCTCTGGTCGGTTGCCGGTCGTCGTGGACTGGGGAAAGGTTGGCACACTAGCCAGTCTCAGGTCGCCAGCCGACGGTGGTCGAATGGTTGCCAGCGAGCTGCTGCCTCTCACGCGTCTCTCCTCTCTGTTCGTTCTTCTCTCTTTCACGTTTGTATATTCTTTTATTTTTTTATTTTTTTTATAATGAAAAATCAGGTAATACAAATATCATCTCCCCAAAAATTACCAAAATGCCTCAACTCAAAAGGTATTTTCGGAAATCAGCGATTTTGAAGCCCTTCCGACGTGATTTTCGAAAAATATTCAACGCGAAAGTTGTTCGTCTCGGAAAAATGAGTATGATAGTTTAAGAATCAACTCAATTGAATTTTTTTTGAAATTTCCGTGACCGAAACTGCAAACTGTACGCTTATAATAAAAATCGCGTAACTGATTTTTGAGATGACGCGTCTTATAACGCGAAAAATCTTCACTTTATATTTTTCCAACCCATATAACATCAATTGAACACTTATTTTTTATTGTCATCTCGTTCCGAGAATAACTTCAGTCCGGGAACCTTCCAGAACTATCCCTAAAATCTGGGATGTTACATTAACCCCTCCTTATAAAATTTCATCCTCGAAATTTCTCTGTCCCTATAACTGCTGATTCGAACCTAGTCAAATGTGTGGAAACTATCTTACTCTAAAATCCACTAATATAACCCCATTGTCCCAACTATGAACTATTCACTGTCTATATGCTATGATCCATAACAGCTCATCTACAGCTTTAAACTGACTATACTGGTCTGGTTCTCATCTCTGACTATAATGATATGGTTCTTGTCTCTAACTGTACTGTTCTGATTCTTATCTCTAATCATTTGGCCTCACAAGGGCCCTATACAGATAATATCTAACTTATGTGAGTTCTCTGATCTAAAAAGGCTGCAAAAGTACTAACATAAATTAATCTCCTCCCATACGGAGATAGATAATCTATGCATATCAATTGAGTCACCCTTGGACTCATACTCAAGCAAGCAAGACACTGAATAATAAAATCATACCATATCAAACTATCATAAAAAGTACATACAAATACCTATGTGGTCTTTACAAAACAAAAGACAATCTCTGACAGCCGGATCCCCACAGTTGCAGTCACTGACTTCTAGACCATGCTACTAACTCTGACTCTTAAACCATGCTCTGATACCAACTTTGTAATATCTCGTCTGAGCCAGGATGTTACCGGCAGGAGACAGGCTAATCCTGCCACCATAAGCCTCTGATTCTGATGAAATTTCGGCATGATGTATGCAGAACATCATGCAACCTGACTTATAGCCAGCACCCGAAAACAACCTGCTATGCAATTCAAATCACATGCAATCATCATCTAGGCCTCAGGCCTAAAGTCAATGAACAAAAGTAAATCATTTGGCCTCCTGCCAGAACTCAAAATAAAACTATATTAATACATAACTCTTACATATGTGATACAAATGCCAATACAAATACAAGGGGCCGTGAGGACCCATAACTTGACCCAGGACTCAAATACTCTCTTGACTGCAATTGGGGCGATCCACTGTCTTCAAAGGCTTCATTGAAATCATGCTGGCTCAGTATGACTGCTACTGACCTGCAAAACCAACAATTTGTTATAGTATGAGTCATAAGACTCAGTAAGTAATCATGAATGTATTCCAATAATAAAACTTCATATTTATATATAATCTTAACTTATATAATAGTTTTAATTCCCAATTGGAAAATAAAACCTCACTTGATGAGTTAATTATCTTTCTTTACTTATAACTCGTATATAAAAACTCTATCATGAAATCTTACTAATGTCTGATCTCAACTTCCAATATATATTCACTTATGCCCATTCTATGATCTTTATTAGCTTTACAAAGTCCTTATTTACTAATCTTAGTTTTGAAATTTTGCTAACCTCTTTAACACTCACATTAACTTACTATTCGATCACACTCTACCTCTTCGTCATATAATTGTTTATAAACTAATCTTAGCACAAAAATAAATTCATATTTTTACCTTCCCTTAACTGTTACCTATGAACATTGGATATCTCGTACATACGCATTCCATCATACATACAAAGCCATAAGTATACTTCTGATACTACTTATCATGTGTCTGAACTTATGCATCACAATCACATGATACATATATAGCATAATCAAAATTTATTATGTACTTAATTCACTTATTTACTTACATATGCTACAAATAATATATTTTCAAGCAACAACTTGAACATGTATCTCAAACATCTATAATACACATCAAGTTTTTATATTCTCATCACGTTTCTGCTGCGCTAACTCTAATATCTCGCATACTATTAACAACCATGTACTTGTGTATATAGAATCATGTTATCATACATCAATGTTTTCTAAAATACTCATTATTTATAGACATACGATACATATAAACATCAGTCATATACTTAAATGAATGTGATCATGTTACCATGTATTAACATCAACTATATGCATCTCAGATGAATTACTAGAATACATGGTTTATAAATATGATTTGTAAACCAAACTCTACTTTAACATGTTATGCTTTTATAAAATACTTTTTGAAAACCCTTTCTGAATAACTCTTTTCTGAAGTTTCTTTCTGAAAACTCTTTGCTGAAAACTTTACTTGAAAATCAGTTCCTGTTTAAAATTATGTATCTCTTAAAAAACTATTGTTTCTGGAAACTTTCTTTTCTAAAAAGCACTTTCTGAAAGCTGTAAATGAAAACTGAAATCTGAAAAACTGTTTCTAAATTCTGTTTCTAAAGAAAAATGTTTACTAAGAATCTGAAATCTGAAAACTCTTTCTTGTACTTCTCTCTAAAATCGCTTTCTAAACTCTTTTTCTGAAAACTGAAATCTGAAATTCTTTTTTTTTGAAAACTGAATCTCTACCGGTAGGCGCATCCTACCCGTAGGCGCATCTCTGCCCGAATGAGCATCTCCACCCGTAGGCACATCTCCGCCCGTAAGCGCATCTCTGCTCGAAGGCACATCTCCGCTCGAATGTACATCTCCGCCCAGGAATATACCATTTGAGCGCTGAGGATCTAGGGGTGTCCCCCCAGTCCTCCACATGTGCATATGTATATAAATCTATCAATTCCAACAATGTACAACTGGGATGGGTCATAGATGGAGAGATAAATGGGCTTTTCGACGTCGTTCGATCTCCGTTTCTGGTGAATGACACATTTGGAAAATCACCTCGATGAGACGAATTCAATGCAGCCGTATCGCTGCCGAGATTCCCACCATGCGCGCTCACATGCCCCACGCGTCGCCTTGTTACCATCACTACGTGCCCCATGCCCCTCCATGCTTGTAAGACACCTCACATACCATAATCTTCCTGTAGGACACAGAAACAGGACGACGCATGCTGTTCTAGGCTCGCGGCCTGGTCGGGAGTACGGAGTAGCCCACAGGGGAACTAAACCGGAGAAATAACATGGAGTCTCCACCCGGTGTGAACCGGGATAAAGATTTAAGGCCGCACTCACCCCTCGCAAGGGAAGACCTCAAACCGTTGGGTTCGAAATGGTCCCTTACTTATGCCATTTGTAATATTATGATTTATGCAATAATTTAGCCAAGCCTAGACAACTTATTTCCAATGAAAATTATATTTCTAAATTCACATGCATGAAATTAATCATCACAACATACAACATCACATGTCAATCTCATTAACATACTTTAATTCCATAATGCGGAAAACAGATAGCAACCTAAACATAATGCAACTTCTAAACACAAAATAAACAACTAATCATGCTTTAAAAATAAACAACTAAATCATGCTTAAAAAATAAATAACATACTAGACTAAATCATACTCGAACACAAGTTTGGATGAGACGAAATACGTGTGTCTCTCAAGTGGTACGTGACATTGTATCCCGAGTACAAACTGCACTACCGTCTATTCGGATTCGGCTATGGAATTTATGTCCGGGTTTCCATCCGATATACCGCAAGAGATAACACATATTCCATCCATCCGGAATCACATCATACACTAATCCACAATTCTCATGCGAAATAAAATAACAAAATAACTAAAAATAAAAGATAAATAAATAAAAGGGTGCCCTCAGGTCTTACCTTTTGAGTCGTCTCTCGGGAGTGCGTTTCACGGTGCCGGAAGGGTTATCGTTCCGCTATTTTCACTGGTTCACTGTTTCTGCTGTTTTCACAGGTTCGCTGTTTCTGTTGTTTCCACAGGTTTGCTGTTTTCTAAGTTTTTACTGTTTTGTCTTTTTTTTACTCGCGGTTTCCGCTCACTGTTTTCTCTATTTTTCTCACTGTTTTTACTCGCTGTTTTTCAGTCTATTTTTCCTCTATTTTCAATCTATTCCAGGGTTTATTTTTGGTGCTTCAGGGGACTATTTTGTGCTTATTCTGCGGCAATTTCGGGGGGTGTTTTGGGGGTTTTCTGGACTGTTTTCAGGTGTGTTAGGGGACTGTTTTCTGCAGTTTCAGGGCGTGTTTTGGGGATTGAGGGCTGAGCTTGTTGATGTTTGGCTTGATGGCAGTTTGTTTATTGGTTTTGGTCACTGTTTTAGGGTTGCTTCGTGTGTCTGTTGGAGGGGTATTGCGTTCGCATGTGGAGGGGTGTTAATATGATGGTCATGGATGATGTATGCATGGTCTCGGCTGTTTGTTGTGTGCATGGGGCAGCCAGTTTTACGTGGCTTAGGGCTGTGGCATTTGTGAGGTGGGTAGTTTGGCGTGACTTTGAAACTTATTTCAGGGCTGTTTAGTGCGCATTCATAGGCTGGTTGAGGGGCTGGTTGCAGTGGCTATTTGGTGCGTGAGAGGGGGCTAGTTTCAGGGGCTTGTCTGCGCATGAGTTTAACTAGTTAGGGTTTACGTAAGGGAGAATATGGTTGAGCTGTTTAGGGTTTGTTTGCTCATGGTCTGATCGTGATGTGAGGAGAGACCGAGAGTGATGGTTCCTGGTTGCTTTTCAGTGGGTTCTTCTTCGTGAGAAGGGCCAGGAGATGTGTGATGAGTTGCCCACTTTGACGTGAGCTGAAAATGGGTAGTTAACGTGAGTATGGCGAGAGTTAGAGGGCATGTGCGTGGAGTAGGCCGAGAGTGATGGTTCCTGGTTGTCTTCTGCTTCAATGGGCAGTGAGGCGATAGGGGTTTAGATTTTCCGAGAGTCAAACTGAGAGAAGGTTCTGGTTGTCTTCCATGAGAGAGTGGCAGGGGGTCTTTGTTGTCTTCTTGTTATGGCCCAGAGAGAGAGCAAGGCTGTGTGAGGGTTTACATTGCCGAGAGTCTGAAATGGAGTGAACTGCTGGATATGTGAGGGCTGTTGATGTTGAAGAGATCGCGGCAGAGAGAGGGGTGTGATGAAGGTTGATGATGTGTGAAGAAGGTTCCGAAAAGGGCGTAGGCGTGAGGGGCTGATGAAGTGTGGAGTGTGCAGTCTGTCGTGAGTGTGTGTGTCTTACGTGAGTGGGCTGATGAAGTGTGGAGTCTTGAGCTGTGTAAATGGCTAGTGTGGCAGTTTGTCGTGAAGGGTGAAGGGTGCCTTTTTGACGTGTTGTTAATGGACTGTGTGCAGGTGGCGTCAAGTGAGGGCTCGGCTGTGTTTGATTTTGTTGAAGCGGTGAGGGCAAGGTGAAGTGTGAAGTAATGAGGGGCAAGCGAAGTGTAAATCAATGAGAATGTGTGGCTGCTACGTTGATGCTAGGGGGCTGTGAAGGTTGAAGGGAAACAGGTCAGTGGCGTTGAAGGTTCTTGGTGAAGTGATGACCTGAATGGCTTGGAAAGAAGGCGTGAATGAAGGAGGAGATGGAGGAAGAAATTTGGTGAAATAATTGAGTGCTTTCGGTGATGTTGAAAAAGAAAAGAAAATATGGAAATTGTTTTGTGAAGGATGGGTTGTTATTTTCATTTGTTTGTGAGAGTGGGGTTTGATATTTGTTTGGTTGTTGAATTTGTGAGGTGAATGCATGTGAGGAAAGAGAAAAAAAAAAGGTGGGTGAATTTGGCTTGTGTTTGTTTAACGGCATGTGGGGTTTTGTTTGTGAGCTTGATGGGTGGATATGGGTTTCTTTGTGTGTTAGTTGTTTGTTTTAGTATTTGGTGAATGTGAGGGAACTATTTTTTGTTGGCTTGTGTTTGGTGTGGTTATTGTCTACGTGGGGATTATGGGTGGCATTATGGAAAATTGGTGTTTGTGCTTTGTTTGTTTGATTATTATTGTTTGTGAATTATTTGTTTTGTTTTTTTTTTTTTGAATTTGTGGAGGATGGGTGGCTAAGTGATTTGGAGAGAGAAAATGTTATTGTTTATTAAATTTGGTTAAAGTGGGCGTGAAGGGTATTTGCGAGTGGTTTTTTAAATTTGTGTGATGACGTGGGGCACAGGGGTAGGTTTAAGGTGCGGGACGAGAATAGATTTCAAAATTGAGACCGAACAAGTGAACCCGAAGCTAAACGAGCGAATTAAATCTGTCAAAATATCAATTCTTGATTTTTCCCTTCCAATATCTATTTCCCGCGACTTCCGCGACTAAAAGGTCTTGCCTCCATACGAGGCTCATCATAGGGCTGATATGCAAAAATGCAGTGCCTACAGTCGCCCCCACTTTGATGGGACTTGTGTAATGTGTAACAGTGACAATCCTATCAAAGTTATGCAATGCATTTTTACTTACCTGGCTCGCCAGCTGCCACCTGACTTGCCTGCTGCTCCGCTGAGCTGATGATGCAGTGGACCTCGATCCTGGGACACATCTTAATAGCTGCAACCGACAACGGGGACCTCGACCCTGGGACGCATCCCAATACCGATGACAAAATGTGGGCCTTGACCCTTGGACGCATCCCCAAACTGGAATATATGATGCAGTGGGTCCACGACCCTAGAACGCATTCCAATAACTGCAACAGACAACGGGGGCCTCGACCTGGGACGCATCCCAATACCGCTGACAAAATAGGCCTCGGCCCGGGGACGCATCCCCAAACTGGAATATATGATGCAGTGGGTCCACGACCCTGGAACGCATTCCAATAACTGCAATCGACAACGGGGGCCTCAACCCTGGGACGCATCCCAATACCGCTGACAAAATGGGCCTCGGCCCGGGGACGCATCCCAAAAATGCTGATGATATGGGTTTACAACTCTGGGACGCATCCCCAAAATTACTGATACTGGTGAAGTGGGTTACAACCCTGGGACGCATCCCCAAAATTGCTGATACTGATTTGGGCCTTGACCCTGAGACGCATCCCCAAAACTGCTGATACTGAAGAAGTGGGTTACAACCCTGGGACGCATCCCCAAAACTGGTATTGATGCTGATGTGGGCCTCGGCCTTGAGACTCATCTCCGCAACTGATACTGATGCTTATGCTGAATGTGGGCCTCAACCCTGGGACGCATCCCCAAAACTGCTGATGATGTGGGCCTCACCCCTTGTGATGCATTCCCAAAACTGATACTGCTGATGATGTGGGCCTTGCCCTAAGACTCATCCCTGAAACTGATGCTGATGTGGGCCTCAACCCTGGGACGCATCCCCCAAATTGCTGATGACGATGTGGATGTGGGCCTCGACCCTGGGACTCATCCCTGAAAACTGGCAAAACTGATATTGATGTCTCCATACCCGGAGTGTCGTACCTGACTTGCTTGTTGCTTCGAACATTGTTGATTTGGTTGTGCCACACCCAGCATGTTAAACCCTATTCATGAGGCATCGCGGTTGTGTCTCCATTCCCGGAGTGTCGTACCTGACATGCTAAAACCCCATACCCGAAGTGTCACTGATGTGATAGTGGTCCATTTCTGAACCGTGCTCCACTTCTGGAATGCCACTTTCGGCGAGATTGATGCTGATAATGTGGGCTTCGTCCCCTGAGATTCCTTTCTGAAACTGATATTGGCATGGGCCTCGACCCTGGGACTCATCCCTGATTATACTGACATGGGCCTCAACTCCGGGACTCATCCCCAAAACTAAAACTGATGTGGGCCTCAGCCCCCATCAACTGATGCTGATGTGGGCCTCGCCCCCAAGCTGATACTGATGAAGTGGGTTACAACCCTGGGATGCATCCCCAAACTGCTACTGATTCTGATGTGGGCCTCGACCCTGGGACTCATCCCTGAAACTGAAATTGACGTGGGCCTTGCCCCCAAGCTGATACTGATGTGAGCCTCGACCATGGGACTCATCCCTAAACTGATGCTGATGTGGGCCTCGCCCCCAAGCTGATACTGATGTGAGCCTCGACCCTGGGACTCATCCCCAAACTGATGCTAATGTGGGCCTCGCCCCCAAGCTGATACTGATGCTGATGTAGGCCTCAACCCTGGGACTCATCCCCAAACTGATGCTGATGTGGGCCTCGGCCCTAGGACTCATCCCCAAAACAGAAATTGACGTGGGCCTCGCCCCCAAGCTGATACTGATGCTGATGTAGGCCTCAACCCTGGGACTCATCCCCAAACTGATGCTGATGTGGGCTTCGCCCCCAAGCTGATACTGATGTGAGCCTCGACCCTGAGACTCATCCCCAAACTGATGCTGATGTGGGCCTCGCCCCAAGCTGATACTGATGTGAGCCTCGACCCTGGGACTCATCCCCAAACTGATGTTGATGTGGGCCTCGCCCCCAAGCTGATACTGATGTGAGCCTCAACTCGGAGACTCATCCCCAAACTGATGCTGATGTGGACCTCGGTCCTAGGACTCATCCCCAAATCTGAATTGACGTGGGCCTCACCCCCAAGCTGATACTGATATGGGCCTCGCCCTCATGCTGATACTGATATGGGCCCGCGCCTCATGCTGATACTGATGTGGACCTCGTCCTAAACTGATACTGATATGGGGCTTCGCCCCCATGCTGATACTGATATGGGCCTCGCCCTCATGTTGATACTGATATGGACCTCGTCCCAAACTGATACTGATAAGGGGCCTCGCCCCCATGCTGATACTGATATGGGCCTCGCCCCAATGCTGATACTGATGTGAGCCTCGGCCCTGGGACTCATCCCCAAACTGATGCTGATGTGGGCCTCGCCCCCAAAGTGATACCGATGATGTGATGTGTCTTCATACCATGAGTACTGTACCTGGCAATCTAAACCTCATACATAAGGTGTCGCTGAAATATCTCCATAGCCGGAGTGTCGTACCTGGCAGAACTAATACCGAAGCTAATGTAGGCCTCGCCCCCAGAGTGCCATACCCGGTAAAGACTGGTAATGATGTGGGCCCCGCCCCCAGAGTGCCATACCCGGCAAAGACTGATAATGATGTGGGCCTCAACCCGCAGAGTGCCATACCCAGCAAAGACTGATAGTGATGTGGGCCTCAACCCGCAGAGTGCCATACCCGGCAAAGACTGATAGTGATGTGGGCCTCAACCCGCAGAGTGCCATACCCGGCAAAGTCTGATAGTGATGTGGGCCTCAATCCGCAGAGTGCCATACCCGACAAAGACTGATAATGATGTGGGCCTCAACCCGCAGAGTGCCATACTTGGCAAAGACTGATAATGATGTGGGCCTCAACCCGCAGAGTGCCATACCCGGAAAAGACTGGTAATGATTTGGGCCTCAACCCGCAAAGTGCCATACCCGGTAAAGACTGATAATGATGTGGTCCTCAACCCGCAGAGTGTCATACTCTGCAAAGACTAATAATGATGTGGACCTCAACCGGCAGAGTGCCATACCCGGCAAAGACTGATAGTGATGTGGGCCTCAACCCGCAGAGTACCATACCCAGCAAAGACTGATAGTGATATGGGCCTCAACCCGCAGAGTGCCATACCGGCAAAGACTGATAGTAGTGATTGGGCGCCTCAAAACGCAGAGTGCCAGAGGCCACCCCGGCAAAGACTGATAGTGATGTGGGCCTCAACCCGCAGAGTGCCATACCCGGCAAAGTCTGATAGTGATGTGGGCCTCAAACCCGCAGTGTCATACCCGGCAAAGACTGGTAATGATGTGGGCCCCGCCCCCACAGTGCCATAACCTGGCAAAGACTATAATGATGTGGGCCTCAACCCGCAGAGTGTCATACTCGGCAAAGACTGATAATGATGTGGGCCTCAACCCGCAGAGTGCCATACCGACAAAGACTGAAATGATGTGGGCCTCAACCCTCAGAGTGCCATACTTGGCAAAGACTGATAATGATGTAGGCCTCAACCCGCAGAGTGCCATACCCGGCAAAGACTGGTAATGATTTGGGCCTCAACCCGCAAAGTGCCATACCCGGTAAAGACTGATAATGATGTGGTCCTCAACCCGCAGAGTGCCATACTCGGCAAAGACTAATAATGATGTGGTCCTCAACCCGCAGAGTGTCATACTCGGCAAAGACTAATAATGATGTGGACCTCAACCCGCAGAGTGCCATACCCAGCAAAGACTGATAGTGATATGGGCCTCAACCCGCAGAGTGCCATACCCGGCAAAGACTGATAGTGATGTGGGCCTCAACCCGCAGAGTGCCATACCCGGCAAAGACTGATAGTGATGTGGGCCTCAACTCGCAGAGTGCCATACCCGGCAAAGTCTGATAGTGATGTGGGCCTCAACCCGCAGAGTGTCATACCCGGCAAAGACTGATAGTGATGTGGGCCTCAACCCGCAGAGTGCCATACCCGCCAAAGACTGGTAATGATGTGGGCCTCAACCCGCAGAGTGTCGTACCCAGCAAAGATTGATAATGATGAAAATGATTTATTTCAACATATTATATTGCTCTTCTCGAGACAATCTTAATATCTAAACATATTTTCGTCCTCAACAAATGCTTTATGTCAAAACCAAAGAATCTTCAAAGTACTTGATACATTCAACTCCGATCGTCTGAATAGGTGATCTGAACTAGACTCCCAGTGTGTTTGTGCTAAGGCTCTTTCGCAGCTTATTCCTTAAGTGGGCCAACCTGATGATTTTGCTTTGGAGAATCGAACCAGTGGGTCTAACCAACCTGGATGTCTTAATCACATTCTGTGATTACTTCAGCATACTCAATATGATATGGTCTTCGTCTTTTTTTTCTTTTTTTTTTCTTTTGTCTCTTTCTTTTCATTTTGAATTTTTCTTTTTTTTTCTTTTCTTTTCTTTTTTTTTTCTGACACACCTACACTTTAAGGTAGCATTTCTCCTCATGGTGGTCCTAATACTCGCCCATGGGTAGCTTCACGCTTATCGGTTATAGGTGGCCTATTTTTTTTTCTTTTCTTTTTATTTCAGAGACTTGTTTTTTTTCAACCATATCATATATCATAGCATCAGTAAACCAGGGTGGACACCCAAGCAAACGGTCATTCATTGATCCATCATCCCTTCGACTAGTCATCTTGTCAACCACTCAGGCTTCTACTGCTAGGATCCCGTAATCAAGTGCTCATGGGTCTAGCTAAGATCAATCCATTCAGAATATCGGACGAGAGCATGTCTCGCGCTTATCGTTTCTAAGGTTTCTCCTTTCAGCATACAATGTCATCACCGGACATATGTCTAATTATCAAAGACTTCTCATTCTCTCTCTTTTTTTCTTTTTTCTTTTTTCTTTTTTTTCATTTTTTTTTCATTCAATTTTTTTTTTTTTTGCATTTTTCATTTTTCATTTTTTCATCATTTTTTTTTCAACAATTAAACTAGAGCACAAACTTTCAAATATGTGTGTAAAATACCTGGTTAGCAGGAAACATTACCGATTAAGATCAATGTCCAATCTACGCTTCTTGCCACGATTGCTATCTGTCCAGTCCAATTTGGAGAGAATGGGGTCGAGCTTCGGTTCAAAGGCTAGGATTTGGTCAATTAACTCTTCGGCCTTTGTCGCAGTCAGGAAAATGTCTTGAATAGGTTTGGTGACGAACTCATGTTTTCTAGCTTTCGCGAGAAATACAAACAGAAAATCGAAGAAATGCTCGACATTAAGTAGTCCAATGGGCTTTCGTTGAACGTTCAAGTGCGCCCATGATGCCACTGTGAATATCTCTTCAAACGTACCAAGTCCACCTGGTAATGTAATAAACGCATCTGCAGTATTGATCATTTCATGAATTTGTTCAGACATACCTGACACAATGCGTTCGTCTCCATTTGTTGGTCCGATTAACCATTCATCTGCCAAAGGTCTTCGGATAATTCCCAAAACATGACCGCCACCTTCCTGAACGGCTTTTGAAACGGTTCCCATCATTCCCAGATTTCCACCGCCATATACTAAGTGCATGTCCTTCTCAGCCATGACTCGCCCCAATTCCTTTGCAGCTTCAATGAATTCTGGTTTATTACCAGTGTTGGATCCACAGAAAACACAAATTCTCTTAACTCGCTGCTGTGAAGTTGCTTCCATTTTCTTTCTCTTTCTTTTATGTATTTCTTTCTCAAATCTGGATGCCTTCATAAGTGCGATGATGAGTTGAATTTATAGTACCTGAAAAGGGGTGAGTAATAATTGCACTAATATCTTCCACAGAGCGACTGTTAGCTAAACAGCAAAAGAAGTCGTGAGAAGTCAAAAAGCCACTGGATCCTGTTCAATACGCCTCTTGCTCGGTATAAATTCATTAGGATGCATCTCAGGAATTCTTTCCTTACTCAGCCACCACTAATGAATTAGCTCTCATCTTTGTGATTGCCAAACACCGTTCCTTCTGTCTTAAAATGCTTCGTCTGTGCTTTTCCTACAAAATAACACACAAATATTAAAAATTCTACAGCATGTATACACAAAACAGAAATCGGAACAAAGCGGGTGGGTTGCCTCCCTGTTAGCACTAAATTCACCGTCTTCAGCCAGACATGACCGAATTCCATTTGTCAAGGTGGCTTCAATGTCATCCTCAGTGCTTAGGCCGCGTTTTGATCTTTGCCGTTTTTTTTTTTTTTTTCTTCTTTGAAACCTGCGAATATAAGACAACATAGTAAAGACGTGTGCATGTATACGCATACATGTGTAGAGATACTCCCTGTTCTTGATGGGTGAGACCCTCATTGTGCTCCTCGGCGCCATGTGTTTCCTCCTGTCGGTTTTTTCTCTTCTGTTTGAAACCTGCAAACATAGAACAAACACAAGAATTGCAAGTACGTTACGTGTATGCATGCATATGTTTCCTATCCCGTCAGGTTAGGTCTTCTGCCAATTCTCTTGGCGACTGCTCAGTCTTCTCTTCCCCAGGCTAAATACAGCTTCAATCTGTCAACATTGATCAGCTCGGTGAACTCGTTCCCTTCCAAGTCTGACAGTTTCAATGCTCCATTTCCTAATTTCTGAATGGCTATCTTGTCTTTCTGCTTGCTTCTTCCGAGGATACCCTGATGATCTTTCCATTCTGATTGTAAAAATTTTTGTTATCGGCTATACCGAGTACGGTCAAACTGGCCACAGCATCAGTCAGAACTTACAACATCTCAATAATTTCAATTACTTTAATCTCCAATTGATCCAGGCGGGATCTCTCGTTTGCTAACTTGTTCATGTTGACTGATGGTCTCTTGACGAGTCTCTCTGCTTTCCTAACCCAATGGGAGTCTATGATGGCTTTTAAGACACATAGGGTTAACATGATGCATGTATGCATGACATGTGTGCGATGTATGGAATAAATAAGCTCATGAAAGAATTTACATTAATTGGCCCATCATCATTTCAAAGTATTCAGTCACACTATTGCGCAATGCAAACTTGTCCCAATTGAAAAGGCCCAACAAGTTTATACTTTTGCGATAACATGGCTAAACAACTTCAAATAATAAGAGGCCTAAACACAAAATGGTCCATCGACATTTTAGAAGCTTTCGGCTCAATTGTCAAAGGACATGAACTCGTCCCAGTTTAAATGGCCCAACAAGTTTATATCTCTTGACAAAAGTTCCAATCGAATCCAAATGATGATAGTCCTAAACACAAACATATAATGGCCCATTGGCGTTTTGGAAGCTCCTGGCCCGATCATCATAAGATACGTCCTTGTCCCAGTTTAAATGGCCCAACAAGCCTATATCCCATGATAAAAGGTCCGAATGGATCCAAACAACATTGTTCCCAAACAAGAGCAAAAATGCCTTTGATCAAAAAACTCCTTTTAACACACAGTATACACGGTCAATTAAAGCATAAATCATAATATTACAAGACATTATTTCGGGGCCGATTCTCTATCCCCAGTGGATTCGCCAGACTGTAGGACACAGAAACTGGACGACACATGCTGTTCTAGGCTCGCGGCCTGGTCGGGAGTACGGAGTAGCCCACGGGGGAACTAAACCGGAGAAATAACATGGAGTCGCCACCCGGTGTGAACCGGGATAAAGATTTAAGGCCGCACTCACCCCTCGCAAGGGAAGACCTCAAACCGTTGGGTTCGGAATGGTCCATTACTTATGCCACTTGTAATATTATGATTTATGCAATAATTTAGCCAAGCCTAGACAACTTATTTCCAATGACAATTATATTTCTAAATTCACATGCATGAAATTAATCATCACAACATACAACATCACATGGTAATCTCATGAACATACTTCAATTCCATAATGCGGAAAACAGATAGCAACCTAAACATAATGCAACTTCTAAACACAAAATAAACAACTAATCATGCTTTAAAAATAAACAATTAAATCATGCTTAAAAAATAAATAACATACTAGACTAAATCATACTCGAACACAAGTTTGGATGAGACGAAATACGTGTGTCTCTCAAGTGGTACGTGGCATTGTATCCTGAGTACAAACCGCACTACCGTCCTTTCGGATTCGGCTACGAAATTTATGTCCGGGTTTCCATCCGATATACCGCAAGAGATAACACATATTCCATCCATCCGGAATCACATCATACACTAATCAACAATTCTCATGCGAAATAAAATAACAAAATAACTAAAAATAAAAGATAAATAAATAAAAGGGTGCCATCAGGTCTTACCTTTTAAGTCATCTCTCGGGAGTGCGTTTCACGGTGCCGGAAGGGTTATCGTTCCGCTGTTTTCACTGGTTCACTGTTTCTGTTGTTTTCACAGGTTCGCTGTTTCTGTTGTTTCTACAGGTTCGCTGTTTTCACCGTTTTTATTGTTTTGTCTTTTTTTTACTCGCGGTTTCCGCTCACTGTTTTCTCTATTTTTCTCACTGTTTTAACTCGCTGTTTTTCAGTCTATTTTTCCTCTGTTTTCAATCTATTCCAGGGTTTATTTTTGGTGCTTCAGGGGACTGTTTTGTGCTTATTCTGCGGCAATTTCGGGGGGTGTTTTGGGGGTTTTCTGGACTGTTTTCAGGTGTGTTAGGGGACTGTTCTCGGCAGTTTCGGGGGTGTTTTGGGGATTGAGGGCTGAGCTTGTTGATGTTTGGCTTGTTGGCAGTTTGCTTATTGGTTTTGGTCACTGTTTTAGGGTTGCTTCGTGTGTCTGTTGGAGGGGTATTGTGTTCGCATGTGGAGGGCTGTTTGTTGTTTATTCACTCGATGGATAGGGGTGTTAATATGATGGTCATGGATACTGTATGCATGGTATCGGCTATTTGTTGTGTGCATGGGGCAGCCAGTTTTACGTGGCTTAGGGCTGTGGCATTTGTGAGGTGGGTAGTTTGGCGTGACTTTGAAGCTTATTTCAGGGCTGTTTAGTGCGCGTTCATAGGCTGGTTGAGGGGCTGGTTGCAGTGGCTATTTGGTGCGTGAGAGGGGGCTTGTTTCAGGGGCTTGTCTGCGCATGAGTTTAGCTAGTTAGGGTTTACGTGAGGGAGAAGATGGTTGAGCTGTTTAGGGTTTGTTTGCTCATGGTCTGATCGTGATGTGAGGAGAGGCCGAGAGTGATGGTTCCTGGTTGCTTTTCAGTGGGTTCTTCTTCGTGAGAAGGGCCAGAAGATGTGTGATGAGTTGCCCACTTTGACGTGAGCTGAAAATGGGTAGTTAACGTGAGTATGGCGAGAGTTAGAGGGCAGGTGCGTGGAGTAGGCCGAGAGTGATGGTTCCTGGTTGTCTTCTGCTTCAATGGGCAGTGAGGCGAGAGGGGTTTAGATTTGCCGAGAGTCAAACTGAGAGATGGTTCTGGTTGTCTTCCATGAGAGAGTGGCAGGGGGTCTTTGTTGTCTTCTTGTTATGGCCCAGAGAGAGAGAAGGCTGTGTAAGGGTTTACATTACCGAGAGTCTGAAAGGGAGTGAACTGCTGGATATGTGAGGGCTGTTGATGTTGAAGAGATCGTGGTAGAGAGAGGGGTGTGATGAAGGTTGATGAAGTGTGGAGTGGGCAGTCTGCCGTGAGTGTGTGTGTCTTACGTGAGTGGGCTGATGAAGTGTGGAGTCTTGAGCTGTGTAAATGGCTAGTGTGGCAGTTTGTCGTGAAGGGTGAAGGGTGCCTTTTTGACGTGTTGTTAATGGACTGTGTGCAGGTGGCGTCAAGTGAGGGCTCGGCTATGTTTGATTTTGTTGAAGCGGTGAGGGCAAGGTGAAGTGTGAAGTAATGAGGGGCAAGCGAAGTGTAAATCAATGAGAATGTGTGGCTGCTACGTTGATGCTAGGGGGCTGTGAAGGTTGAAGGGAAACATGTCAGTGGCGTTGAAGGTTCTTGGTGAAGTGATGACCTGAATGGCTTGGAAAGAAGGCGTGAATGAAGGAGGAGATGGAGAAGAATTTTGTGAATTAATTGAGTGCTTTCGGTGATGTTGAAAAAGAAAAGAAAAAAGGGAAATTGTTTGTGAAGGATGGGTTGTTATTTTCGTTTGTTTGTGAGAGTGGGGTTTGTTATTTGTTTGGTTGTTGAATTTGTGAGGTGAATGCATGTGAGGAAAGAAAAAAAAAAGGTGGGTGAATTTGGCTTGTGTTTGTTTAATGGCATGTGGGGTTTTGTTTGTGAGCTTGATGGGTGGATATGGGTTTCTTTGTGTGTTAGTTGTTTGTTTTAGTATTTGGTGAATGTGAGGGAATTATTTTTTGTTGGCTTGTGTTTGGTGTGGTTATTGTCTACGTGGGGATTATGGGTGGCATTATGGCAAATTGGTGTTTGTGCTTTGCTTGTTTGATTATTATTGTTTGTGAATTGTTTGTTTTGTTTGGTTTGAATTTGTGGAGGATGGGTGGCTAAGTGATTTGGAGAGAGAAAATGTTATTGTTTATTAAATTTGGTTGAAGTGGGCGTGAAGGGTATTTGCGAGTGGTTTTGTTAAATTTGTGTGATGACGTGGGGCACAGGGGTAGGTTTAAGGTTCGGGGCGAGAATAGATTTTAAAATTAAGACCGAACAAGTGAACCCGAAGCTAAACGAGCGAATTAAATCTGTCAAAATATCAATTCTTGATTTTTCCCTTCCGATATCTGCTTCCCGCGACTTCCGCGACTAAAAGGTCATGCCTCCATACGAGGCTCATCATAGGGCTGATATGCAAAAATGCAGTGCCTACACTTCCCCTCATCAAGATACACAAGTTGAACACTTCGTTTGCCCAAATCAGACTTTCGATTGTTGAGAAACGAGCAAAAAACAGTAATTATCTTTGTTTAACCGATCATCGATAATTTCCATGTTTTAGCCCTCACCACCACCATCACAAGGATCCTTGTGACGTTTGCTGACCAGCTGCTCCTTCGTTGTGATATTGGAGGTCGTTGGAGCTTGTAACGTGATTATTACCGCTTTGGGGGTGTAAATGTAAGAATTTGGAAGTTTTGAACTTAATTGTATATTTGCATGATTAAGATGGTTAATCTATAAATTCTTGTTTTTAGGGATTAATAGGTAATATTTTGAGAGTTTTTGGACTATATGGACATTGTAGAAAAGTTTAGGGGCTAAAAAAAAAATTTAGAAAGTTTAGGGATAAAATTTTAATTTTAGAAAAGTTGAGGGACCTGATCGTAATTTTATATTATTCATATTCTTAACGAGGTTATAGTCATATTAAGGACTTTTACATGGATTGAGGTAAGTACAACGCACGATGATTTCCGTAACATAATTGTTTGTTGATTGATGGTTGTTGTGAAAGTCTATATATATTATATAGTTATTGAAAGCATGAGAAAGATGAATTCATGATTGTTGAGATGAGATGAGTTGAAATGATATGAGAAATGAGATATGAGCAGAAAGAGCTCATGAGAGGCTATGCGATGTTATGCATAATTTGTGGTGGGAAACCTTGGGAGTTGTGTGTTACCTCCCATTGATTTCAATCCACTATTATACCAGACCCGGATTAGCAATCATATTTGATGAATATTTGCATTGTTGTGAGAATGGTTGCTTGAGATGATATTATAATATATATTATTTTCATATATTATATTATATTATATTATATATATATATATATATATATATATTTGTTAGTGATGTCGTGTTGAGAGTATGAGTGTTTTACTTACTGAGCTCTTTAAGATCACCTCTCATTTCTCAAACATCCCAGTTAGTTCGCCAGTATAGCAGTAGCAGTACCAGGATTTGATCAACGTGCCACAGTAACTTTTCGATGGTCTTAATATTTAAGTCATTATTTCATGTTTTTAAGACTTGTGTTGTAATTTGTTAAATTTGTAATTTAAGATGTAATATTTGTGCATTTTTGTTTAATTTTTATGACATATAGAATACTCGAACTAAAAAAGTCAGTGAATCCCTTTTCTAGGGTTGGGCTCGCTTTAGGGATGGGGTCATGACAATAATAGGTTTCTTTATTTTAATTTTAATAATTTTATAATACTAAATTAAAATATTAATTAAACTAATATGTTTCTTACTTTAATAGTAGATTATGTTTTTATATTGTACTAGGTTTCTTATGTTATAATTTATTATTTTAATTTTATAATTTAATAATAAAAAATTAATTGTAGAGATTATGTTAATTGTAAATAATTTAATAATATATTTTTTTTATTTTAATAGGATAGTCTTATATATTTTCTTGTTATAATATATATTTTTATTGTAATATAATTTTTATTTTATATATTTATTAATTTAATTTTATAATTTTAATATGAAGTCGTCACATGCCGCAATGAAGAGACATAAAAATATTTAATTTATATATATATATATATATATATAGGTTTTTTTAATTTTTAGGGATTTTGTTAGTTTATTCAAATTATAACATTTAATAGTTGACTAATTCAGTGCTTGTGGGAGAGAATTAACATGTTTTGTTACTTAAAAGGAAGGTTAGGGATGTTAATATTGGTAGCTACTTATTTGGGATGCTTCCGACACTTTTTTTCCTCAATACTGGAGATAATTTACTCGACCTTATACTAATTGATTTAATCTGGTTGGGTAAATTTTTGATAGTTACTGAAATGTAACAAAAATGGATGGGTATTTTGTTGCTTACTTTTGTATGCTAGCTCTTTGAGGTGAGTGAATTTGCTTAAGACGTCTTTGTAAACTTTTGGCTCTTTGGAGCTTTATTTATCAAATTCATCGCCATTGAAAAAAAAAATTTATAACATTTAATAGAGAATTTATAATTAGTTGAACGTTAATATTGAGAACTGATTTCGAAAAGTATGATTATAGATTAAGAAATCACTAAATTATTAGTTATAATTTAAGAATTTTTATTTCTTAAATATAAACTAATATTTATGATAAATATGAGGCCTTCTTACGTGAAGCAGTTTTAAGCGTAAAGTGTCACCTAGAATCCCGAATTTTAAAAATAACACTACTTTAATAATTAATTTTCTAAAAATTTAAATTTTTAAGTTATATATTATGTGGTAAGAAGGCACCAATTTTATTTAAAATTGAAAACATACACATGAGAATTCATAAATTTTATTTATTTTTATTTTTTACCTAATGCTTCAAACATCATTAGTCCGCCCCAACCTTTTTACAAAATAGAGCCCTAGGCTGCCTAAAGGAAGTACGGTCATCACTCATCTTATCCTAAAAGCCATATATTTCCTAGAGGTTTTAATAGCAAAGCAATATTGCAGTTTCTTAATTCATGCATTTTATGTCTTTCTGCGATTCAGTGAACCTGATGAATATTTAATAAGTCAAATAAAAAAAAAAAAAAAAAAAAAAAGAAAGAAGAAAGAGAAATGTACCTTCATTCAAAGTCAATGGTTTCATTCAAAGTCAATGGTTCGAAGAATGTGGAAAGATTTTTTAGTGTGTGAAATCCAGATCTTTAACTCTCTCTAGAAGGACTAAAATATTTGAAAATGATTTCTTTTTATTAAAAAAAAAATACTATATTATTTATGTTTTTTAGGGTGTTTATTAATTAATTTTGTAAGGTTATAAATGTTAAAAGTATTGCCTTTAAAAATTTTAAGTTAAAAAATTAGATAATTTTAATACTTATTTCCAGAGTTGGGATTAAAAAAATATACATCATTCAAATTTAGGAAAAATTTTAGGATATAACGGATGTATCATATCACACAATAATCCAATAATATCATCCCTGCATATTAAATTATAAAAAATAAAAATAAAATAAAAATAAAAATAAAAATAAAAAACTATTAAATAAATGAATTATACATGTCATATATTTATTAACTAGTGGTATATGCACATCACTTTTACTTCTGTTATAAAAAAAAAAAATAATAATAATAATAATAATTTACTTTAAATTAAAACATTCACATCTATTCAGTTTTCATATTAAACATGAAAACAACGTAATTGAGTATATCCCCATGGTGGCAAATGGGCACCCTGTTCATCATGTAATGATATGATGTATGTTCATATTTTTTATTTATCCATTTAGCATATGATCCCTCAGGTTATGAAAAACTAATACAATTATTCCTCATAATCTCCTCATATTTATTGGAGTAGAATTTATCCTCATATTTGAGTGGTAATATATAGCTCATTTTTAATAAACGTAGAATTCTAAGTATACTATAAAATATTTATATTCAATATCCTAATAAATTTCAGATTATATATCTTTAAATTTATATGGTACTAAAAAAACCATTCAACTTGACATTTATTAGAACATTTACAGGGGAAAAAAAGGTTTATTTAATATGCACTTGTGAACTGGCTAATTAAAAAATTTAAAAATTTCTACACCCCACTTAGGGGTGGCAAAACAAATCAACAAATCAAATTTGTATCAAATCCTAAATGAATCAAATCGAAATGTGATGGATTCGTATTCGATTCGTTTATTAAACGAATCCTAATATCATGATTCGTATTCGATTCGTTTAATATGAATCGATTACGAATATTCGTTTAGGCATAATATTATTTAATATCATAATTTATCATAGTTGATTTACATTAATTCTTCATAAATATATACATATAAAATATGTAATTAATATATTTATTCAAAATACTTCACCAAATATCGAAAATATTATTTTTTCGATAAATAGTAAAAGAAAATAATAAACGAATTATAAACGAATAAACAAATCCATTAACTTAAATTCGTATTTGATTCGTTTAATAACATAATCAAATCGAATTGACTCATTTATTAAACGAATTCATTTTTTCAAACTCATATTTGCTTTAAAGCAAATTGAATTAAACGAATAAACGAATTATGACCCAAATTGCCACCCCTACCCTCACTGTAGCTACAGTGAGCTACAGTAACTCACTGTAGCTACAGTACGGGGTGTAAAAACTTTAAGTAAAAAATTATGTATGTATATCATTTTTGAAATGATAATTGTAGAAAATAGTGATAAAATAATCTCTAAAATTATAATATTAAAAAAATGGCCAAAATTATGTAATTTTGAAGGTTATTTTGTCACATTTTTATACAAATATCAGTAGAGAGATGGAAAAAATCCCAATGGAGATAGGACTTACGGGACTGATAAAAACCTCGGGTTGCTCTCTGCTACGTCCCTACCACCACACTAAGGGCATAAACGGCACTCCTGGCCTTGGCGCCCACACTTCGGGTGAACAGGACTCACAGAGGAGACCGCCTAAAGCAAGGATCGAGGGTGTTGTTTCCAACTATTTTCTGATTCACAAGATCCACTGATGTGGCGAGTGAAGAGCATACTCATAGAGATAGATAGAGGTGAACTGAAAACTCATGGATAAGTAATAGTAGCTGAGGGAGGAAGACTCCCTCGTGCTTTGAGAGAGAACCTAATAGTTATTTAGCTAAACATGAGAATGAGCAAACTTCTTTTATTTCTTAACTTAGCAAACTTCACTTATTCAAACTTAGCTTACAAAATGAAAACCTCACTCCTTATATAGATGGAGGAGAGGAAACACAAAGCATCAATTGGTGGGACAGGACCCCGCACCAAAAGGATAAGACTAAATAAAGACCACTCCTTTAACTAAAGCAAAAGCTAAAGCAAAGGAATCTACTTTTACAAAAGCAAAAGCAAAAAGGAAAGATGCTAAAGCAAAGATGCTAAAACATGATAATGACAAAAGCAAAAGCACACAAATCATGCTGTCTAAAGCATGAATTATTGAAAACAAACAAAACATATCACATCGAGTTTTGTGATGGTGAGAGATTGAAGTTTTCATAGTCTGAGTCATCTGAATCAATCTCTCCATAGACATTGTACCACCATGGATCACCGATTGGGTACAAATCTTTAGTGTGGCTTGGCCCTGGTTCGTCTGGCTTTGTCGGCTCTATCTTCATTGGCTCAAAATCTTCATAGGGATCTTGAGAATCTTGAAAGAAGATGTCAGTGGAAGATGGAGTCTCTTGCTTGACGATTACGTGATGAGCGGAAAATATATCAATATTTACCGCCCCTTTTACTTAATATTTTGTTTAGTTTCTCGGGTTTGATGAACGTTTTGATGTGTTTTAGTTTATTTTGCAGATAAAATAATATTGGGACTTATTGAAATCATTTAGGATGAAATATGGGTCAAATAAGGGCAATTATAGGACTTGATATTTTAATTTTGGAGATTGGAAACTTGAAAGGGCGTTTTGACGAAGTGCAGTTTTGGAAATTCCAATTTTGCGCATCTGTCGTATTTTGGGCATAACGTTTTACTCAGATGTCGGATTGAGCTGATTCAAGTTCCAGATTAAAGAAGACTCAAAGATCTACAACTTTGAAAGCCAAAATAATTTCGAATTCTGACGATTTCATGCCCGAAATTTATGAACCATCCAGAAGTGTGTAGTGTGTAATTATTAAAGTCACTTTCAATCATTTTCAAAGCAAAAAATAAATTAATAAATAAATAATAAAAATTATCAAATCATCACCAAACATGATAAGAGATTAGTGGAGCAATTAATAATGGATTTGGTGGAGCAATTAGTGGAGCAATTAGTGGAGCAATTAATAATTGATTTGGTGGATGATTTGATGGAGGCAAAATTTTGCCTATAAATACCAAGCCATTTCATTTTTAAAATTCATACTTTCTTCTAAGTAATTCCTTAAGAATACTAAGAAGATTGTATCTTTTTTGTTTATTTATAGCTTTCAGTAATTAATTTCCGCTTTCGCACTTTCTTTTCTTTACTTTTCAGTTTTTACTTTCCGCAATTTACTTTTACGCACAATATTTTTCTTTCTTTAATTTTCAATTTTTACTTTTCAGTAATGAGGAGGTAACTCCCATTTGCTGAGGTAAAAGGTAAAACTTTTATGACTAATATTTAGATTAATCTCCCTTAATTATAATATATAAACTAGTTAAAACCTGACTTAACGAGGATACCGCCATATTGGTCGGTTGGTAATTATTTAAATTGGTTTTAACCTGACTAAACTGGATACCGCCTGATTGGTCTGTTGGTAATTAATTATTAATTTGACTTAATCTGGATACCGCCTATATGGCTGGTTGGTAATTATCATGCAAAGTTAATATATTATATTAAGGGAGATATCTAAAATAGAAGTAATAAAAGCGGATCCTTTTACCTCAGCATTTTCTTTTATTGTACTTTTACTTTATTACTTTTCAGCAATTACTTTTCAGCAATTTACTTTCAGCAATTTACTTTTCAGCATTTACTTTTCAGTATTTAATTTTTAGTATTTTACTTATGTCTTTTATTTTATTTAAGTTTTTACTACCTGTAAATATGTGTCGTAACTAAGCCAGTTATCTGGGGTTGTGATGAAATCCAATATCACCGGTTTATAAGGGGTTAAATTATAGTTTAGGTAATATAAAGGTTTATTATTGAGTCTTAATCCTAATGCTTTTTATTAACTGGCCATTAATAAAATTGAACTGGTAAATCTAAAATGAACTAGACATAGGGATTTTAGGTTTAAGACCTTAGACTTAATAGCCCACGATCTTCCTTGAGGATAGATAACCCTTTAATAGATTTCCTTACAGGATAGGAATATACCTGTCGGGCGGGGGTAGCCATAATTGGAACTTAAACTTAATGAATCCAGATAATTTGGTTGACATAGACATATGGTTCAATTGGGTTAAACTGGGTATTTGTGTCTGACCATCGACAGAGGCTTACACATAATTTAGTGTTCCAGGTTAATAAATCAATATATTACCCAACTTAAGATAACCACTTCATCTTTAAAATGATATTGGAAGAAATCACAACCCTAGATAGTTTTTAATATTAAATTTTCTTAAAATCTACTTTCGAACAATGTTATTTACTTGTTTTTAATTATTTAGAATCGTCACCATTTCAAATCAATCAAACAACCTGTAGATACTAGTAAGCATTTGACCTCATAAAATTAATAGATTAGATATTAAGTCCTCGTGGGATCGATATTTTTATACTACTTGAACGATACGTGCGCTTGCGTATACGTGTGTGTTTACGCCGGTCAAGTTTTTGGCGCCGTTGCCGGGGACTTATTATCTTTCACTATTAATTTAGGGGTTAGATACGTTACTTGTATATAATTTCTTTTACTTATTGTTTTTTTTTTCTTGTGTTTCAGGTTCTCAGAAACTACATGAGACGAACCAAAAGCTTTGAACTCCGATCGCTTGACCCAGAAATTGAAAGAACCATCAGACATTTGAGAAGGGAAGGCGAGAAGGCCAAGAAGCTTTAGTCAACATGGAACCTGAACCGTTGGAGGTTGCACCACCAATTCCCATTCGAGACAGAACCATTCCGGTGGTTGACAGACTCATTTCCTTATTGTACTTCCTCCCTTACCAGCAAATGCGTGTGACATCAAAACATGCATTCAGATGATTCAGCAGTCATTTCAGTTCGGGGGGAATGCAACTGAAGATCCTAATGTCATGCCATCATTAGGAACCGCCAGGTACCCTTCCTAGCAACACTGAGCCAAATCCAAGAAACATGGGCAAGGAACAATGTCATGCCATCATGTTAAAAAGTGGTACTGAAATCAACAAAGATGTTGGAGTCAAAACAGCTGCTGAGGAAGTTCCAAAAGAAACAAAGCAACAGATGGATGAAAAAGAAGCAAAGGAAAAAAGAACAGATCACTCCACCTCCACCTTTTCCTCAACGTCTTCAGAAGAACAAATTGGACAAGCAATTTTCTCGGTTTCTGGAGATCTTCAAAAAGCTGCATATCAACATTCCATTTGCAGAAGCGTTGGAACAAATGCCTAGCTATGCCAAATTCATGAAAGATATTCTTTCACGAAAGCGGAGATTGGGAGATTACGAGACAGTAGCATTATCAGAAGAATGCAGTGCTATCATTCAGAGGAAACTTCCCCCGAAGTTGAAAGATCCTGGCAGTTTCACTGTTCCTTGCGTCATAGGAGAACATAATTTTGGTAAGGCTTTATGTGATTTAGGTGCTAGTGTTAACTTGATGCCTTTTTCTATTTTTAGGAAATTACAGATTGGAGAAACAATGCCAACTTCAGTCTCACTGCAACTTGCTGATAGAACGCTCGTATTTCCAAGAGGCGTAGTTGAGGATGTGCTGGTCAAGGTTGACAAATTCATTTTCCCAGCAGATTTTATTGTCCTTGATATGGAGGAAGACGCAGACGTGCCAATCATCCTTGGGAGACCATTCTTGGATACAGGTCGAACCATTATTGATGTACAAAAAGAGAATTAACCATGAGGGTACAGGACCAAGAAGTAACATTCAATGTTTTCAAGGCCATGAATTTCCCAGATGATGAAAAGAAGGAGGAATGTTTCAAACTCGATGTGGTACACAGTACCATTCAGAACTCCAATGCAATGCAAAGTTCTACTGACAAACTTAAAACATGTCAATTGCCTGTGGAGCCTAAAGATAAAGCGTCTTTTGTACTGAAGGAGCCAATTCTTGCACTACAAGCAACAGAAGAGAAAAAATTCCACCAACTCAACGAATTGGAGGAATTTCACAATCAGCCTTTTGAGGATGCCAAATTGTACAAAGAAAAGGGCAAGAAGAGACATGATGAGAAGTTAGTGCGCATACAACTGGAACCAGGGCAGAAGGTACTGTTAAACAAATCAAGGGTGAAATTCTTCCCATGGAAGCCAAAATCACGGTGGTCAGGTCCATTTGTGATCACCAAAGTTTTACCAAATAGAGCCGTTGAGATACATGATCCTGACGCTAACAAAACTTTCAAGGTTAAAAACAAGCGTGTCAAGCACTACTGGGGAGAATCATTTGAGCGACAAAAAGAAAGTGTTACACTTTCAGATCCAGCTTAACGTTCGAGAAGTCAAGTCTGGCTGACGACTTTAAACTTAGCGCTAGCAGAGAGGCAACCCATGTAATTTTTGTATATATTGTGATTTGATGTGTTTTATTTTTGTGTGTTTAATTTTTGCAGGTTTAGTCATTTCAAGATGGAAGAAGCTCTCGGAAATCTTCACAAGCAATTTCCTTCTCTCCCTAAAAAATCTCTAATGAAAGTTTACAAAGCTCGCTTGGAACGAATGAGACTACTGACGATCCATGGTGTGCCCAATGACATTCGTTGGGTAATTGAATCACGAGTCCGATTGGCAGGTGAGTCTTCTGACTCTTTTATTTCACATCTGCCTGGTTTCGGAAGAAGCACATATGCAAAGAAACGTAGAGCTAAGCAATTGGGTGTTTGTTTCAAATGTTCACGATTTAATTGCAACACTCGTTGTCGTTCTTTAGGAATGGTGTCTGATAATCGCGAAGACAAAATTAAATTCATTAGGGATGGCTTGAGTAAGGAGTCTGTAGATGAAATATCTTCAACTCTTGAGACGCATCCCAGTGGATATGTTCACATAGCCATTCGCAAATTACATACACAATTCCAAAAATAAATACAACAATTAAGTCTCGGGAATCTGACTCAAAAAGACCCTGTTTGCCAATTTATAAGAAAATTGGATGGGAAGCTTGTCCCTGACGCATAGACGTCAATCAAGCCATTACTTTTCTTGTAAATATTATATCTCTTTGTCTTTTCTTAATAATTGTGATTTGTTTTGTTGTTTTCTTTTATTTTCGTAGACAGGATCCAGACCTTTTTGACTATCACGATATTATTTCGCTACTAATCGTCCTCTGGAAGATACTTGTGCTATTATTACTCACCCTTTTTCAGGTACTATAAATTCAGCCCGTCATTGTACTTTTGAAGGCATCCAGAGTTGAAAAAGAAATACAAAAAAAAATGGAAGCCACTTCAAGAAGACGAGTTGAAAACATCTGCGTGTTTTGCGGTAGTAGTGTTGGTACTAAGCCACAATACATAGAAGCAGCACAGGAATTGGGTCGAGTCTTAGCTGCAAGGAATATGCACTTAATATATGGCGGAGGAAATCTTGGACTTATGGGGATCGTTTCAAAGGCTGTACAGGAAGGAGGCAGTCATGTTTTAGGAATCATCCCAAAACCCTTGGCAGAGGCAAATCTTATTGGATCATCAAACGGAGAGGAACTGATCGTGCCAGGTATGTCTGAACGATTGGTAGAAATGATTAATCGTGCTGATGCTTTTATTGCTTTGCCAGGTGGCTTGGGCACATTGGAGGAAATTTTTATTGTACTATCTTGGGCGAACCTGAACATACACCAGAAACCACTTGGACAGTTTAATGTTGATGGATTTTATGATTTTCTTTGTGTGTTTCTTGATGATGCTCGGAGAAATGGGTTCGTGTCAAAACCTTTGAAAGAACTCCTCTTCACTGCCAGAACTGCTCCGGATCTAATAGACCAACTCATAGCCTATGAACCACAAGTTGACCCTATCCTTTCAAAGATAAATTGGTTCGAAGACGATCGTGGTAAGAGGCGTAGGATTAATCTAGATCTTAACCTTTAATTTCTTGTAGAATTTCAGCTAACCAGGTATTATCTTCTAAACTCTTCTTTTACTGTTTAAGACATTGGGGACAATGTCTCATTTAGGTTTGGGGGAGGGAATTAGTTGATTAGTACCTTGTTTTTAGTTTGTATGTTGTTTTTATTTTTAGTCCAAAATTTTTCGAAAAATACAAAAAAATTGGAAAATTTTCAAAAATTACAAAAATATTTTATGTTTTTGTGTTTTTTTTTTACTAAAAAGGTGAAATTGGTAAGAGATAGCTGAGTAAGGAGTTTCCACTCCTGAGACGTATCTCAAACCTAATTCGAAACAAGTTATTTTTGTTTATTTCATTTTGAATTATTTAATTTGTGAATTCTCCTTAAAACTGACTAAAAAGGAATCTTCATATGTTTAGTTAGCAGATATTATCAACATATATAGTAACATACGGACATGAGCTAAATTGAAAAGTTTGTAATATTCAGTGCTCTAGTTTAATTGGAGGAAGCATCTCAAAAAGCAATGGAGTAAAAAAAAAATAAAAAGTCTGAGATCCGAGTTATTAAGTCTGTAAGGGTGTTTTAACACCTAGTGCCCTAAAGCCAACTGGTTTGGGAGTCACTGGCCCAAAGCTCGATACATGGATCGAAGATGCTACAAAAAATATATATATTTGAAGTCTGAGTAATTAAGTTCGTAGGGGTGTCTTAACACCTGGTGCCCTAAAACCAACTGGTTTGGGAGTCACCGACCCAACACTCGCTATATAGATGGAAGATAT
>SKCR01001268.1:0-84934 GCA_019454045.1 Zanthoxylum bungeanum
GCAGCAGTCACCCAGTCACTTAAGTTCTCATTCTCCATAGTTTAAGACATCATCCTTACTTCTCTAAGATACTAACGGATGTCTTAATATCAATCCAGTGACTATCACTTGGATTGACCTGTTTGTGACTCCATATGCTCAAAGCGTATTATACACCAGGTCACGCACATTTTCAATGTACGAGTTCTCAGAGAGTGTTAACAATTTTAAATCTATCCCAGTAGATCTTTATTCCTAGAATAAAGGTTGTTTCTCCCAAGAATTCTATGGAGAATTTTCATGAAAGCCAAGCTTTCATCGAATGTAATATGGGAATATCATTTCCAGAAATGACATATCATCATTATTTGGACAGTCACTTTCAGTGCGCTTCCACTAACCTCCTTTATACACAAGAATCATTTCCCGTTTTGAATTAAATCATAAACCATTATGATTACATCAAAACTATAATTCCAAGAACCTAATGCTTGCTTCAATCCAAACATGGATCGAATAACCTGCAAATCTTGTTTGCTAGTTTTGATTTGACAAAATCGTTAGGATGTTGTAAACATCCTCCAAAAGGTTTCCTTTTCAGGAAAACGATTTTTCGTTCAGCTGCCATATTTCATAAATGAAACATGCAGCATCAGCAAGCATTATCCAAATGGATTTAACGTGGCAACAGGTAAAAGATTTCGTTGTAATAAACACAATATTGATAACGATACCTTTCCGCTACAAGCCTAGCTTAATACGTTGGTATGCTGCCATCCACGTATGTCTTCCTTGAAGACTTATATAGTACCAACAACTAGTGTCCAAACATAGTTGTTATACATGAAATCCATTTCGGACTCATTACACTTTGCCATAATAAGGAGTCGATACCTTGTATCACTTCCTCATATGTAGTCAGTTCGTCTTCCTCAATAGATTGACATCTTTATGAGGTGAGATCAGAAACTCATACATCCCAGGTTGTTTTCTGATTCTCTCCGACTAACGCGATTCTTGTGTATTCGAAGATTGTGGTACAGTTTCATCCTTGATGAACTGTTTGTGTTCCATTAAAGAATCGGTGCCTGGAACAGTATTACTCTGATTTTTCATCGAGTTTTACTTTCCTCCCACTTACCACTGCATTTAGGTATTCCTCTTAAGAAAAACGCATGGCGAGTAACAATTACATTGTTCTCATGTGAGATGTATAAGTACTATATTTTGGTTTCCTTAGGACAACCTACAATTAGGCACTTATCCGATTTGGGTTCTAGTTTGGTATCATCTAAACATATGCCCAGCATCCCAAATCTACAGGAGTGAGAAAACCCAGTTTCTTTCCTGTTCATATCTAATATGAAATCTATCAAACAGATTTTCATGGAACCTTATTCAAAATAAGTATTGCACTGTTAAATGCTTATCCTTTCGAAGGAAAATGGTAGCTCAGAGCGACTCATGATTAACCTTATCATGTCCAACAAAATTCGGTTTCTCCGTTCGGACACACCGTCAAACTGACGTGTTCTGGGGGAGAGTCCTCATTGAAAGAATACTATACTCTTTCAAGTATTTGAGAAACTTATTGCTTATGTATTTTCAATCTCGGTCTTACTGTGAAGGTTTTAATACTTTAGCCGATCTGTTTGTCTACTTCATGTCGAAACTCTAAAAGTTTCCGATTTGTGTTTCATAAGAGACACATAACCATAACGCGATGCCACATTCGTAAAGGTCACGAAATACTCATATCCACCTCTAGCCTAGCTAGATATGGGCCCACTTACGTCACTATGAACGAGGGCTAACAGATCGATGGCACTTACACTTTTACCAAGTAAAAGGTATTTTAGGTACTTTACCTAATAAACTAGATTCGTAGACATCATTTGAATGGAATCAAATCCGTCCTAGTATCCATTCTTCAAAAGTGTGGATATACGAGTATTGTTTAATGTGTCCCAGACAACACTGCCACAAATAAGTCTTATCTAATCAAATCAGTTTGAGCTATTTGTTCGTCATATTATATGTTTGAGATTTATTTATATTCAAAATATAAATACTGTTATTCATATCTAATGTGTTTATCTCAATATCATCTTTATAAAATAAAACACTTTAGTGTTCAAGAATATAAAGGTATACTCGCAACAAGTTATACTCGATATAGAGATAATGTTTCTAGTCAAACTAGTTATATTATAATAGTTTCCTAATTTAAGCACGCACCCAAAGGGTAGTTCCTAAACTTAGGTCTACGATTAAAACAGCGACTGTCGTCCCATTTCCGATTCACAGATTAATCTCAACTGAAGTCAGTATCCTACTCATAGTAGATGCACATCAATGCATATTTATGTACCACTTTTAGTATCTAAAATCCAATTTTAATACTATTAGTGAACATATTTATGACAAACATATTTAAAGTCAGAGCCTTGCTCGTCTTCAATTCCTTCATTCTGTTTTGTCCATACGGCAGTCACGCTTGAGTGATCCTATTTGCCACAATTTAAGCAGACATCTTGGGATATGTCCTTTGTCTTCCTAGAAGACGTAATGATTTTTCCTTTGCCCTTTTCTATATCCCAGAAGCTTTGGCCAAGCCTTGGGTTTCTAGAATATCGAAGTAAGGTGCGTTACGCTACTTGCCTTATTGCAAACTTTGGCTTTATCTCCTTGAGAATAGCCATTAACTCTCCAGAGTTATTAATTGCAATTTATACTTCTAAGATCTAAGAATAGATCTATGAAGATCCTTTAATTTCTTCATCATACTTTAAGGATCTAATCCTTAGTTCTGATTACGAAATTAAGGAGTCCTTTTGACAAGTATAATGGATTAAGCACTAAAGTTATCATCACATGAATCTTCCAAAGATCATGCTCTACTATTTGCTTAACTCTGGGCTTAGGCCTAATATGTTATTTTATCAAATAAAGTAACTTATTAGTTTCCAGGACCATCCTGAATTTTTTCCCAATTTGAAAAATTAAAGTCGTTCAAACATATTTTCACCCATGATTATGTTTTAAACACTAATCTTTCAGTTATCTTGATTCCAATAGTCTAACTATCCAATCAACGATTTCGGGTACAATCTAATGTAATGATTATTATAGTCTAACTATATAACTAATTACAATTTTATTGGTTAAAATCAAATATATATTGAGTACTATATCTAATTATATAATCAACTATAAATGATCGGTAAAATTCAAATATATTGATTACTATAATCCAATTATATAATCAACTATAAATGAAGGGTAAAATTCAAATATATTGATTACTATAATCTGATTAATAATCAACTATAAATGAAGTAGTTTGAATACAGTCCAACTGTTTAATTAAAACAACAATTGAATATTAGTCCAACTAATATATTATTAATAATAATGACGAAAATTGGAATGAGCGCGTATTGGCAAGTATCTAAACAAAATTGCAAATTTAATACTTGCCTTCCACTATTTTTCGGCGAGCCTCTAACATCTGTTGAGTACTCGGGAAACCTTGTTTCCTAGTGGGTTAGGATCCCGTTAAATAAACACAATCTTGACTTTGGCCAACAAATTGAATGATACTTAAATAGGTAGATCTCTAAGATCAATTGGATCTCATCCAATTCCTAGATCCAGTAGGTGGACATCCAATTCTGAAGCAATATACAATATATATGCCTATATATCCAATATATTTTCCTAACATTTTTTCCTCTGAATCAACTAAGCCTTGGCTTTGGCACAACAAGCTTAATGATTCCAGTTAAGCGGGACCCATTGACATGGAAAGCTTCGTAATCAATAACGATGGACAAGAAGTGATCTTGCTTTGGCCAAAAAATCATGACTTGGACAAGACACCGATATGGAACAAAACTCTCATGATTCAAACACATCCGCAATTGACAAAGGTCTTGACTTTGGCCACACAACCAATGCCAACTTTGGATCTTGAGTAAGAATCACTCAACGGAAGGAAAAATGCTTAATATGTTTTGAGGGTTTTTCGCGGTAAATTGGCAACCAATTTATTATCTTTGATTAGGTCTCATCATACACCCTTAAGCATGCATTCTAAAAGCATAATAAGGTGCGATAAATAAATTAATAATGATATGCGGATGGATATGTCCACAAATTGTTCCTAGAACAAATCACTCCCTTTCCTCTCCCCGGCTAGAACTATTCTAACTTCTACCCAATTACATAATACAATAAAGAAACCTCATTTACGGGAATTGGTGAGAAGAGAAATACAAAGAATAAGGAGGATAAAAGGCTGGACATGCAGGTCCAATTTAATAAATTCTAAATTTATTACAATTTCCAAAATTGCCCTCGCCCTTCTAATATCCATCCGATATACATTATTCATACAACATATTCATGTATTCATACAAAGCATGTTATTCAATCAATGTAATCAAATTAATTAATCTTTGATTAATGACCATCCAATGTTCAAACAACGATTTGATTTGCGCGAGTCCAACTCGTTTAAGAATAAATACTTAAAGTACGTATTCTTGAATTATATCGAACTACAACTATAAAATCAAATTTATTTGTATTCAATACTAATTCCAATTTAATTCCAAATTAAATACTTACACTTATTTATATGCCTTTAAATCTTGATGGGTCTCAAAGGCCCAATAACATCCAATGCCATTTTAATTAAAGTCCAATGGGCTTTTAATTGATTTTTAAGGCATGGGCTTTGGCCATAATGGATCAAACCCAAAATGCCAAGGCCCAATAGGAGGAATCACCATTGCCAACTAATCAATTTAGGCCCATTAGGCCCAATTAAATTCTTTAAAGGGCCAAGTGATGTATTTGGACTTTATGGAATTGGTTTTGGGCCCAATTGGATCCAATCCAAAAGTCCAAAACCAAACTTGGTCAAACCAAGCCCATTAAGCCCAAATACACACTTTTAGCCTAATTCATAATTTAAAGGCTTATTAACATAATTTTAATATTCCAAATATCACAATTATTTTAATTAAAGTGTATTAGACAAGATTATTTAATTAAACTCAATATTTCCAAAATACCAATTAACTTAATTAATCATGCTTAATCCATCAATTTATGCTCAACACAAATTGAAGCAAAACATATTATTTTCATGCTCAACATGCTCTTTGAATTTAACATAAACATTATTGACTTTGATTATAATCCAATCAAACCAAAAATCAACATTTAATCATGCATTTTAAACACATCCAATGTTGTAAAAAAAATTCAAAATGAGCAGTCCACTGCACTGTAGATTCGGCCACACTAAGAATTTTAAAAAATTTGATCCAATCAATTTTCTCAAATCTAACCATGCACAACTCTAAGTTAATATAATCTAAGCATGCTCAAAGCATCAATTTGAAGAAATCATATTCAAAACACAAAAGCCCCAAATTTTAGTCTCATGAACCCTAAAATTTTCATGCTTAAAATTGGCTCTTGATACCATTGTTAGTGTTCCTAGAACATGCCAAGGATCTAATAAGCAAGAAAAGGTGTTCATAAATTCATTATAAGTTGCGGAATTACTTACATTGAATGGATTTGAGCTTTTAAAATTTTGAATGAAGATCTCCAAGATCCGACCTTTGTGTAATTCCAAGCTTTGAGTTGTGAATGAAGATCTCCAAGATCCAACCTTACGTTGATTCCAAGCTTTGAGTTGGTTCCCTATCACCTTAGAAGACTTCTACAAGTGCTAGCTTTGTTGATTTTGCCACAAAATCAAAGAGAGAAGATACACAAGTTCACGCCCAAGCAAGGATGAACTAGGGTTTGATTTTTGTCAAGTGTTGTGTAATGAGAGAGAGAGATGCCTTTTGGTAAAACCAATTTACCCTTTTACCTAAATAAGGTGGTTGGGTAAATGGTTTCACCAAAACCATTCCAAGGTAGTTGGAAAGTTAGTGGCTTGGCATAAATGCAAACTACCCTCCCAACTACCACATGTGAAGTGGGCCCCACATTTGAATTCAAAATTCAAATGGATTCTACGAATGTTTACCGCGGCTCGGATCCGTTTAATCCCAAATTAAATAAAGCCTCAATTAATCCCAGATTAATTTTCTCTCTCTAAATTAATCCCAGATTAATTCTAGTTTAAGTCAACTGTTATCGGTGAATCTTTGGGAAGCGACCCAAGAGACCTCTGGATATGTTGGCAGTAAATCCGTTTATCGGACTATCCGATTAAGTGGGTACCTCGTACCACATGCTTACGGATTTAAAAGACATGTATGGCTTCTAGCAAAACACCGTGCCTACCTAATTCTCCAGAAATATTTTACTGGAATATACAATCTATGTCAGGCGTGTATATGTAGTATTGCTTCTAGCGATCCAGTATCGGAGTCAGGCTAGGCCTGGGGCTGGAATTATATATGCCCGTACGGAAGCACATGTCAGATGTCTGGTAACTAGTCTCTATAACGGATGAACATGACCTAGTTGTTGGATAATATGGACCCATAGCGTCACTATTTGTACAGATCACGGTGTTGTTGTACAAATTAACTATATGACAAGGAAATTGCACACTCATCATTAGTGATTAGATCACCATATATGTATAAAATGAAGGAGGTCCATATGATTCGTTCCTGGATTGAGATGATATGAGACAGTATCAGTCCACGAAGGATTAATCATTAAATATCCCTAGCGGAGTATTATCGAGACAGGACATCGATAATGCGGAATAGGCTAGTATTGCACTTGTGCGCGTTGTGAGGGCACAAGGCATAGTTCTCAATATTTAAGTATTGGATACTTATGCAAGTGCGATAGGAGGTTGTGTTTCACCGATGGTACGGGAAACAGCTTCGCTCTGGATAGACCCCTCGGAATCCCATTGGTATATGACTATGTGTATATGGGAGGCCGAAATCAAGGTAGGTGTGTATAGTCTTAACCTGAGACTTGCATCGCTAATACTTGTGATAATCGGTAGACTTTGGTCTGGTGGTACATGGCTTTAACCGGCTCTGCGTACACCGCTTCTGGGTTTATCAGAGAGTCGTAGTGTATTGGATTGTGATGTCGAGACGGAAGTATCACTTCAGTTATAGTGGAGATGATGTCACGCAGGATACGGTATTAGTGCTCTTAAGTGCTGGCCAGCCATCGAGATATTATGACAAGGTCATGTATATCCGATTATAGAGACTAGTTACCAGACATCCGACATGTGCTTCGGACAGGGCAGACAATTATCCAACCCTAGCCCTGGCACGTGACTATCCGATACTGGGCTGATATACACAATACTACGGTACTACGCTTGATACAGATCATATTATTCATGTAAGAATATTTCTGGAGAATTGGGTAGGCATGGCGTTTGCTAGAAGCCAACCTTGTCTTGTAAATCGGTATAAATGTAGTACGAGGTACTTACGTGTTCGGATAGTCCGATGACCGTATTTATGCCCAACATATCCGGAGATCTCATGGGTCGCTTCCTGAAGATTCACCGATGACGTATGACTCGCACTATAATAATCTGGATTAATTAGTAGAGAGAGAAGATTAATTCGATGAGAGAGAAAATTAATCTGGAATTAATTACGGAGATATTTTATCTCGGATAAAATATCGTAAAGAGAGAGAACGATTAATTTGGAATTAATCGATAAAATAATATATTTGATATATTATTAGAAATTGGATTTCGACGCGAAATTAAATTAGATTTACTCGGGCGAACGAATTAATTTAGAATTAATTCGTTAGCGACGTGAATAGTGAATTCGCTAGGCGTAATCATTTAATTACGACGCGACGGAAAATTCGTTAATTTGGAATTAGCGAACCCGAGCCCGAGATTGATTGCGAGCGCCATTCGCATTTCGAATTCGGAGGCGGGCACGCAAGTCACATCAAGCGTCAAATCACTAGTAGCGTCATTGTCAAATCACTTGTCACTTTGAGTGATGTGATATGACATGTTGTCACTTTATTAAAGTGACTTGATGTGAATAGTGAAAGGTGATTATTTGAAAGTTGATAGGACTTGTACCTTTCTTAACTTTTGAATTAATTGTTGTGTATATATATATTTTATCATTTTATTTGGTAAATGGAATAAAGAATATATGTATATATAAAAGCCATTCTCTCTCTCTTGTAACATGCACAGTACACGGTTTTAGCTTGGGAGCCAAAAAACGCATCTCTTCATCTCCCTCTCTTCCTCTTCTTTCACGGCTTCAAGCCGATTTCTTCTTCTTTTTTTCTGGTTCACCGAAAATCTGAGAAGCAAATTAAGATGAAGAGTGCTAGCCACACATATGGGTTATACTTAGGTGATAGGGGAAACGAATTTGTGAGCGGAAAAGCTTGAAGCTTGGAGCTTCAATGGTGACATCCATGGCCGAATGAACAAGGAGGAAAACCGCCCAAAACCGAGCAGCCCACTGTCAAGGAGAGCTACTGCCGAACTCAATGGAGGACGAAAATGGCTTGTGTTCTTCTTCGCATCAAAAACGACATTGTGAGTATATTCCGCACCTCCTATGTTGTTATTCATGCGTTTCTTGCTTGATTTGTTGATCTTGGGACATATATTAGAACTCACAATGGTATCTTGAGCTATTATCAAGCATGAAACTTTTAGGGTTTGAAATTGGGGAAAATCAATTGAAGCATGATTTGGTTGAATTGATTGATTAAGTATGTTGTATGTTGATGAATTGAAGTGTGGTGATCAATTTCATGAAATTGGATTGGATTAATTTTCCCCAATTTGGCATGACAAATTGGGTAAAATCAATTGAAGCCTGATTTGGTTGAATTGATTGATTAACTATGCTGTATGTTGATTAATTGACGTGGCATGATCAATTTCAAGAAAATTGGATTGGATCATTTTCCCCAATTCTTTAGGTTGAACATGTAAACTGAAATTGGGTAAAATGTGTTTTGAGCATGTTTTAATTAAATTGGATGTTTAAGTATGCTTAAAACCATGTTTAATTGAGATTGTGTGTGATCATTTCAGAAAAATTGGATTTGATCAATTTTCCCCAAATGGAGGCATGACCGAAATTGGAAGAACCCTAATGTCTTGGAATTAAATTTTTTTTTATCATTGGATGACTTAAAAATTGGGTAATGTTGTTTTGAAGTTCAATTGGATTGATTTTGATTTGGAACATTTTTTCCCTTTTAAAGTGCTTGGCCGAATCTTACTGAAATGCAATTCATGTGATTTTTTGTTTTAATCATTGGATGAATTGAATTGATTTGGGAAATGCTGATTGTGGATTCAATTGGATTGGAAACCGAATCGGATGAAAAACCCCTAATTGCCGAGACTTGAAAGCATGTAAATTGGGTTTGATTTTATTGAATTGTGTGGACATTATTTGGTTGTTAAAGTGCATGATTAATTAGGCTCATTGATGTTTTAGAAATGTTAATTGGGTAATTGATTGTGTAATACACTTAGGTTCCTTAATTGTGCAATTTGGAATTTTTGCTTGATTTTGGAAATTGGGCTTGTTATGGTTGTACTTGGCTTTGGGCTGTTGTTGTAACAAAGTTGAGTTAGGCAACTTGGTTGGATCCAATTGGGCCTAAAACCGCATCCATAAAGTCCAATTATGACTTAATGGACCTTAATTATTTAATTGGGCTAATGGGCCCAAATTATTTATAAAGGCTTATGGGGTAACTCCCGGATTGGATTTTGGTTCTTCGGTTTGACCCGAGTTGACCAAAAGTCCACGCCTTATAGAAATAATTAAAAGCCCATGGACTTTAATTAAATAAACATTAGATGTTAATCGGGCTTTGAGACCCGTTGCGATTAAATTTGGAATTTAAGTCGTAAAGGTTCGTTAATAAAAGTGTAATATTTAATTTGGAATTAAATAGTGGAATTAGAATTAAATGCGTATTAAATTGGATTATGTAGTTTAATTAATCAAGAATTCGTACTTTGAGTACTTATTCGCAAAACGAGTTTGACTCGAGCAAAAATCAAATCGTTGTTTGAACATTGGCTGATCACTAATATCAGATAATTAATTGGATTTGATGATGATAACATGCTTGTATGAATATGGTTGCGATGCATGCATAATGTATATCGGATGGATATTAGTCGGGTGGGATAATTTTGGAAATTGTAATAAATTTGATTTATTAATTGGACCTGCGTGTCCAGCCTATCACCTCTATACTCTTTGTCTTCTCTTCTCACCTATCCCCCAATGGAAATGAGGTTTCTTTAGAAGTGTCGTGTAACGGGTAGAATTAAGTTACATTTGCTAGTTTTGAGAGAGAAAAATGAGAGATTTGATCTGGATCAATGTAAAGTATCCATCGCATATCATTATTATTTTATCATATGCGCTTTATTATGTGTTTAGTAATGCATGTTTAAGGGTGTATGATGATGAGACCTTAAACAAAGATAATAAATTGGTAGCCAATGCACGCGAAAACCCTCGTTCAATATCAAATGTTTTTCCTTCCATTGAGTGATTCTTACTCAAGATCCGAGATTGCCATTGGGTTGTTGGCCAAAGTCAAGCCCTTTGTCCGTCGAAGATGTGTTTGAATCACGAGAGCTTTGTTCCATATCGGTGTCTTGTCCAAGTTGTGGTTTGTGCCAAAGTCAAGACCACTTCTTGTCCATCGACATTGATTACAAAGCTTTCCATGGTCAATGGGTCATACTTGACTGGGATCACTAAGTTTGTTGTGCCAAAGCCAAGGCTTAGTTGATTCAGAGGAAAAAGGTTAGGTAATACTTGGATGTATTGGCATATATAAGATATATGTTTAGGATTTGGATATCCGCCTACTGGATCTAGGAATTGGATGAGATCTACCTAGTTAATTATCATACATTTGTTGGCCAAAGTCAAGATTGTGTGATATTTAACGGGTCCTACCCACTAGGAAACACGGTTTCCCGAGTACTCGACAGAGGGTTAGAAGCTCGCCGAAAAAATAGTGGGAGGCAACGATTGAATTGCAATACTCGTTCAAATTACTCGCCATACGCGCTCATTCAAATTATTTCGTCGTTAGATTAAATGTTAGTTGGACTAATATTTAAATTGTTGTTTTAATAAACAGTTGGACTGTATTATATTTGATTATATATAATTGGATTATATTAATCAATATATTTGAATTAATTAATTTCAGTTTACAGTTGATTTTATAATTGGATTATAGTAATCAATGTAATTGAGGTTAATTAATTTGGATTATATTGATTAAATAGTTGGACTATTACAATCATTATAATATATATAGTACCACTAATCGTTGATTAAATAGTTGGACTATTGTAATCAACATAAAATTGAAAAGTTGGATATTTAAAATATAATCTGGGATTAAAATATTTTAAATAATTTAATTTTCAAATTGGGAATAAATAATAGGTTACTTTATTTGATAAAATAACTTATTATACCTTAAGCCCAAAATTAAGCAAAATAAGTAGAGCATAAAATCTTTGGAAGATTTATGTGATGATGACTTTAATGCTTAATTTAAATACTTGTCATAAATCTAATTTTAGATTTAAGAAGTATTAAAATTGCAATTTATAATTCTTGGAGAATAATTGACTATTCTAGAGGAGATAAAGTCAAAGTTTGCAATTGGGCATGCAGCAAGAAGTGCACATCGTTTCGATATTCTAAGAACCCAAGGCTTGGCCTAAGGTTTCTGAAATATTGAAAGGATAATTGACATATCCCAAGTGACTACCATTTGGATATGGAAGACAGAAGGAATTAAAGAAAGGGCGAGGCTCTAACTTTAAAAATATTTGTCAAAGTTATGTTCACTACTAGTATTGAAATTGGATTTTAAATACTTAGTGTGGTACATAAAATATATGTATTGATGTTCAGAATCCGCTATGAGCTGGATACTGACTTCAAGCCGAGATTTCTCTGCGAATCGGAAACGGGACGAAAGTCGCTGTTTCGACCGTAGATACCTAAGTTTAGGAACTACCCTTCGGGTGTGTACTTAAATTAGGAACTGTTATAGTGTAACTAGTTTGACTAGAGACATTATCTCTATATCAGTGTTTAACCGTTGCGGATAAACCTTTATATTCTAGAACACTAAAGTGTTTTATTATAAAGATGATACTGAGATAAACACATTAGATGTGAATAACAGAATTTATATTTTGAATATAATTAAAATCTCAAACATATAAATTGACAAATAAATAGCTCAAATTGATTTGATCAATAGAGACTTATTTGTGTGATGGCATGGTCTGGGACACAATTATACAAGACTCGTATATCCACACTTTTGAAGAGTGGATACTAGGACTGATTTGACTATTCAAATAAGGTCTGCGAATCTAGTTTATTAGGTAAAGTACCTAAAATACTATTTACTTAGTAATAGTAAATGGGCCACCGATCTGTTAGCCCTATTCATGGTGAAGTTAGTGGGCCCATATCTAGCTAGACTAGATGTGAACATGAATATTTCGTGACCTTAACGGATGTGGCATCACGTTATGGTTATGTGTTTCTTTTGAAGAACACAAATCAGAAACTTTAGAGTTTCGACACGAAATAGACAAACAGATCGGCTATAGTATTATACCGTCACGGTAAGACCGTAATGAAAATACTTAAACAATAAGTCTTATATACTTGAAAGAGTATAGTATTCTTTCAAATGAGGACTCCTCCCGGAACACGTCAAAGTGACGGTGTGTCCGAACGGATTAACCGAATCATGTTAGACATGATAAGGCTAATCATGAGTCGCTCTGAGCTACTATTTCCTTCAACGGATAAGTTTTAACAGTACAATAACTTATTTAGAATAAAGTTCCATAATAATCTGTTTGACAGATTACATATTAGATATAACGGGAAAGAACCGGGTTTCTCATTCCTGACTATTTGGGATGCTAGGCATATGTTTGGATAATACCAAACTAAGGACCCAAATTGGATAAGTGCCAATATAGGTTATCCTAAGGGAAACCATAAGTATAGTACTTATAAATCTCACATGAGAACAATGTGATTGTTGCTCACCATGCGGTTTTTTCTGAGAGGAATACCGATATGCAGTGGTCAGTGGGAGGATAGTGATACTCGATGAAAATCGGAGTAAGTAATATGTTCAAGGCACGAAGTCCTTAATGGAACACAAATAGTTCATCTATGATGAATCTATACCATTAATCTTCGAGTACACAAGAACCGCGTAGATCAGAGAGAGTCAGAAAAAACCTGGGGTATAGGTTTCTGATCTCACCTCATAAAGATGTTAATCTTTAAGGTATACCTAACTGATTACGTATGAGGTAGTGATACAAGGTATCGACTCCCTATTATGACAAAGTGTCATGAGTCCAAAATGGATTCCATGTATATCAACTATTTTGGATACTAGCTGTTGTACCACAAGGCATTGTGCCTATTGGTACATTAAAGTCTTCAAGGAAGACATACATGGAAGGCACATACCAACGTACTAAGCTAGGCTTGTAAAGAAAAAGGTAGAGTTAGTTATCAACATTGTGTTGATTCCGACGAAACCTTTTACCTGTTGCCATTGTAAATCCATTTGATAAGCTTGCTAAAGCTGTGTATTTCATTTATGAAATATGACAGCTTAACGGAAAATCGCTTTCCTGAAAAGGAAACCTTTCGGAGGATGTTTATAACATCCTGTCGGTTTTATGTACCATAACAAGCAAACAAGGTTTGCAGGTTATTCGATCCATGTTTGGATTGAAGCAAGCATAGGTTCTAGGAATTGTCGTTTTGATGTAATCATAATGGAGTATGATTTAATTCAAAACGAAATGATTCTTGTGTATATAAAGGGTTAGTGGGAGTGCACTGACATGAATGTCCTATAAAATAATGATAATATGTCATTTCTTGGAAATGAAATTCACATAAAGCATCGGTGAAAGCTTGGCTTTCATAAGAAATTCTCCGTAGAATTCTGGGGAGTAACAACCTTTATTCAAGGAATAAGATCTACTATCTACTGGGATAGATTTGGAGTTGTTAACACTCTCTGGGAAATTGTACATTTAAAATGTACTTGATATGGTGTCTCATACGCTTTGAGCATATGGAGTCACAATCAGGACAATCCAAGTAATAGTCATTGGATTGAAGTTAAGGACATCTATTAGTATCTTAAAGAACTAAAGACGCTGTCTTAAATTATGGAGTAGGAGAACTTGAAGTGACTAGGATCACTACTGTAAGTTTCCAAATCGGTAAATACTGCGGTACTATAAAGTTTGAATAACGGGACAGTAAGCTGGAAATATTCCGAGCAAGATAACTGTTACCGAATTAACAACAAATGTGGATTATTGCTGCAGCTGAGGCAGCAATAGAAGCCATTTGGATCGATAATAAATCTAATTAGATTAGATATAGTTCTTTTAGCAGCTGAGCCAGGCGTCAGCACAGGCTAAGGAATTAAAGGTCTCATCGACGATCCAGATATATACTTCTATATTCATCTGATTCATTCGGATCATACATCGTGGCGATGTGATGATCGTATAAATCGCGTCAAAAGATAATTACGCAAATCCGCTTACGAAAATCTTTCCTCAGCAATTTGAGCGAACCGTACATAGTTCGGGTGTTAGACACTCGCGTGACTGGCTATGTGCCAAGTGGGAGATTGTTGGATAATATGACCCATAGCGTCACTATTTGTACAGATCACGGTGTTGTTATACAAATTAACTATGTGACAAGGAAATTGCCACTCATCATTAGTGATTAGATCACCAATATGTATAAATGAAGAGAGGTCCATATGATTAGTTCCTGGATTGAGATGATATGAGACAGTATCAGTCCACGAAGGATTAATCATTAAATATCCCTAGCCGGAGTATTATCGAGACAGGACATCGATAATGCGGAATAGGCTAGTATTGCACTTGTGCGCGTTGTGAGGGCACAACAGCATAGTTCTCATATATTTAAGTATTGGATACTTATGCAAGTGCGATAGGAGGTTGTGTTTCACCGATGGTACGGGAAACAGCTTCGCTCTGGATAGACCCCTCGGAATCCCATTGGTATTATGACTATGTGTCTATGGGAGGCCGAAATCAAGGTAGGTGTGTATAGTCTTAACCTGAGACTTGCATCGCTAATACTTGCGATAATCGGTAGACTTTGGTCTTGTGGTACATGGCTTTAACCGGCTCTGCGTACACCGCTTCTGGGTTATCAGAGAGTCGTAGTGTATGGATGTGTGATGTCGAGACGGAAGTATCACTTCAGTATAGTGGAGATGATGTCACGCACGATACGGTATTAGTGCTCTTAAGTGCTGGCCAGCAATCGAGATATTATGACAAGGTCATGTATATCCGATTATAGAGACTAGTTACCAGACATCCGACATGTGCTTCGGACAGGGCAGACACTTATCCAACCCAGCCCTGGCACGTGACTATCCGATACTGGCTGATATACACAATACTACGGTATACTACGCTTGATACAGATCTATATATTCCTGTAAGAATATTTCTGGAGAATTGGGTAGGCATGGCGCTTTGCTAGAAGCCAACCTTGTCTTGTAAATCGGTATAAACGTAGTACGAGGTACTTACGTGTTCGGATAGTCCGACGACCGTATTTTCTGCCAACATATCCGGAGATCTCATGGGTCGCTTCCTGAAGATTCACCGATGACGTATGACTCGCACTATAATTAATCTGGGATTAATTAGTAGAGAGAGAAGATTAATCGATGAGAGAGAAAATTAATCTGGGAATTAATTACGGAGATATTTTATCTCGGAAAATATCGTTAAAGAGAGAGAACGATTAATTTGGAATTAATCGATAAAATAATATATTTGATATATTATTAGAAATTGGATTTCGACGCGAAATTAAAATTAGATTTTAATTCGGGCGAACGAATTAATTTAGAATTAATTCGTTAGCGACGTGAATAGTGAATTCGCTAGGCGTAATCATTTAATTACGACGCGACGGAAAATTCGTTAATTTGGAATTAGCGAACCCGAGCCGAGATTGATTGCGAGCGCATTCGCATTTCGAATTCGAGCGCGGCACGCAAGTCACATCAAGCGTCAAATCACTAGTCGCGTCAATTGTCAAATCACTTGTCACTTTGAGTGATGTGATATGACATGTTGTCACTTTATTAAAGTGACTTGATGTGAATAGTGAAAGGTGATTATTTGAAAGTTGATAGGACTTGTACCTTTCTTAACTTTTGAATTAATTATTGTGTATATATATATTTTATTCATTTTATTTGGTAAATGGAATAAAGAATATATTTATATACAAAAGCCATTCTCTCTCTCTTGTACAATGTACAGTACACGGTTTTAGCTTTGGAGCCAAAAACGCATCTCTTCATCTCCCTCTCTTTTCCTCTTCTTTCTTCACGGCTTCAAGCCGATTTCTTCTTCATTTTTTTCTGGTTTCACCGAAAATCTGAGAAGCAAATTAAGATGAAGAGTGCTAGCACACATATGGGTTATACTTAGGTGATAGGGAAACGAATTTGTGAGCATGGAAAAGCTTGAAGCTTGGAGCTTCAATGGTGACATCCATGGCCGAATGAACAAGGAGGAAAACCGCCCAAAACCGAGCAGCCCACTGTCAAGGAGAGCTACTGCCGAACTCAATGGAGGACGAAAATGGCTTGTGTTCTTTTTCGCATCAAAACCGACCATTGTGAGTATATTCTGCACCTCCTATGTTGTGTATTCATGAGTTTTCTTGCTTGATTTGTTGATCTTGGGACATATATTAGAACTCAACACTAGTCATATCATCCCGATGACTGCAGTACTTAAGAGTACTAGTTCTGTATCATGCGTGACATCATCTCCACTATGACTGGAGTGATACTTCCGTCTTGACATCACACCTAATACACTACGATTCTCAATATACACAGCAGAGGCGTACACAGAACCAGTTAAAGCCCTGGACGACCAAAACCAAAGCATATCGATTGTCGCAAGTATTAGCGGTGCAAGTCTCAAGTTAAGACCAAATACACCTACCCTGATTTCCGACTTCCATAGACACATAGTCATACTACTAATGGAATTCTGATGGGTCTATCCAGAGCGAAGTTGTTTTACGTACCATCGGTAAAACACAACCTCCTATTACACTTGCATGAGTATCCAATACCCAAATATATGAGAACTATGCTATTGTGCCCTCACAATGCGCACAAGTGTAATAATAGTCCTTTACCCATTATCGATGTCCAATCTCGATAATACTCTGACTAGAGATATTTAATCATTAATCCTTCGAGGACTGATACTGTCTCACATCATCTCAATCCAGGAATTAATCATAAGGACCTCCAATCATTTATACATCTAGGTGATCTAATCACAAATGATAAGAGGGCAATCTCCTTGTCACATAGTTAATTTGTACAACAACACCATGATCTGTACAAATAGTGACGCTATGGGTCATAATTATGCAACACTTGGGTGGCTCTTTGGAACGTTGAAGAGCTTACTGAGTTTGAGAAAAACTTGGAGATTGGAGGGAGGACTGGAGGAGTCTTCGGTTCAAGTAAGTTTTTTTCTTTCTTTATTTTAATTATAGTTCTTATGATAGTTAGCATGTTTAGGTTTATGTTCTTTGCATGTTTAATGAGTTTTTATGCTTAGAATATATATAGTAACATGCCTAGGCTTGTAGAATAATCAAAACAAATGGGTATTGGGCAAAGGGATAACGACATCATAATTTGATTTAATTTTTAATTTTCTACTGCGCACTCGCGGCAGCTTCCCAACATTTTACTCCATCAGGTTGGTCTACAAGTTCCCAGACTAAGTTGGAGTACATTGACTCCATCTCGAGGTTCAAGGCATTGAGCCATTCCTCTTTATCAGTATCTTCCATTGCACTACGATAGGTCAATGGATCATCTATACCATCACAAGATGCAACAACTTACACCTCACCATTTCCTACATAGCGTTCAAGTTGTCTTACAACCCTCCCACTACGTCTAGGTGGTATGGTATCTTGATAAACTTGCATCTGACTTTTCAGATGTAGAAGGTGTAATGTCTTTTTCAACATTTAAAAATGGTGTACTGGTCGTACCAACAAGTAACTCCTCAAGTACAACTTTAATTCGAGGTTTGAACTCTCTCATATAGTCCCCCTCAAGGAATGTAGCATTTTTCGACACAAATACTTTATTATCTTCTGGACTATAAAAGAATCCACCCCTAGTTTCCTTAGGATAGCCTACAAATAGGCAGACCTGCGAACGTGGTTCCAACTTAGTAGTCTTGTTCTTTAGCACATGTACCGGACACCTCCATATGCGGAAATGTCGCAAACTAGCTTTACAACCATTCCACAACTCTAAGGGAGTCTTAGGAACAGACTTAGAAGGAACTACATTCAGGATATACATTGCAGTTTGCAATGCATACCCCCAGAATGAACTAGGTACAGTGCTATAACTAAACATTGATCTCATCATGTCTAGTAGGGTCTGATTTCTCCTTTCTGAAACACCATTTTGTTGTGGTATTCCAGGTGATGTGAGCTGTGAAATAATTCCATGCTCAACTAAGAATTCCTCGAAATCTTTATCAAGGTATTCTCTTCCACGATCTGATCGTAGAATTTTGATGCTTTTCCCTATCTAGTTCTCAACCTCAGCACGATACTCTTTGAACTTTTCAAATGTATCTGACTTGTGCTGCATTAGGTAAACATACCCATATCTAGAATAATCGTCAATGAAAGTGACGAAGTATTCAAAACCACCTGAGGCTTTTACATTCATCGGTCCGCAAATGTCCGAATGTATTAGCTCAAGTGTTTCTTTGGCTCTTATGCATTTTCCATTAAAAGGTCTCTTAGTCATTTTGCCTTCTAGACATGATTCACAGACAGGTAAAGTACAGTGTTTTAACCGATTTAAAGCTCTATTCTTAATTAGTCTATCTATCTGGTCAAGGTTAATGTGACCAAGTCTAAGGTGCCATAAATAGGTATCATCATTAGAAATCTTTTACCGTTTAGTTTTATATCTTTCAATCTTAAACATTTCAATATTAAGTAGTGATTCATGCTTTAATGGCCTTAATACATATAGATTAATTTGGAGTTTCCTGTGTATATCCTTAATCCATTTCTACTAATAATAATTGACTTATTATTAAATGAAATAGAAAAACCACATTCCATAAGTTTTGTTATAGAAATAAAATTCATGTGAAAACCAGGAATATATAGCACACCATTTAAACATAAATAATTATTATTAAAGTTTAACTTGGAATCTCCCACGGCTTTTACTGAAATAGCATCCCTTGTCCCAACTCTCATGGTAAAGCTACCTTCAGCAAGGTCTCTCCATGAGTCAAGTAGCTGCAAAGAACAACAAACATGGTTAGTGGCACCATAATCAATAATCCATATGGATTTATCATCCTCCACCAAAAGAGACTCAATGATAAGTAAATCGTATTTACCTGTATTCTTCTTCTCTTTAAGCTCTGCAAGGTATTTTGGACAATTCCTTTTCCTATGCCCTTGTTGTTCAAAATGGAAACATTTTCCTTTGGCATTGGTTCCTTTGCAGCTTTTGTTGTTATTCTTTTTCACTGGTTTTTCCTTTACCTTCCAATTGCTTTTCTTCTGCTTCTTTGCAGATTTAGAAGATTCGGTAACATTTTCCTCAGCATTGGACCTACGAGGACCGTTCATAACAGACTCATAATTGGTGAGCTCATTCAGCAGTTCAGTCAATGTAAAAGTCAACTTATTCATAGAACAATTGCTTTTAAACTGCATGAAACTCTTCGGATGGGTTTCTATGATCATTGTCACCTGGCTTTGCACAATGATACATGCACCATGGGTTTCAGCCATATTAGGATGAGACATCATCCTTAACACATGGCCTCAGACTGATGTGCATTCCTTCATTCTAGCGGTCAATACATAGACTATTCCTCATATTTTACCGGTCTGAAGGTTGCCCAAACATGTTCTGTAATGATTGCATAATTATTGATGCTGTCGCCATAGGCTCATTCTGTGCAGCAAGAACCTTAGGCATGGATGCTATCAAATAGCTATGAGCTTTTCTCAGCTTTAATCCAATTATTATAGGCATTTCGTACAGCTCTACCAGCATTTGGTGCTGGCTCAGAAGGACATTCCACCATTATGACAAATTTAAGGTCTTCGCAGACCAAAATAACGTTCATGTAACTTTTCCATTTAACATAATTATCCCCGGTTATTTTTCTTGTTATTTGAGAATGGAGATTATTGCAGATGCCATGGCTAAAAAAATAATACACGCGCATTCAACATTCATTCGTCGCATATTAAAATTGTCAAACATTTAGTCATAAAATTAAACATGATGCATGATCAATGTATAATGAATTAGAAACCAAAAAGAATTACTATGCCACAGTTATCTATCATCCCATAAATAAGTGTCATCGTAGGGTAGGTCAAGTATTCGCATGATAGACTGAGACATTCTCAATTGATTAATATATCTGAAATAACTCTTATTCCTATATTAATCAACTACCATTATTTTGATCAAGGAAGCTTTGATTAACAACTTAATCATTCCTTTGTGAGTGTGACCCATTATTTTGGAACCATTGGACTTAACTAGTGAAGTTCCATCGTAGGGTAGGTCAAATCACCATATACATCTAGAGTCCTTATCCTTTCGGAATCCAAACCGGATATTGACCCAAAAAGGACACCATCCGTAAGGGGACGAAAGCAAAGCCGTCTCGAGGTGCCTATTGAATCTCACGTTTCTGGATAACAATGGAGATCGCGGGATATATTGTGGTATACCCCTCTCCCATTCACTATTAAAAAGTGTAAGGTTTCTATCTCGCTAGTATTTTATGAATCTTAGATTATGTTCGGCTAAAGTCATAACTTTAATTAATACTAGTTGGTGATTTAGTGATCTAACCAATTTAAATCATAAAATTTTATTCACTAATACCGATTAGTCTCTACTAACCAATTAACATAATTAAAATAATTTAATCAAGTTGTTATAGTGATCTAATCAATTTTAACTCTTAAATTATTAGTCCACTTATAGGTTTTAAAATTTAGAATTCAACAAACGTACCAAATGTCATTAAACCATTTAATCGATAAAAGAACATTATTTATTCCAAAGGTACGTGGTATTGTATCTCGAGTGCAGACCATATTACCATCCATTCGGAACCGGCTATGGAATTTACGTCTGGGTTCCATCCGATATACCAAGGAAAATAATGTACTCATAAGGTCCATTTGTTTCTAAAACTTGAATTCGTAATTTTTAAACCCTTAAACCAATTAATCTTATTAATACGTTTACATGCATCTTATATTCTTATTTAACTTTTAAATTTACATAAAATCATATTTTATGACTTGAATATCATGCATGTCTACATGTATGGCATATGGAAATGCAAGAGTAGGCACCCTAGGCTATATGACATGTTAATAAAAAATTTTAAACATTCATATTAACCCAGGTCTGGGCCTGAGAATATTGTGTGGCGTTTGACGGACGTTCGAACATTTTCAGGCAGTGGAGTTTCGTTCGTGTTGCGTTCGATTGCCTGTCTGAACACTAGAACTTCATTTACTCTGTTTCGGACTCCGTTTTGGTCCCCATTTTTTCTACGGACTCGTAATGGAACATAGTTTTACATACATCCATAAATTAGGTTAACTGGGCTCTTGTTTTTCTATACTAATCTAATTAGTACAATAAATCCAAGGCATTTATTGGTCTTCAAATCTTGCTCCATGGTATGTTGTTAAGTTCTTCGCGGAATAGGTTCATAATGAGTCCTTCGTGGCATTGGTTCGTAATGAGTCATTCGCGGCATCAGCTCCTCCAAATTACAAATTGAGTTACAAAATTGACTTATTACAAAGGAAATTAACTTACAACACTTGAAAGAATATGACCTTATGGTCTTACATTCCCAATACTAAAAATAAGAACCGGAAGAATTAACGATCAACGCCATACATTCATCACATTAATCATAGTAAATATTCATCACATAAACATTAAAAACCATTCATCTCATGAATCTAATTGTGTCTAAATTAACGATCAATGCCATACATTCATCACATGTATCATAGTAAATATTCATCACATGAACATTAAAAACCATTCATCTCATGAATCTAATGTGTCTACTCATCACAACATGCATTCTAATAATCTATATCGCATATAAATTATTAAAACTTGAAACTTTAAAGGAGAATGGTTAAGAACAATTTTCAACCTTAAGCTCTCTGATACCAATTATAGGAAATGACTTTCCTTAGCATGATGAAAGTTGCTTGTGGTGGCACTGGGTCCGGTATGGATCTTTAAAATTTTCTTTGCCTTCTCCCTTTGTTGTAGTAGCCATGATTAATCATTTGATGTCCAACACTTGGATCAACCACTCGATCTTTCGAACTATCACTCGATACCAACAAAATGAAGTGTGGGCTTCACTCACAAAGATCAAACCTCTAAACTATTTAGAGATTTAGGATGTCACAATGGTGTTTGGCTCTTTGGAATTTCAAACACTCTCACAACACTTGTAAATGTTTGAACTCTCTATATTTTCTTTTAAATCTTTCTCACAATAATTGTGTGAATGAATGCAAAGTGTTAACCTTATAAGTGAGATAAATGGTAGAGATTATATTCTCTTACATAAGCCAACTAACCTTGTCATTAAGCATCTAATGCTTTCTTGCAATGACCAACACAAAAATGTGAATGCCATACCAAAGCATAAGAAATGATAAGCTAAAGACAATGACTTTGTCATTAAGCATGCAATGCTTTCTTTCAATGGAAAACACATAAATGTGGAGGCCATACTAAAGCATAAAAATGGATTAGCTAATGAAAAAACTATTAGGTGTATACATCAACCTAATAGATATAATAAATTGGAGAGTATGGCAAGCCATATGGCTTTGTCTCCAATGGTAAATAAAAATCAATATCTTAAAAATGATTTGTTTACCTTCAATTATGTTGTAGTAATTATCTCATAATTATTACTAACTTGATTATCTCATAATCAAGACTTGATTATCTCAAAATCAAAGAATTCTAGAAAATATTAAGTTAAACTAATTTAACATAGTTTTCATTTGTGACAATAAATATTATTAATCTCATTAATAATATATAAATATAAAGTGAGCATATAATTAGACAATCTAATTATATTAGGTTTGCTATAGTTAATCGAGCTAGCACGGGGACCAAATGGACCTATGGTTCCGAGCTCCAATAATTCTGAAATATTAATTAAACTCTTTAATCAAATATTATGAATTAATAACTCCGCATTATTCCACTAAAAACTCGAAGTTGAACTCCAGTTACCGTTGATGGAAAAATAAACCGAACAACTTCGGTGTCCATCGATATAGTCATTACATATGGATATAGCCCTTCACGAATATCTAATAAATAGAGATGGGTCAAAAGTCCGTTATGTTGGATAATTATGACCCATAGCATCACTATTTGTACAAAACATGGTGTTGTTGTATAAATTAACTATGTCGCAAAGGAAATTTCTCTTTTATCATTTGTAATTGGATTACCGGGATATATAAATGATAAAAGTCCTTATGATTAGTTCCCGATTGAGATGATATGAGACAATATCAATCCACCAAGGTTTAATCATTAAATATCCTAGTCGTAGTATTATCGAGAGTGGACATCGATAATATGGAATAGACTAGTATTTCACTTGTGCGCGTTGTGGGAGCATAACCGCATAGTTCTGATATATTAAGTATTGTATACTTATGCAAGTGTGATAGGAGGTTGTGTTTACCGATGGTACGGAAACAGCTTCGCTCTGGATAGACCCCTCGGAATCCCATTGGTAGTATGACTATGTGTCTACGGGAGTCCGAATCAGGGTAGGTGTGTTTGGTCTTAATCTAAGACTTGCATCGCTAATATTTGCGACAATCAGTATACTTTGGTTTTGGTCGTCCGGGGCTTTAACAGGTTCTGTGTACGCCTCTTCTGGGTATACTGAGAATCATAGTGTATTGGGTGTGATGTCAAGATGGAAGTATCACTCCAGTCATATGGAGATGATGATCACGCATGATACGAAACTAGTACTCTTTATTACTGCAGTCATCGGGATAATATGACTAGGTCATGATTATCCGATTATAGAGACTAGTTACCAGAGATCCGATATATGCTTCGTATGGGGCAGACACAATTCCAGCCCCAGGTCTAGCATGTGATATCCGATATTGGATCGTAATACGCAATACTACGTATACTACGCCTGACACAGATTACATATTCCTTAAAAGAATATTTCTGGAGAATTGGGTAGGCATAGTGCTTTGCTAGAATCCAACCATGTCTTGTAAATCGGTAAGAACGTGGTACTAGGTACGCACGTATTCGGATACTCCGATGATCGAATGTACTGCCAATATATCCAGGGATCTTATGGGTCGCTTCCCGAAGATTCACCGATAACGTATGACTCGAACATAATTAATCTAGGATTAATTAGATTAGAGAGAAAATTAATTTAGGATTAATTAGGGAGATATTTTATCTGGGATAAAATACTATTTGAAAAGAGAGAACGATTAATTTGGAATTAATCGATAAAATAATATATTCGATATATTAAATGAAATTAGATTTCATAACGGAATTAAAATTGGATTTTAATTCGGGCGAACAAATTAATTTAGAATTAATTCGCGAGGGACGTGAATTGTAATTTTGCTAGGCATAATTATTTAATTAAATTTGATTTAATTAAGTCGCAACGAAAAATTCGTTAATTTGAAATTAACAAACCCGAGCCCGGGATGTGTTGCGGCCCACTCGGATTTTGAATCAAGTGGGGCCCACGTGTCACATCACAAGTCACATCACTTGTCACTTTAATTAACATTTTTGTGATGGGTTTTGGTGGGTTGTTGGTGACATGTCCAACACACCAAGTTGGTAAAGTGAATGACTTTTACCAAATATATTATTTTTTGGTATATCATTTTTGATTTTTTGAAAATCAAATTACAGGTTATCATTTTACACAAAAAATAATTCACTCTCTCTCATTCCTCTATTTGGCCGAATATTGGCCCTCATTTTATCTCCAATGCCGTGAGCCTAGGGCTTATTTACTTCTTGATTTTGCTTCAAAATCAAAGGTGCTAGCACATCAACGGAGTCATTCTAAGGTGTTAGGGAAACATTTCCCATGAGTTTGGAATTCAAGATTCAAAGATTGGATGCTTGGAAGCTCAACATACATCAAAGGAATAGCTTGGAGCACAACTTCCATGGAGGCAAAAGTTTTGAACTCTCCGCCAACATCCAAGCCGATCAAAGTGAGTATTTCTGCTACTTTACTTTGATGTATTCACATGTTTTGTTGCTTAATTGATCTTGGTTTGACCTAGAAAACCCAACAATGGTATCAGGGCCATAATTGAGCATGAAATTGAATTTAGGGTTCTTAATCTTGATTTGGGTATTTTTGATTTAAGCGTGATTTGATCAAATTGTTTGTTTGAATATGCTTATATATTGATAACTAAGAGTTATGTATAATCAATTTGAAGAAAAATTAATTGGATTAATTTTCCCCAAATGCATTAGCTTGGCCGAATGCAATATGAACCTTATGTCATGGTGATTTTGATTTTTGGACCATTGGATGTGTTTGAAATGATGGATAAATTGATTTGTGATTTAATTGGATTGAAATCAAAATTAATTAAGAAAAATCCCCCATTGCCGTGACATGTATAGCATGGAAATGAATTGATTTTGTTTCAATTATGTTGGACATGAATTAATAATAATAAAGCATGATTAATTAGTGTAATTGGTGTTTTGGAAATATTAATTTAACTAATTAATTATGGCTATACACTTTAATTAATTAGATTGTGATATTTGGAATATTAGAATTTAATTTGGAATTGGGCTAAAAGTGTTGTATTTGGCTTAATGGGCTTGGTTGGGCTAAGTTTGGTTTAGGATAATGGTTGGATCTAATTGGGCCTAAAACCATTTCCATAAAGTCCAAATATGATAATTGGGCCTAATGGGCCTAAATTGATTTTTGGCAAAAGGAGATTCCTTATTGAGCTTTGGTTGCCAAAGTCCATGCCTTATAAATTAATTTAAAGCCCATTGGACTTTAATTAAATTGACATTGGATGTTAATTGGGCTTTGAGACTCGTTAAGATTAGATTTAGAATCTAAGTTGCAAAGGCTCATTAATAAAGTGTAATTATTTAATTTGGAATTAAATATGAATTGGTATTGGATACAAATTAAATTGGATTTAATATTCTAGTTTGATATAATTCAAGAATTTGTACTTTGAGTACTTATTCTTAAACGAGTTGGACTCGCGCAAATCAAATCGTTGTTTGAACATTGGATGGTCATTAATTAAAGATTAATTAATTGGATTAGATTGATTGATAACATGCTTATGTGTGAATACATGGATGTGATGTATGAATAATGTATATCAGATGGATATTAGATGGGTGAGGGCAATTTTGGAAATTGTTGTAATAAATTTAGAATTTATTAAATTGGACCTGCGTGTCCATCCTATTACCTCTTGATTCTTTGTATTTCCCTTCTCACCTATTCCCCTCAATGTAAATGAGGTTTCTTTAGAAGTGTTATGTAATTGGGTAGAAGTAAGAATAGTGCTAGCCGGGGAGAGGAAAGAGAAAGATTTGTTATAGGAACAATTTGTGAGATATCCATCCGCATATCATTATTAATTTATTTACCGCGCCTTATTATGCTTTTAGAATGCATGCTTAAGGGTGTATGATGAGACCTAATCAAAGATAATTAGTTGGTTGCCAATTACGCGAAAAACCCTCAACAAATATTAAGCATTTTCTGTCCATTGAGTGATTCTCTCTCAAGATCCAAGATTGGCACTGGTTTGTTGGCCAAAGTCAAGACCTTTGTCCATCGCGGATGTGTTTGAATCATGAAGGCTTTGTTCCATATCGTATGTCTTGTCCAAGTTGTGATTTGTTGGCCAAAGTCAAGATCACTTCTTGTCCATCGACATCGATTACGAAGCTTTCCAAAGTAAATGGGTCCCGCTAACTGGAATCATTAAGCTTGTTGTGCCAAAGCCAAGGCTTAGTTGATTCAGAGGAAAAAAGTTAGGGAATATATTGGATATATTGGCATATATTAGATATATGTTTCGGAGTTGGATGTCCACCTACTGGATCTAGGAATTGGATGAGATCCAATTGATCTTAGAGATCTACCTAGTTAAATATCATATAGCTTGTTGGCCAAAGTCAATATTGTGTGTTATTTAACGGGATCCTAGCCCACTAGGAAACTAGGTTTCCCGGGTACTCAACAGAGGGTTAGAGGCTCGCCGAAAAATAATGGGAGGCAAGTATTAAATTTGCAATTTCGTTTAGATACTTGCCAATACGCGCTCATTTCATTTTTTCGTCATTATTTAAATATATATTAGTTGGACTAATATTTAATTGTTGTTTTAAATTAAACAGTTGGACTGTATTCAAACTACTTCAATTTATAGTTGATTATATAATTGGATTATAGTAATCAATATATTTGAATTTAACCAATCAAATTATAGTTGATTATATAGTTAGACTATAGTAATCATTATATTCAATAGTACCCGAAATCGTTGATTGGATAGTTGGACTATTGGAATCAAGATAACTGAAAGAGTTGCTTTTAGAACATAATCCTGTGAGAAAATGTCTTTAAACGGCTCCAATTTTCAGATTGGGAATAAAACTTCAGGATAGTCCTGGGAACTGAGAAGTTATTCTATTTGATAGAGTGACATCTCAGGCCTAAGCCCGGAGTTGAGCAAATAGTAGAGCATGAGCTTTGGAAGACTCATGGTGATGATAACTTTAGTGCTCAATCATTTATGCTTGACGCAATAATTCCTTAGTTTCTTCGTCAGAATTAAGGATTAGATCCTTAAAACATGATGTTGAAATTGAAGGATCTTCATAGATCTATTCTTAGATCATAGAAGTACAAATTGCAAAAGAAGTTATTTCGCTCGCATATGTCAGAGGGTACATTTGTCGAGCACTAGGTGTCACAGATGATTGCTGACATCGATCAGCTAGGTTAGCTGGGCATTACCTACGTGGCTGAGACTACCAAAGATTTGATCTTATAGTCTCTACCCGAAAGGTAGGGCAGGTTCATTATGAACCAAGAGTAAACTCTTGGAAAGTTGATGGCTATGCTCTAGGAAGCGGAGCCAGAGCTTCTAAAATGGGCAAAGGCAAAATCGTCACAGTCTTCTAGGAAGTCAAATGACATATCCCAAGATGTCTGCCTAAAATGTGGCAAACGGGGTCACTGGATGCGTGAATGTCGTATGGACAAGGCAGATATGAAGGAAGTGAAGGCGGGGCAACGCTCTGGCTTCAAGTATGTTTATCATAAACATGTTCACTATTAGTTTCAAAAATGGATTTTTGATACTAGATGTGGTACATAAATATATGTACTGATGTGCGGAATCTGCTGATTAGCAGGAGACTGGCTTCAGTTGAGATCGACCTATGAGTCGGAAACGGGACGAGGGTCGCTGTTTTAACCGTATAAACCTAAGTTTTGGAACTGCCCTTGGGGGCATGTACTTAAATTAGGAAACTGTTATAATGTACCTAGTTTGACTAGAAACATTATCTTTATATCTAGTATAACTCGTTGCGGGTATACCTTTATATTCTAGAACACTAAATGTTTTATTTTATAAAGATGATATTGAGATAAGCACATTTGATGTGAATAACAGTATTTATATTTTTAATATAAATGAATCTCAAACGTATAACATTACAAACAAATAGCTCAAACTGATTTAATCAGGTGAGACTTATTTGTGGCATTGTTGTCTGGAACACATTAACAAGACTCGTATATCCACACTTTCGAAGAGTAGATACTAGGACAGATTTGATTCTAATTCAAATGATGTCTATGAATCTAGTTTATTAGGCAAAGTGCCTAAAACACCTTTTACTTGGTAAAAGTGTAAGTGCCACCGATCTGTTAGCCCTCGTTCATAGTGATGTAAGTGGGCCTATGTCTAGCTAGGCTAGAGGTGGATATAAATACTTCGTAACCTTTACGGATGTGGCATCACGTTACGGTTATGTGTATCTTATGAAACACAAGTCGGGAACTTTTGAGTAATTCAAAGAGTTTCGACAAGAAGTGTGAAAACAGATCGACAAGAGTATTAAAACATCACGATTGGACTGTGATGGAAAATACTTAACTAATAAGTTTCTCAATTACTTGAAAGAGTATAGTATTCTTTCAATGTGGACTCTTCACGGAACACCTCATTTTGACGGTGTGTCCAAACAGAGAAACTAAACTTTGTTGGACATAGTTAGGTTAATGATGAGTCGCTCTGAGCTACTAATTTTCCTTCGAGTGATACGCATTAAACAGTGCAATACTTATTTTAATAAGGTTCCATGATAATCTGTTAGACAGACTTCATATTAGATATGAACAAGAAAGAAACCGGGTTTCACATTCCTGAAGATTTGGGAATGTTGGGCATATGTTTGGATAATACCAAACTAGAACCCAAATCAGATAAGTGCCTAATTTGTGGGTTGTCCAAGGGAAACCAAAGTATAGAACTTATGCAACTCACAAGAGAACAATTTAATTGTTCCTCTCCATGCGATTTTCCTAAGAGGATTACCTATATGTAGTGGTAAGTGAGAGGAAAGTAAAACTCGATGAAAATCAGAGTAATACTGTTCCAGACACCGATTCCTTAATGGAACACAAACAGTTCATCAGGGATGAAACTGTACCATAATCTTCGAATACACAAGAACCGCGTAAGTCAGAGAGAGTCAGAAAACAACCTGAGAGGTATGGATTTCTGATCTCACCTCATGAAGATGTCAATCTTATTGAGGAATATGAACTGGCTACGTATGAGGAAGTGATACAAGGTATCGACTCCTTTCATGGCAAAGTGTCATGAAGTCCGAAATGGATTCCATGTATACCAACCAAGTTTGGACACTGGTTGTTGTACCAGAAGGCATTATGCCTAATGGTACTATATGAGTCTTCAAGGAAGACATACATGGATGGCAACATACAAATATACACAGCTAGACTTGTATAGAAAAGGTATCGTCATCAATATAGTGTCGATTACGACGAAAACTTTTATCCGTTGCCATGATTAAATCCATTTGGATAATGCTTGCTAATGCTGCATGTTTCATTTATGAAATATGGCAGCTGAATGTCAAAACCGCTTTCCTTAAATAGAAACCTTTTGGAGGATGTTTACAACATCCTGACGGTTTTGTCGTACCAAAACAAGCAAACAAGGTTTGCAAGTTAATTCAATCCATTTATGGATTGAAGCAAGCATTGCGTTATTGGAACCAACATTTTGATGTAATCATAATGGTATATGATTTAATTCAAAATGAAAATGATTCTTGTGTATATAAGGAGGTAGTGGGAGCGCACTAACAATGATTGTCCTATATAATGATGATATGTCATTTCTTGGAAATGACATTCCCATAATACAATTAGTGAAAACTTGGCTTTCATGAAAGTTCTCCATAGAATACTTGGAGAAACAACCTTTATTCTAGGAATGATGATCTACTAGGATAGATCTAAAAGTTGTTGGCACTCTCCGAGAACTCGTACATTGAAAAGATGTACGTGACCTGGTGTCTTATAGGCTTTGAGCATATGGAGTCACAATCAGGCCAATCCAAGTGATAGTCACTGGATTGATGTTAAAAACATCCTTAAGTATCTTAGAGGATCTAAGGACGCTTTCTTAAGCTATGGAGGAGGAGAACTTGAAGTGACTGGGTTCAACATTGCAAGTTTCCAAACCGACAAAAATGACCATAAGTCGCAATAAGGGTACAACATAGTTTGAATAACGGAACAGTGAGCTGGAAATCTTCCAAGCAAGATACTGTTACCGAATAAACAACAAAAGCGGAATATTGATGCACCTGAGGCAACAAAAGAAGCGATTTGGATCTATAATAATCCTAATTAGAATAGGTGTAGTTTTGTTAGCGGCTGAGCTAGGCTACATCACAGGCTAAAGAATTAATGGTCTCATCAATGATCCAAGTATATACTTCAACTATTTCATCGGATTTATCGGATCATACATCGTGGCGATGTGATGATCGAATAAATCACATCAGATGATAATCTTACAAATCTGCTGACGAAAGCAGTTTCTCAGTAGAAGTTTGAGTGACCCGTACATAGTTCAGGTGTAGAACACTTGAGTGATTGGCTATAGGCCAAGTGGGAGATTGTTGGACAATTATGACCCATAGCATCACTATTTGTACAGAACATGGTGTTGTTGTACAAATTAACTATGTGATAAAGGAAATTGCTCTTTTATCATTTGTAATTGGATTACCGGGATATATGAATGATAAAAGTCCTTATGATTAGTTCCCGATTGAGATGATATGAGACAGTATCAATCCACCAAGGTTTAATCATTAAATATCCCTAGTCGTAGTATTATCGAGACTGAACATCGATAATGTGGAATAGACTAGTATTCACTTGTACGCGTTGTGGGAGCATAGCTATCATATATTTAAGTATTGGATACTTATGCAAGTGTGATAGGAGGTTGTGTTTACCGATGGTACGGAAACAGATTCGCTCTGGATAGACCCCTCGGAATCCCATTGGTAGTATGACTATGTGTCTATGGGAGTCCGAATCAGGGTAGGTGTGTTTGGTCTTAATCTAAGACTTGCATCGCTAATATTTGCGACAATCAGTATACTTCGGTTTTGCTCGTCCGGGGCTTTAATAGGTTCTGTGTACGCCTCTTCTGGGTATACTGAGAATCGTAGTGTATGGGTGTGATGTCAAGATGGAAGTATCACTCCAGTCATATGGAGATGATGATCACGCAGGATATGAAACTAGTACTCTTTTGTTGGAGTTCAATCAAGTCCACAAGATCACAAACAAAACATAAAAACCACATATGAACACATCAAAGGAGGTGGCGGAATCAACTCACATTGAATTCGGTTTTGATGGATGAAGAACAAAGACCAAAAACGCACTGCATGTTGCTGCCTCCATCAAGCTCGGTTTTGAGCCTTCTTGAACTGCAGTGGACTGCCGGTGGGGGCTGTTTTGATGCTCCAAATTCGGCCATGCAAGACTCCATTGAAGCTCCAAGCTTCAAGCTTTCCAAGCTCACAAATCGTTTCCCTATCACCTATGTATCACTCATGGTGTGCTAGCACAACTACATCTTCTTTACTTCTCCTTTTAAATTCGGTCATGACCAAAAATTTGAGAAGAAATCGGCAGTGAGCCGTGAGAGGGAGAAGAGAGAAAAGAGAGGGAAAATGGTTTCACCTTGAAACCGTAAAAAATGAGAGAGAGAATGAAAAGCTTTAATAAAGTGACAACATGTCATATCACATCACTCAAAGTGACAAGTGACTTGATGATTGATGTGTCTAGCGATTTGACGCTTGATGTGACTTGCGTGCCGCGCTCGAATTCGAAATGCGAATGCGCTCGCAATCACTCTCGGGCTCGGGTTCGCTAATTCTAAATTAACGAATTTTTCATCGCGTCGTAATTAAGTGATTACGCCTAGCGAATTCACTATTCACATCGCTAACGAATTAATTCTAAATTAATTCGTTCGCCCGAATTAAAATCTAATTTTAATTGCGCGTCGAAATCCAATTTCGATTAATATATCGAATATATTAATTTTATCGATTAATTCCAAATTAATCGTTCTCTCTCTTTAATTAATATTTTATCCCAGATAAAATATCTCCGCAATTAATCCCAGATTAATTTTCTCTCTCATCGAATTAATCCCAGATTAATTCTATCTCTCTCTTCTAATTAATCCCAGATTAATCAAAGTGCGAGTAATACGTCATCGGTGAATCTTCAGGAAGCGACCCATGAGATCTCCGGATATGTTGGCAGTAAATACGATCGTCGGACTGTCCGAACACGTAAGTACCTCGTACTACGTTTATATCGATTTACAAGACAAGGTTGGCTTCTAGCAAAGCGTCATGCCTACCCAATTCTCCAGAAATATTCTTATAGGAATATATAGATCTGTATCAAGCGTAGTATATCGTAGTATTGTGTATATTGGCCCAGTATCGGATAATCACGTGCTAGGGCTGGGGGTGGATAAGTGTCTCCCCCGTCCGAAGCACATATCGGATGTTTGGTAACATAGTCTCTATAATCGGATATACATGACCTGGTCACAATATCCCGATTGGTTGCGCAACACTCAAGAGCACTAGTACCGTATCCTGCGTGACATCATCTCCAATATGACTGAAGTGACACTTCCGTCTTGACATCACACCCAATACTCTACGACTCTCTGATAAACCCAGAAGTGGTGTACACAGAACCGGTTAAAGCCCCCTACCACCAAGACCAAAGTTTATCGATTATCGTAAGTATAGCGATGTAAGTCTCAGGTTAAGACTATACACACCTACCTTGATTTCGGCCTCCCATAGACACATAGTCATAATACCAATGGGATTCCGAGGGGTCTATCCAGAGCGAAGCTGTTTCCCGTACCATCGGTGAAACACGACCTCCTATCGCACTTGCATAAGTATCAAATACTTATATATATGAGAACTATGCCGTTGTGCCCTCACAAACGCGCACAAGTGCAATACTAGCCTATTCCGCATTATCGATGTCCAGTCTCGATAATACTACGGCTAGGGATATTTAATGATTAATCCTTCGTGGACTGATACTGTCTCATATCATCTCAATCCAGGAACTAATCATAGGGACCTCTCTTCATTTATATATCTATGGTGATCTAATCACAAATGATGAGAGTGCAATTTCCTTATTACATAGTTATTTGCTACAACAACACAATGATCTGTGCAAATAGTGACGCTATGGGTCATATTATCCAACAATCTCCCACTTGGCACATAGCCAGTCACTCGAGTGTCTAACACCCGAACTATGTACAATTCGCTCAAATTGCTGAGGAAAGGTTTTCGTCAGCGGATTTGCTTAATTATCGTCTGACGCGATTTACACGATCATCACATCGCCACGATGTATGATCCGAACGAATCAGATGATATAGAAGTATATATCTGGATCGTCGATGAGACCTTTAATTCTTTAGCCTGTGCTGACGCCTAGCTCAGCTGCTAACAGAACTATATCTAATCTAATTAGATTTATTATCGATCCAAATGGCTTCTATTGCTGCCTCAGCTGCAGCAATAATCCGCATTTGTGTTAATTCGGCAACAGTTATCTTGCTCGGAAGATTTCCAGCTCACTGTCCCATGTTCAAACTTTATAGTACCGCAGTATTTACGGTTTGGAAACTTGCAACAGTGATCCCAGTCACTTCAAGTTCTCCACCTCCATAGTTTAAGACAACATCTTTAGTTCTTTCAGATACTAACAGATGTTCTAATCTTCAATCCAGTGACTATCACTTGGATTGACCCGATGTGACTCCATATGCTCGAAGCGTATGAGACACCAATACAAGTACATTTTAAATGTACAATTTCCCAGAGAGTGTTAACAACTCCAAAATCTATCCCAGTAGATCTTTATTTCTTGAATAAAGGTTGTTACTCCCCAGAATTCTACGGAGAATTTCTATTGAAAGAATATCCATGAAAGCCAAGCTTTCACCAATTGTTTTATGGGAATTTTCATCTGTCAGTGCGCTCTCCCACTAACCTCCTTATATACACAAGAATTATTTCGTTTTGAGTTAAATCATAAACCATTATGATTATTTCAAAACGTCAGTTCCAAAAACCTTATGCTTGCTTCAATCCAAACATGGATCGAATAAACCGGTAAACCTTGTTTGTCGGTTATACAAAATCGTCAGGATGTTGCAAGCATCCTCCAAAAGGTTTCCTTTTCAGGAAAGCGATTTTGATCTGCAACTGACACATTTCATAAATGAAATTTGCAGTTATCAACAAGCATCTTCAAAATGGATTTACCATGGCAACAGGTAAAAGGTTGAACCGTTATTAACACAATGTTGATAACGATACCTTTCCGTTCAAAAGCCCTGCTTTGTACGTTGGTATGTTGCCTTCCATGTATGTCTTCCTTGAAGACGTTTAATGTACCATAGGCACAATGCCTCGTGGTACAACAATTAGTATCCAAAATAGTGTTAAACATGGAATCCATTTTCGACTCATGGCACTTTGCCATAATAGGGAGTCGATACCTTGTATCACTACCTCATACGTAATCAGTTGGTGTACCTTAAAAGATTAACATCTTTATGAGGTGAGATCAGAAACCCATACCCCAGGTTGTTTTCTGACTCTCTCTGATCTACGCGGTTTCTTGTGTATTTTAAGATTAATGGTATAGATTCATCATTGATGAACTATTTGTGTTCCATTAAGGACTTCGTGCTTTGAATAGTATTACTCCGATTTTCATCGAGTATCACTATCCTCCCACTGACCACTGCATATCGGTATTCCTCTCAGGAAAACCGCATGGTGAGCAACAATCACATTGTTCTCATGTGGGATTTATAAGTACTATACTTATGGTTTCCCTTAGGATAACCTATATTGGCACTAATCCACTTTGGGTTCTTAGTTTGGTATCATCCAAACTTTATGCCTAGCATACCCAAATTATCAGGAATGAGAAACCTCGTTTCTTTCCTGTTCATATCCTATATGATATCTGTCAAACAGATTTTATGGAACCTTATTCTAAATAAGTTTTGCACTGATAATACATATCCTGTTGAAGGAAACAGTAGCTCAGAGCGACTCGCGAAAAACCTAATCATGTCCAACAAACTTGGTTTTTGTTCGGACACCGTCAACTGACGTGTCTCGGGAGGAGTCCTCATATGAAAGATACCGTACTCTTTCATGTGTATGAAAACTTACTGCTTAAGTATTTACCAATACGGTCTTACCGTAGCGGCATAATACTACAGCCGATCTGTTGTATACTTCGTGTCGAAACTCAAAGTTTCGTATTTGTGTTCTTCAAAAGAAACACATAACCATAACGTGATGCCACATCCGTTAAGGTCACGAAATATTCATGTTCACATCTAGCCTAGCTAGATATGGGCCCACTAACTTCACCATGAATATGGCTAACAGATCGGTGGCACTTACACTATTACCAAGTAAATAGTATTTTAAGTACTTTACCTAATAAACTAGATTCGCAGACTTATTTGAATAGTCAAATCAGTCCTAGTATCCACTCTTCAAAAGTGTGGATATACGAGTCTAATTAAATTGTGTCCTAGACAACAATGCCACAAATAAGTCTCTATTGATCAAATCAATATGAGCTATTTATTTGTCATTTTATATGTTTGAGATTTTATTATATTCAAAATATAAATTCTGTTATTTACATCTAATGTATTTATCTCAGTATCATCTTTATATAATAAAACACTTTAGTGTTTTAGAATATAAAGGTTCACCCGCAGTGGGTTAAACACTAATAAAGAGATAATGTTTCTAGTCAAACTATTTACATTATAACAGTTCCTAATTTAAGTACACACCCCAGGTTAGTTCCTAAACTTAGGTATCTACGGTCGAAACAGCGACTTTCGTCCCGTTTCCGATTCGCAGAGGAATCTCAGCTTGAAGTCAGTATCCTGCTCAAAGCAGATTCTGAATATCAATACATATATTATGTACCACACTAAGTATTTAAAATCTAATTTCAATACTAGCTGTGAACATAACTAAGACAAACATATTTAAAGTTAGAGCCTCGCCCTTTCTTTAATTCCTTCGTGTCTTCCATATCCAAATGGTAGTCACTTGGGATAGTCTATCCAATATTGGTATCAATATATTTCTTTTATTGCACTTAGGCCTTGGCTTTAGAATAGGCGATGTGCATCTTCCAAATTTTAATGCAACTTTGCAAACTTGAACTAGTATCATGAAATATAATTCTCCAAGAATTATAATTGCAATTTTAATACTTCTTAAATCCAAAATTAGATTTATGCAAGTATATTAAATTAAGCATAAAGTCATCATCACATAAATCTTCCAAAGATTTTATGCTCTACTATTTGCTTAATTTTGGGCTTAAGGTATAATAGAATTATTTATCAAATAAAGTAACCTATTATTTATTCCCAATTTGAAAATTAAATCATTTAAAATATTTTAATCCTAGATTATATTTTAAATATTCAACTTTTCAATTTTATCTTGATTACAATAGTCCAACTATTTAATCAACGATTATTGGTACTTTATATATTATAATGATTATAATAGTCCAACTATATAATCAAATATAATCCAAATTAATTAACCTCAATTACATTGATTACTATAATCCAATTATAAAATCAACTGTAAACTGAAATTAATTAATTCAAATATATTGATTAATATAATCCAATTATATATAATCAAGTATAATACAGTCCAACTGTTCATTAAAACAACAATTTAAATATTAGTCCAACTAACATTTAATATTACGACGAAATAATTTAAATGAGCGCGTATGGCGAGTATTGAACGAATGTTGCAAATTCAATACTTGCCTCCCACTATTTTTCGTCGAGCCTCTAACCCTCTGTGGAGTAGTACTCGGGAAACCGTGTTTCCTAGTGGGCTAGGATCCCGTTAAATATCACACATCCTGACTTTGGTCAATAAAAAGATGTATGCTATTTAACTAGGTAGATCTCACAGATCAATTGGATCTCATCCAATTCCTAGATCCGGTTAGGTGGACATCCAAGTCCGAAACATATGTATAATGTCAATGTATCCATTACATTTTCCTAACCCTATCCTCTGAATCATCTAGGCCTTGGCTTTGGCCAAAAACAAACCTAATGATTCCAGTTAAGCTGGACCCATTGACGAGGAAAGTTTTGTAATCAATGTCATTGGACAAAAAGTGATTGACTTTGGCAAATAAAAATCACGATTTGGACAAGACACCGATATGCACACAAAACTCTCATGATTCAAGTACATCCTTGATTGACAAAGGTCTTGACTTTGGTCATAAAAACCAATGCCAACTTCGGATCTTGAACAAGAATCATTCAATGGAAGGATATTTGTTTAATATAAAACGAGGGTTTTTCGCGTGCAAATTGGCTACCAATTTAATTATCTTTTTAAGGTCTCATCATCATACACCCTTAAACATGCATTCTAAAACATAATAAAGCATATATGAAAATAAAATAATAATGATATGCGGATGGATATTTACATTGATCCTAGATCAAATCTCTCACTTTCTCTCTCCCGCTAGCACTTGTATTACTTCTACCCGTTACACTACACTTCTAAAGAAACCTCTATTACATGGAGGGGAATAGGTGAGAAGAGAATACAAAGAAATAGGAGATAAGGCTGGACACGCAGGTCCAATTAATAAATCAAATTTATTACAATTTCCAAAATCGCCCAACCCGACTAATATCCATCCGATATACATTATTCAAACATCACAACCATGTATTCATACAAGCATGTTATCAATCAATCAATCAAATTAATTAATCTTGATTATTAGTGATCATCCAATGTTCAAACAAAGATTTGATTTTTGTTCGAGTCAAACTCGTTATTGTGAACACGTACTCAAAGTACGAATTTCTACGAATTAAATTAAATAACATAATTAAATCCAATTTAATACGTATTTAATTCTAATTCATTATTTAATTCTAAATTAAATATTACACTTTATTAACGAACCTTTACGACTTTAAATTCCAAATTTAATCGCAACGGGTCTCAAAGCCCGATTAACATCTAATGTTTTATTTAATTAAAGTCCAATGGGCTTTTAATTAATTTCTATAGGCGTGGACTTTTGGTCAACTCGGGTCAAACCGAACAACCAAAATCCCAATCCGGGAGTTACCCCATAAGCCTTTAAATTAATTTTGGCCCATTAGGCCCAATTAAATAATTAAGGTCCATTAAGTCATAATTGGACCTTTTGGATTCAGTTTTGGGCCTAATTGGATCCAACCAATTTGCCTAAACCCAACTTTGTTACAACAAAGCCCAAAAGCCCAATTACAACCTAACAAGCCCAATTTCCAAAATCAAGCCCAAAAATTAATTATAAAATTCCAAATTTCACAATTAATTAACCTAAGTGTAATACACAATCAATTACCCAATTAACATTTCTAAAATATCAATTAGCCTAATTAATCATGCACTTTAACAACCAAATAGTGTCCAACACAATTCAATTAAAATCAAACCCAATTAACATGCTATCAAGTCTCGGCAATTAGGGGTTTTTCAATTCGATTCGGTTTCAATCCAATTGAGTCCACAATCTTAATTCCCAAATCAATTCAATTCATCCAATGAATTAAAACAACAAAATCACAAAGAATTTCATGTTCTTTAAAATTCGGCCAAGCCACTTTAAAAGGGAAAAATGTTCCAAATCAAAATTCAATCCAATTGAACTTCAAAACAACATTAACCAATTGTTTTAAGTCATCCAATGATCAAACAAAACAAAATTACCAAGACATTAGGGTTATTCCAATTTTCGGCCAAGCCTCCAATTTGGGGAAAATTGAATCCAATCCAATTTCATGAAATTGATCACACACAATCTCAATTAAACATGTTCTAAGCATACTTAAACATCCAATTCAATTAAAACATGCTCAAACACATTTTACCCAATTTAAAGTTTCATGTTCAACCTAAGAATTGGGAAAATTGATCTAATCCAATTTTCTTGAAATTGATCATGCACAACTTCAATTCAACCTCATTCAAGCATATGCATCAAACAATTCAACCAAATCATGCCTAAATCGAGTTTACCCAAATCAAAGTTTTGACCAAAATAAGCAAATTGGGGAAAATCAATCCAATCAATTTTTTTTGTCAAATTGATTACATATATCTCAAATTAGATCATATATAAGCATTCTTACACAATCAATTTGTCAGAATCAAGCTAAAATCAAAAAGCCCCAAATTAGCTCAAGAACCCTAATTTCGGTTTTCATGCATCAATGGCTCTAGAGATACCAATGTTGGAGTTTAATCAAGTCCACAAGATCACAAACAAAACATAAAAACCACATGAACACATCAAAGGAGGTGGCGGAATCAACTCACATTGAATTCGGTTTTGATGGATGAAGAACAAGAACAACTGCATGTTGCTGCCTCCATCAGCTCGGTTTTGAGCTTCTTGAACTGCAGTGGACTGCGGTGGGGGCTGTTTTGATCCTCCAAAATTGCCATGCAAGACTCCATTGAAGCTCCAAGCTTCAAGCTTCCAAGCTCACAAAATCGTTCCCTATCACCTATGTATCACTCATGGTGGTGCTAGCAAAACTCATCTTCTTTGCTTCCCCTTTTAAATTCGGTCAGACAAAAATTGAGAAGAATCGGCAGTGAGCCGTGAGAGGAGAAGAAGAGAGAAAAGAGAGGGAAATGGTTTCACCTGAAACCGTAAAAAATGAGAGAGAGAGTGAAAAGCTTTCCCTTTTGACTTATATATTTTCCAAGTAAACAAAATAAAACATATATTACCTTTTAATATAAAAGTCAAAAAGCAAGAAAAAATATGTTATATTTTATTCAGCTTTTAAAAGCTTTTCATAATCAAATCAACTATTCACATCAAATCATCCACTTTAATAAAGTAACAACATGTCATATCACATCACTCAAAGTGACAAGTGATTTGATGATTGATGTGACTAGCGATTTGACGCTTGATGTGACTTGCGTGCCGCGCTCGAATTCGAAATGCGAATGCGCTCGCAATCACTCTCGGGCTCGGGTTCGCTAATTCCAAATTAACGAATTTTCCGTCGCGTCGTAATTAAGTGATTACGCCTAGCGAATTCACTATTCACGTCGCTAACGAATTAATTCTAAATTAATTCGTTCGCCCGAATTAAAATCTAATTTTAATTCCGCGTCGAAATCCAATTTCGATTAATATATCGAATATTAATTTTATCGATTAATTCCAAATTAATCGTTCTCTCTCTTTAATTAATATTTTATCCCAGATAAAATATCTCCGCAATTAATCCCAGATTAATTTTCTCTCTCATCGAATTAATCCCAGATTAATTCTATCTCTCTCTTCTAATTAATCCCAGATTAATCAAAGTGCGAGTAATACGTCATCGGTGAATCTTCAGGAAGCGACCCATGAGATCTCCGGATATGTTGGCAGTAAATACGATCGTCGGACTGTCCGAACACGTAAGTACCTCGTACTACGTTTATATCGATTTACAAGACAAGGTTGGCTTCTAGCAAAGCGCCATGCCTACCCAATTCTCCAGAAATATTCTTACAGGAATATATAGATCTGTATCAAGCGTAGTATACCGTAGTATTGTGTAATTGGCCCAGTATCGGATAATCACGTGCTAGGGGCTGGGGGTGGATAAGTGTCTCCCCGTCCGAAGCACATATCGGATGTCTGGTAACATAGTCTCTATAATCGGATATACATGACCTGGTCACAATATCCCGATTGGTTGCGCAACACTCAAGAGCACTAGTACCGTATCCTGCGTGACATCATCTCCAATATGACTGAAGTGACACTTCCGTCTTGACATCACACCCAATACTCTACGACTCTCTGATAAACCCAGAAGTGGTGTACACAGAACCGGTTAAAGCCCCCTACCACCAAGACCAAAGTTATCGATTATCGTAAGTATTAGCGATGTAAGTCTCAGGTTAAGACTATACACACCTACCTTGATTTCGGCCTCCCATAGACACATAGTCATATACCAATGGGATTCCGAGGGGTCTATCCAGAGCGAAGCTGTTTCCCGTACCATCGGTGAAACACGACCTCCTATCGCACTTGCATAAGTATCAAATACTTATATATATGAGAACTATGCCGTTGTGCCCTCACAAACGCGCACAAGTGCAATACTAGCCTATTCCGCATTATCGATGTCCAGTCTCGATAATACTACGGCTAGGGATATTAATGATTAATCCTTCGTGGACTGATACTGTCTCATATCATCTCAATCCAGGAACTAATCATAGGGACCTCTCTTCATTTATATATCTATGGTGATCTAATCACAAATGATGAGAGTGCAATTTCCTTATTACATAGTTAATTTGCTACAACAAACACAATGATCTGTGCAAATAGTGACGCTATGGGTCATATTATCCAACATCTTAGTACTGAGTCATCGGGATAATATTACTAGGTCATGATTATCTGATTATAGAGAATAGTTACCAGAGATCCGATATATGCTTCGTATGGGGCAGACACAATTCCAAGCCCCAGGCTAGCATTGCCATGTGATTCCGATACTGGATCGTAATACGCAATACTACGTTATACTACTTCTGAAACAGATTACATATTCTTAAAACAAATTTCTGGAGAATTGGGTAGGCACAGTGCTTTGGTAGAAGCCAACAATGTCTTGTAAATAGTAAGAATGTGGTACTAGGTACGCACGTATTCGGATACTCCGATGACCGGATTTACTGCCAACATATCCAGGGATCTCATGGGTCGCTTCCCGAAGATTCACCGATGACGTAGACTCAAACATAATTAATCTGGGATTAATTAGAAGAGAGAGAAAATTAATCTAGGATTATACAAAGATATTTTATCTGGGTTAAAATACTATTGAAGAGAGAGAACGATTAATTTTGATTATTAATCGATAAAATAATATATTCGATATATTAAATGAATTAGATTTTATAACGGAATTAAAAGGGATTTAATTCGGGCGAATGAAGTAATTAGAATTAATTCGCGAGCGATGTGAATAGTAATTTTGCTAGGTATAATTATTTAATTAATTGTTAATTAAGTCGCAACGGAAAATTCATAAATTCGGAATTAACGAACCCGAGCCCGGGATGTGTTGCGGGCCCACTCGGAATTTGAATCAAGTGAGGCCCACGTGCACATCACAAGTCACATCACTTGTCACTTTAATTAACTTTTTGGTGATGGGTTTTGGTGGGTTTTGTTGGTGACTTGCCAACACACCCAAGTGGTAAAGTGAATGACTTTTACCAAATATCTTATTTTTGGTATATCATTTTTTGAAAATCAAATTACAAGTTATCATTTTACACAAAAAATAATTCACTCTCTCTCGTCCACTCTTTGGCCGAAATATTGGCCCTCATTTTCTGTTCACAATCTCACATCAGATGATAATCTTACAAATCGCTGACGAAGAAAGAGTTTCTACAGAAGTTTGAGTGACCCGTAATAGTTCAGGTGTAGAACACTTGAGTGATGGCTATAGGCCAAGTGGGAGATTGTTGGACATTATGACCATAGCGTCACTATTTGTACAGATCATGGTGTTGTTGTACAAATTAAACTATAGACAAAGAAGATTGCACTATTATCATTTGTGATTAGATCACCAAGATATATAAATGATAGGAGGTCCTTGGATTTGTTCCTGGATTGAGAATGATATGAGACAGTATCAATCCACGAAGGATAAATCATTAAATATCCCTAGTCAGAGTATTATTAAGATGGGACATCGATGAATACGTAAAAGACTAGTATTACACTTGTGCGCGTTGTGAGGGCAAAACGCATAGTTCTCAAATATTGGGTATAGGATACTCATGCAAGTGTAATAGGAGGTTGTGTTTTAACCGATAATACAGGAAACAGCTTCGCTCTGGATAGACCCCCTCGGAATTCCATTGGTAGTATGACTATGTGTCTATGGAAGTCCGAAATCAGGGTAGATGTATTTGGTCTTAACCTGAGACTTGCACCGCTAAAACTTGCGACAATCAATATACTTTGGTTGCGGTAGTCCAGGGCTTTAACAGGTTTCGTGTACGCCAATGCTGGGTATATTGAGAATCGTAGTGTGTTGGGTGTGATGTCAAGACGGAAGTATCACTCCAATCATATGGAGTTGATGATCGCGCAGGGATACAGAACTGGTTCTCTAAAAAGGTTGCAACCGTCGGGATAATATGACTTGTTCGTAATCCGATATATGCTTCGTACGGGGCAGACACTGTACCATCCCCAAGCCTTGCATTTGATCATCCGATACTGGATAGAATACGCAATACTATGTATATTACGCCTGATATAGATCCTTTATTTATGTAAGGATATTTCTGGAGAATTGGGTAGACATGGTGCTTTGCTAGAAGCCAACCTTGTCTTGTAAATCGGTACAAACGTAGTACGAGGTACTTACATGTTCGGATAGTCCGATGACCGAATTTGCTGCCAACATATCTGAGGATCTCATGGGTCGCTTCCCAAAGATTCACCGATGACGTATGACTCGCACTTTTAATTAATCTAGGATTAATAAAATGAGAGAGAAAATTAATCTGGGATTAATTGCGGAGATATTTTATTGGGATAAAATATCATTTAAAGAGAGAGAACGATTAATTTGGAATTAATCGATAAATTAATATATTCGATATATTAAACGAAATTGGATTTCGACACGGAATTAAAATTAGATTTTAATTCGGGCGAACGAGTTAATTTAGAATTAATTCGTTAGTGACGTGAATAGTGACTTCGCTAGGCGTAATCATTTAATTACGATGCAACGGAAAATTTTTTAATTTGGAATTAGCGAACCCGAGCCGAGATTATTTACGAGTGCATTCGCATTTCGAATTCGAGTGCGGCACGCAAGTCAAATCAAGCGTCAAATCGCTAGTCGCTTCTAGCGTCAAATCATGTCACTTTGAGTGATGTGACAATTGATTGATTGATTGATGTGAGTTGTTGGCAAGCATTAATTTTTTTTGAAAATCAATTGTGTATTAGATACACAAATTCTTTTTCCCACCAACTTAACACAAATCGATCTCTCTATCTTTTATTTTTTGGAGCCAAATTTATCTCCTCTCTCACGCCCATGGAGGGCAGTTCTTCTTCTGGTTTGTCGTGAACTTGGAGGAAGAAAGAGAAGCAAAATGCTTGATTTTGTGGCAAAATCATGAGAGCTAGCACTCCGAGAGACATGCGAAGGTGATAGGAAAGTCCACCCATGAGCCAGGAATCGTTCGATTAAGCTTGGAGCTTGACGAAAGACCAAGAATGGCCGAAAATGAGGAACAAACAGTAGCCCACTGCCGCAGTTCCCAGTGAGCTGAAACAAAATTTTTGTTGCCTCCCGCGTTGCTCAACCGATCGGTGTGAGTATTCTGCGACTTTCTCAATTGTATTCACATATGTTTCATGCTTGTTTATTGATCCTTGGGACCTTAGTAAACTCCAACATTGGTATCATGAGCAAGGAAAAGCATGAAATTGATTTAGGCTTAAAATTTGGGTAAACTTGTGTTTGAGCATGATTAATGAAATTGGATGAATTAGTATGCTTAAATGTGTTTGAATTGAGGATTGATTGGATCAATTTGTTGAAATTGTGTTTGGAATAAATTTCCCCAATTTTTTATGTGTTGGCCGAATACATGTGCCATAAAATGTCTTGGTGATTTTTTGATTTTGATTCATTGGATGAGTTGGAATCAATTGGGATGTTGATTTAATGTTGATTATGGAATTAATTGGATTGAAACTGATTCGGACACATAATTCCCCAAATTACCGAGAGTAGTAAAGCATGTAATTGGGTTTGATTTTTGTTAAAATTGTGGGACATGTTTTAATGTTAATGGCATGATTAATTAGTGCTAATTGATGTTTTAGAAATGTTAATTGGGTGATTAATTGTGTTATACACTTTAGGTAATTAAATTGTGAAATTGGATTTTGTAATTTAATTGAATTGGGCCTAATTTTGGAAATTGGACTTGTAAAGTTTTTATTGGGCTAATGGGCTTGGTAATATTAAGTTTGGTTTAGGCAAATTGGATTGGATCCAATTGGCCGAAAACCGCTTCCATAAAGCCCAAATGCGACTAATGGCCCTTAAAGTTTAATTGGGCCTAATGGGCCAAGATTGATTTCTAGGCTTAGGGGTAACTCCCGGATTGGATTTTGGTTATTCGGTTTGACCCGAGTTGACCAAAAGTCCACGCCTTAAGAAATTAATTAAAAGCCCATTGGACTTTAATTAAATTGACGTTGGACGTAATCGGGCTTTGAGTCCCGTAACGATTAAATTTGGAATTTAAGTCATATAGGTTTGTTAATAAAGTGTAGTATTTAATTTGGAATTAAATAGCGAATTAGTATTAAATACAAATTGAATTGGATTTAATTATGTAGTTTAATTTAATTCGAGAATTCGTACTTTGAGTACTTATTCGCAAAAACGAGTTTGACTCGAGCAAAATCAAATCGTTGTTTGAATATTGGATGGTCACTAATTATCAGATTAATTAATTTGATTAGATTGATTGATAACATGCTTGTGTGAATACATGGTTGCGAAGCATGAATAATGTATATCGGATGGATATTAGATGGGTGGGGCAATTTTAGAAATTGTTGTAATAAATTTGTAATTTATTAATTGGACCTGCGTGTCCAGCCTTATTACCTCCTTATTCTTTGTATTCTCTTCTCACTTATTCCCCTCAATGTAAATGAGGTTTCTTTAGAAATGTAGTGTAATGGGTAGAAGTAATACATATGTTAGCGGGAGAGAGAAAGGGAGAGATTTGATCTAGGATCAATGTGTAAAGTATCCATCCGCATATCATTATTATTTTATCATATGCGCTTTATTATGTGTTTAGAATGCATGTTTAAAGGTGTATGAATATGAGACCTTAACAAAGATAATAAATTGGTTGCCAATTTGCACTCGAAAAACCCTCACAAAATATTAAGCGTATTTCCTTCCATTGAGTGATTCTCACTCAAGATTCGAGACTGGCATTGGCTTGTTGGCCAAAGTCAAGGCCTTTGTCCGTCGAGGATGTGTTTGAATCACGAGAGCTTTGTTCTATATTTGTGTCTTGTCCAAGTTGTGGTTTGTTGGCCAAAGTCAAGACCACTTCTTGTCCATCGACATTGATTACGAAGCTTTCCATGGTCAATGGGTCGCGCTTAACTGGGATCACTAAGTTTGTTGTGCCAAAGCCAATGCTTAGTTGATTCAGAGGAAAAAGGTTAGGCAATATATTGGATATATTGGCATATATAAGATATATGTTTCGTACTTGGATGTCCCCCTACCGGATCTAGGAATTAGATTAGATCCAATCGATCTTAGAGATATACCTAGTTAATTATCATACAATTTGTTGGCCAAGTCAAGATTGTGTGATATTTAATGGATCCTAGGTATAGGAAACACGATTTCCCGAGTACTCGACAGAGGGTTAGAGGCTCGCCGAAAAATAGTGGGAGGCAAAAATTGAATTTTCAATACTCGTTTAATTACTTTCCATACCCGCTCAATCACAAATATCATACGTCAAATAAATTAAATGTTAGTTGGACTAATATTTAAATGTTGTTTTAATAAATAGTTGGACTATATTCAAACTATTCATTTATAGTTGATTTTATAATTGGATTATAGTAATCAATATAATTGATTTTAATCTATTAAATTATAGTTGATTAAATAGTTGGACTATTGTAATCATTATAATAAATATTACCGAAATCGTTGATTAAATAGTTGGACTATTAAAATCAAGATAAAATTGAAAGATTGACATTTAAAACATAATCCTAGGGGAAAATGTATTTAAATGGTTTAATTTTCAAATTAGGAATAAATTTCAGGATGGTCCTAGAAAATAATAAGTTACTTTATTTGATAAAATAACATATTATGCCTAAGCCCGAAGTTAAGCAAATAGTATAGCATATTCTTTGGAAGATTTATGTAATGATAACTTAAGTGCTTAATCCATTAAGCTTGTCGCAGTAGACTCCTTAATTTCTGAATCAGAACTAAAGATTAGATCCTTAAAGTATGATAAAGAAATTGAAGGATCTTCATAAATCTATTTTAGATTTTAGAAGTACTAAATTGCAATAAATAATTCTTGGAGAATTAATGACTATTCTCAAGGAGACAAAGTCAAGATTTGCAATAGACATGTAGCGCAAGGCGCACCTCACTTCGATATTCTAGAAGGCCAGGGCTTGGCCAAAGGCTACTGGAATGTGAAAAGGGCAAAGGCAAAATCATTATAATCTTTTAGAAAGATAAAAGACATATCCCAAAATGTCTGCTTAAATGTGGCAAACGGGATCGCGGAGCGTGACTGCCGTTTGAACAAGGCAGACATGAAGGAATTGAAGAACGAGCAAGGCTCTGACTTCAAATATGTTTGTCATAACTATATTCACTACTAGTATTAAAATTGGATTTTAGATACTTAGTGTGATATATATATATTGATGTTCAGAATCTGCTGTGAGCAGGATACTGACTTCAATTGAGATTTTATCTGCGAATTATAAACGGGACGAAAGTCATTGTTTTAATCGTAGAAACCTAAGTTTAGGAACTACCCTCGGGTGCGTACCTAAATTTCGAAACTGTTATAATGTAACTAGTTTGACTAGATACATTATCTATATATCAGTGTTTGACCCGCTATGGGTGAACCTTTATATTCTAGAACACTAAAGTGTTTTATTATATAAAGATGATATTGAGATAAACACATTAGATGTAAATAACAGAATTTATATTTTGAATATAAATAAATCTCAAATATAAAACATGACAAACAAATAGCTCAAACTGATTTGATCAGGAGAAACTAATTTGTGGCATTTTTGTCTGGGACACAATCTTAAACAAGAATCGTATATCCACACTTTTGAAGAGTGGGTACTCGGACTGATTTGATTCCAATCAAATAAAGTCTACGAATATAGTTTATTGGGCAAAGTGCCTAAAACACTATTTACTTGGTAAAAGTGTAAATGCCACTGATCTGTTAGCCCTAGTTCATAGTGAAGCAAGTGGGCCCATGTCTAGCTAGGCTAGATATGGATATGAATATTTCGTGACCTATACGGATGTGGCATCGCGTTATGGTTATGTGTTTCTTTTGAAACACAAATCGGAAACTTTTACGTTTCGACACGAAATAGACAAACAGATCAGCTAAAGTATTAAACTGTCACGGTGAGACCGTAATGGAAAATACTTAAGCAATAAGTTTCTAATATACTTGAAAGATTATAGTATTCTTTCAGTGAGGACTCCTCCCGGAACACGTCAGTTTGACGGTGTGTCCAAACGGATAAACCGAATTTTGTTGGACATGATAAGGTTAATCATGAGTCGCTCTGAGCTACCATTTCCTTCAACGGATAAGCTTTGACAGTGCAAAACTTATTTAAAATAAGGTTCCATAAAAATCTATTTGACAGATTTCATATTAGATATGAACAGGAAAGAAATTGGGCTTTCTCATTCCTGAATATTTGGGTATGCCAGGCATATGTTTGGATGATACCAAACTAGAACCCAAATTGGATAAGTGCCAATTGTAGGTTATCCTAGGGATACCTAAGTATAGTACTTATACATCTCACCTGAGAACAATTAGATTGTTGCTCACCATGCGGTTTTCCTAAGAGGAATACCGATATGCAGTGGTAAGTGGGAGGATAGTAAAACTCGATGAAAATCAGAGTAATACTATTCCAGGCATCGAATCCTAATGGAACACATATAGTTCATCAAGGATGAAACTATAACATCAATCTTCAAATACACAAGAACCGCGTATGTCGGAAAGAGTCAGAAAACAACCTGGGGTATGGGTTTCTGATCTCACCTCATAAAGATGTCTATCTTATTGAGGTATACCAACTTACTACGTATGAGGAAGTGATACAAGGTATCGACTCCCTATTATGACAAAGTGTCATGAATCCGAAATGGATTCCATGTATATCAACAAGTTTGGATAATAGTTGATGTACCGCAAGACATTGTGCCTATTGGTACTATATAAGTCTTCTAGGAAGACATACATGGATGGCAATATACCAACATGTAAAGCTAGGCTTTTAACGGAATGGTATCGTTATCAACATTGTGTTGATTACGATTCAACCTTTTACCTGTTGCCACGGTAAATCCATTCGGATAATGCTTGCTAACGCTGCATGTTTCATTTATGAAATATGACAGCTGAACGGGAAAATCGCTTTCCTGAAAAGGAAACCAGTAGGAGGATATTTACAACATCTTGTCAGTTTTGTCGTACAATAACTAGCAAACGAGGTTTGCAGGTTATTCGATCCATGTTTGGATTGAAGCAAGCATAGGTTCTTGGAATTATCGTTTTGATGTAATCATAATGGTTTATGATTTAATTCAAAACGAAATGATTCTTGTGTATATAAGAGGGTTAGTGGGAGCGCACTGACAGTGGCTGTCCTATAAATAATGATAATATGTCATTTCTTGGAAATGATATTCCCGTAATAACTATCGGCGAAAGCTTGCTTTCGAATACTCTCTGAGAAATCGTACATTGAAAAATGTACGCGACCTGGTGTCTCATACGCTTTGAGCATATGAATTCACAAACAGGCCAATCCAAGTGATAATCATTGGATTGATGTTAAGAACATACTTAGTATCTTAGAGATCTAAGGATGCTGTCTTAATCTGTGGAGAATGAGAACTTGAAGTGACTGGGATCACTGTAGCAAGTTTCCTAAACCGATAAAGACTACTAAAAGTCGCAAACGGAACTATACAGTTTGAATAACGAAATAGTAGAAGCCTTCTGGGTCGATAATAAATCTTCCAAGCAAGATACTGTTATCGAATAAAAAACAAATGAGGGTTATTGCTGCAGCTGAGGCGGCAATAGAAGCCTTCTAGGTCGATAATAAATCTATTTAGATTAGATATAATTCTGTTAGCAGCTGAGCTAGGCTTGATCACAGGCTAAAGAATTAATGGTGTCATCAACGATCCAGATACATACTTCGACTATTCATCTGATTCGTTCGGATCATACATCATGGCGATGTGATGATTGAATAAATCGCATCAGACGATAATCATACAAATCCGCTGACGAAAGCATTTCTCAACAGTTTGAGCCAACCGTACATAGTTTAGGTGTAAGACACTCGAGTGACTGGCTATAGGCCAAGTGGGAGATTGTTGGATAATTATGACCCATAGCGTCACTATTTGTACAGATCATGGTGTTGTTGTACAAATTAACTATATGACAAGAAGATTGCACTCTTATCATTTGTAGGTGTATTTGGTCTTAACATGAGACTTGCACCGCTAATACTTGCGACAATCAATATACTTTGGTTGCGGTCGTCCAGGACTTTAACAGGTTCTGTGTACGCCAATGCTGGGTATATTGAGAATCGTAGTGTGTTGGGTGTGATGTCAAGACGGAAGTATCACTCCAGTCATATAGAGTTTATGATCGCGCAGGGATACAAAACTGGTTCTCTAAAAAGTTTGTAACCGTCAGGATAATATGACTTGGTCATGATTATCTGATATTAAATAGACTAGTTGCTCGTAATCCGATATATGCTTCGTACGGGGCAGACATTGTACCAGCCCCAGGCCTTGCATGTGATCATCCGATACTGGACAGAAATACGTAATACTATGTATACTACGCCTGATATAGATCCTTTATTCCTGTAAGGATATTTCTGGAGAATTGGGTAGACATGGTGCTTTGCTAGAAGCCAACCTTGTCTTGTAAATCGGTACAAATGTAGTACGAGGTACTTACGTGTTCGGATAGTCCGACAACCGAATTTGCTGCCAACATATCTGGGGATCTCATGGGTCGCTTCCCAAAGATTCACTGATGACGTATGACTCGCACTTTTAATTAATCTGGGATTAATAAGATGGGAGAGAAAATTAATCTGGGATTAATTGCGGAGATATTTTATCTGGGATAAAATATCATTTAAAGAGAGAGAACAATTAATTTGGAATTAATCGATAAATTAATATATTCGATATATTAAACGAAATTGGATTTCGATGCGGAATTAAAATTAGATTTTAATTCGGGCGAACGAGATAATTTAGAATTAATTCGTTAGCGATGTGAATAATGACTTCACTAGGCGTAATCATTTAATTACGACGCAACGGAAAATTCGTTAATTTGGAATTAGCGAACCCGAGTCCGGGATTATTTGCGAGCGCATTCGTATTTCGAATTCGAGTGCGGCACGCAAGTCAAATCAAGCGTCAAATCGCTAGTCGCTTCTAGCGTCATGTCAAGCGTCAAATCATGGTCACTTTGAGTGATGTGACAATTGATTGATTGATGTAAGTTGATGTGAGTTGTTGGCAAGCATTAATGGCTTGATTTTTGGTAAAATAATTAATTGATTTTTTTGAAAATCAATTGTGTATTAGATACACAAATTCTTTTTCCCACCATCTTAACACAAATCGATCTCTCACTCTTTTATTTTTTAGAGCCAAATTTCTCTCCTCTCTCACGCCCATGGAGGGCAGTTCTTCTTCTGGTTTGCTGTGAACTTGGAGGAAGAAAGGGAAGCAAAGTGCTTGATTTTGTGGCAAAATCAAGAGAGCTAGCACTCCGAGAGACATGCGAAGGTGATAGGGAAGTCCACCCATGAGCCGGGAATCGTTCGACGAAGCTTGGAGCTTGACGAAGGACCAAGAATGGCCGAAAATGAGGAAAAAATAGCAGCCCACTGCCGCAGTTCACAGTGAGCAGAAACCAAATTTTTGTTGCCTCCCGCGTCGCTCAACCGATCGATGTGAGTATTCCGCGACTTTCTCGATTGTATTCACACATGTTTCATGCTTGTTTATTGATCATTGGGACCTTAGTAAACTCCAACATTTTCTCTCCAATGCCGTGAGTCTAGGGCTCATTTACTTCTTGATTTTGCTTCAAAATCAAAGGTGCTAGCATATCCATTGAGTCATTCTAAGGTGTTAGGGAAACCTTTCCCATGAGTTTGGAATTCAAGATTCAAAGATTGGATGCTTGGAAGCTCAACATACATCAAAGGAATAGCTTGGAGCACAACTTCCATGGAGGCAAAAGTTTTGAACTCTCCGCCAATATCCAAGTCGATCAAAGTGAGTATTTCTGCCATCTTACTTTGTTGATTCACATATTTCATATGCTTAATTGATCTTGGTTTGACCTAGAAAACCCAACACGCTAAACCCCTCTAAATATTTTGTCTCTTAAGCACCATTGATTCTATAATGAATAATTAATCCATAACAATTATGAATATAAAACTTTCTATTCGCAATAGAAAAGTTGAGCGCTCAAATTGTTCAAGTCCTGAATCAACTCTTAAAAGAGATATTCATATGCTTCTCGTAGAAGGAGTGAATTCCATATCTATGTAAAACGTTCCCAGCTACACACCAAACCATATACCAAAAATACGTAGTTATTGGCCGGGAATGCAACACCAACCTCACCATAGTAAATCATTTGTACAGAACATGGTGTTGTTGTACAAATAAACTATGTGACAAAGGAAATTTCTCTTTTATCATTTGTAATTAGATTACCAAGATATATAAATGATAAAAGTCCATGTGATTAGTATCGGATTAAAAAGATATGAGACAATATTAATCTACTAAGGTTTAATCATTAAATATCCATAGTCATAGTATTATCCAGACTAGACATCGATAATGCAGAATAGACTAGTATTGCACTTGTGCGCGTTGTGGGAGCATAACGACATAGTTCTCATTTATTTAAGTATTGGATACTTATGCAAGTGTGATAGGAGGTTGTATTTACCGATGGTATGGGAACAGCTTCGCTCTGGATAGACCTATCGGAATCCCATTGGTAGTATGACTATGTGTCTATGGATGTCCGAAATCAGGTAGGTGTATTTGGTCTTAACATGAGACTTGCACCGCTAATACTTGCGACAATCAATATACTTTGGTTGCGGTCGTCCAGGGCTTTAACAGGTTCTGTGTACGCCTCTTCTGGGTATACTGAGAATCGTAGTGTATTTGGTGTCATGTCAAGATGGAAGTATCACTTCAGTCATATGGAGATGATGATCATGCATGATACGTAACTAGTACTTTTTAGTACTGCAATCATCAGGATAATATGACTAGGTCCTGATTATCCGATTATAGAGACTAGTTACCAGAGATCCGATATATGCTTCGTACGGGGCATACACAATTCCAGCCCTAGGCCTAGCATGTGATATCGATACTGGATCGCAATACGCAATACTACGTATACTACGTCTGACAAAGATTATATATTCCTTAAAAGAATATTTCTGGAGAATTGGATAGACACGACGTTTTGCTAGAAGCCAATCATGTCTTGTAAATCGGTAAGAACGTAGTACGAGGTACGCACGTGTTCGGATAGTCTGATGACCGGATTTGCTGCCAACATATATAGGGATCTCATGGGTCGCTTCCCAAAGATTAACCGATGACGTATGACTCGAATAGAATTAATCTGGGATTAATTATGAGAGAGAGAAAATTAATTTTGGATTAATTACGGCGAGAATTTATCTAGGATAAAATTCAATTAGAAAAGAGAGAACGATTAATTTGGAATTAATCGATTAAAAAAATATTTCGATATATTAAATGAAATTAGATTTCATAACGGAATTAAAATTAGATTTTAATTCGGGCAAACGAATTAATTTAGAATTAATTCGCGAGCGACTTTAATAATAATTTTGCTAGGCATAATTATTTAATTAAATTTGATTTAATTAAGTCGCAAAGGAAAATTCGTTAATTCGGAATTAACAAACCCGAGCCCGGAATGTGTTTGCGGGCCCACTCAGATTTTGAATTAAAGTGGGGCCCACACAAGTCACATCACCTAGTCAACTTTATCTAACTTTTTGGTTGATATAAGTTGTTGGAGATGGCTTGTTTCTTGCACAAGCTTGACTTGTGAAAGACCTTACTAACTTTGGAAGTTTGGTAATTGATTTATTGATTTTGAAAAATCAAAAACACACAACTCTCAAATAGGCGTGAAGCTTGGCTTCATTTCTTCTTGATTTTAGCTTCAAAAATATCAAGTGCTAGCACATCAAGGAGTCTTCTAAGGTGATAGGGAAACTACTCCCATGAGTTTGGAATTCATTCACCAAAGCTTGGAGCTCAACATACAAACAAATGAGAGCTTGGAGCACTACACAAAGGTTGGAATTTTTGTTATCTCCATATCCTACTTAGCCGATCAAAGTGAGCACTTTCCGCTATCTTGCTTTGTTAATTCACACATGTTTTATTCTTAATTGATCTTAGGCCTGTTCTTAGAGAACCCAACATGTATATCCCCTAAGGATCATATCCTCACCATAATACACAATATATAATTTCTCGTTCTCATAAGATACTTGAGAATATATTTCACAGCCACTCAATGACCTAATCCTGAGTTAGACTGAAACCTACCGACTACTCCCACTACAAAATAAATTTCTGGTCCTATGCATAACATAGCATACTTGAGACTACTAACTGTTGAGGCATATGATGTTGGGGTAAGCGTAGCGAAAGGGCGCGACGAATGGCGAAAATGGTTTTTAAACATTTTCAAATTTTCCCGAGCGAATTAATTAATATCAAATATTTATAATTCATTCAAATAAATTTAAATATATTATTTATTAACATTTAATAACATAATATATTTGGAAACACGACGAATTGTTTTACGAAAAGTGTTTCGAAAAATCTACGCGTAACGGGCAAACGGTCAAACCGGTTGACCACCGCCGAGTCGAGTCATATTTCGATAGTGTTCGGTCAGTCCTTGGGCTGCCCGAACAGTGCCCAGTTCGCTGGGATCACAACCGGCACGCAACGAACCCGTTTTGACGTGAATTTCACCGTTTTCTCGCGTTTTCACCCCGGAACAATTTCCGAAATTTATCCACCACGCAATACACATCCAAAATCATACAAATTACATATTTTTACTTGAAAAATATTATGTTTTACATGATAAAATCAGATCTGATCCAGATTTTATTTTCTCCAATTTTTCATGCCATAATTCAATTTAACCATAAAATTAATCCAATTAATTTCCACCAAATATAATCACCACAGTACAAAGTTCCAAGAACAATTCTAGGCAACATTAGAGTGGTAAAATCACTCTAGAATGGAAATTTTCATTTTGGAATTAATTCCCTAATTAATCCAAATTACACATGCTTTAAAGAAAAAACAATTAAGGTTAACTAACATCAAACACCAAATTTTGTTTCAAATACATATCCTAAATACATATTTAATTCAAACATGCAATATCATATCTCATACATATTTACATGCTCAAAAATAAAACTTAAGAAAAAAAATTTAGGAAATTAATATTACCTTAATATCAATTTTTTCACCAATTTCCTTTTCCCTTTATTTGGTGTTGATGTTTGTTCAGAACCATAATCTCTCTTTTTCCTTTTGTTTCTCAACTCATGAGATTTTATTAGAGTCTTAAAAAAAATGAAAAAAATTTCAATTTATATTAAAACCCTAGATGGCCAAATTTTGGGCTTAATTTTACAATAAAATTAATTAATTTTTGTGGCAAAAAAAATGACATCAATTTGATCTTATCCAAAATTGATTTTATTTTGATTTTTGTTAATTAAAAATCCATGTGTCAAATACACATGGTTTGGCAAATCAAAATTTGCCAAACTAATAAGAATATACCAATAATATTCTTATCTTAAATAAATAAATTAATTAACATTTTAATTAATTTATTTAATTAATTAACAAAAACAAAATAATGTCATGGAATAATATTCCAAGAATATTATTTTATTTTATCATTAATAATATTAATTAACAATTAATTAACTAATAATAATAATAAAACGTGTCAAAATTTAATAGGTCAATAATGTGTATCTAATCTAAATTATGTATCGTATACAAATACACATTATTTAATACGCATGTGTAAATTATGAATAATCTGAATTATCCATAATTAATTGCCCAAGTGCTCAACGAGTACACTTTATATTGTGGGACTCTCTAGGTTCAAGTTTATCTGTCATGGAAACCATTTCCATGTCCGTAATTCATCCACTTATAAATTACGAGGACCACAGATAATCAAGTCATCCAAGTCGAAGTCATTGCATATATAATCCCTCTGTCATAGGTTATCCGAATTGTTCCGGAGATATAGATTCAACGTCAAATTTCCGCTATGAACAATTCATGTGTCGCAGTATAATTATGATTCTCAACAAATATTCGAAACTCGTTTCTGAATCATACCTCGGCCAAGGATTTCAAAGAATCACAAATTGGACACCTAAATCCCGTACACAGGACTGACAGATCCTCTCTGGATAAGTCACATGATATCGTGAATATCAGTCCATACCCAACGAACAAGCGGAGGTCTGATCTTAAAAAGATCGTTGACATGACTGCCATCAAAGTATGAAGGATATCTCATATATCCACAATGGTATATCAAGTCAAAGGAGCTAATATTCTATTCGACTCGTAAAGATTCATATTGACGTTGGTGTACCATCTATCAGAAATCTTTAAATGAGTCGTTCAGTATTTATCCAATAAATACCTACGTGTCTACACGAGTCTCCCAATACTCATGGTTTACTGAGATAAACCATTAGAAAAATTCTAATATACGACACGTACCGGTCTCTTGGGTTTACTAACCGACCAAATATGTAAACCTTGACTAGAAATAATTTTAAGAATGAATCATATTGTGACATTTCACAGTGACAATTACGGTGCTTTTGCAATTATGTCACAACTATTCATTCTACGGTCATTTACGCCTTTACCATAAAAAAGAATATATTGATGAAAGTTACTTAATTTTATTCATAATAAAATAAAAAGTACATCGTATTTATAATAAATACAACAAAATTTGGTGCGCCGAGCACCAACTTCAACATATGAGATATGTATCGTTTCCTCAACTCTTTTAGGTGTCTTATGAGACTGTTCATTTGACAAATGAATTCCATATCGGAAGTGTAAATTGCCTTTCTTGGAATTCTACATCCCAAATCGCACAGGGATCTTATCGATATAAGATGTCTGAGACATAACTAAAAGTCTTCTCTTACAATCCTGAAGAATCTGGATCCTAAATTCATAATTTCCCTCTCCAAATATATCATTTGGATTGATTAGCTAGCCTAGATTTCACGTCTGATAATATTTTTACTTCATTCCCAATGAGTATAATACCATTGACGTATAAAAGGAGAAAAACCACATTTTCGTCAATGACGCGCTTGTGTACACAAGGCTCATCGATGTTCTTCTCAAAATTATAAGACTTGATCGTGGTATCAAATCTTATGTTTGATGATCGATATGCCTACTTAAGTCCAAAAATTGACCTTCGAAGCTTGCAAACCTTTTGCTATTGACCTTGGACTTTGAACCCCTCTTGTTGTACCATATAGATACACTCACCAAAATTGCCATTCAAGAATGCAGTCTTGACTTTCATTTTCCATATCTCATAGTCATAATATGTGACAATGGATAGAAGAGTGTAGATATATTTGAGCATGGCTACTGGCGAGAAAGTCTCCTCATAGTCAACTCTCTATTTCTGGGTATAACCCTTGGCTACCGGCCTAGCCTTGAAGGTATGTACCTTCCCATACACTCCCATATTTCTCTTGTAGATCCATTTCCAACCTATGAATTTTACCTCATCAAGTTGGTCTACAGGTTCCTAAACTGAGTTGGAGTACATCGACTCCATCTCGAGGTTCATGGCTTTGAGCCATTCCTCTTTATCGAAAACATCCATTGCACAACGATAGGTCAATGGATCATCTACTCCATCACTGGATGCGACAGCTTGTGCCTCTCAAACCTAAAAATGCTTAGCAAGTAACTACTCAGTAACACTTTACTTCGAGGTTTGCACTCCCTCATATAGTCCTCATCAAGAAACGTAGCATTTGTCGACACTAACATTTTATTATCTTCCGGACTATAAAAGAACCCACCTCTAGTCTCCTTAGGATAGCTTACAAATATGCACACCTTAGAAGGTGGCTCCAACATTGTAATCTTATTCTTCAACACATGTGCTGGACACCCCTATATACGAAAATGTCATAAACTAACTTAATGACCACTCCACAACTCTAAGGAAGTCTTAGGAAGTGACTTAGATGGAACTAAATTAAGGATATACATTGGTATTTGTAATGCATATCCCCAGAATGAATTAGGTAGTGAACTGTAACTATACATAGATCTCATCATGTCTCGTAGGTCCGATTTCTCCTCTCTGCAGCACCGTTCTGCTGTTGTGTCACATGTATTGTGAGCTATGATACTATTATTGGAGTTAGTGCTTAGAGCACTAATCCGAATAATATATTGTACATTATATTTTATTATTTATTAATAAAATAACTATATTTTCATTTCAAACCTTATTAATGGTAATGTCATTGTGCATGTTAGATTGATATGTAAATATGCTAAGAAATATATCGACATTTGAATAGTCATGTAGTAATATTGGACATCGGGTGGTCCGACATTAGGATAATATTATTATTATAAACTATTCTTAAAGTAAATATTCCTAGTCGTTTGTTTTGGAATACGATTGAATTCATATAACCTAGAAGACTAACATATGTCATATATTGGAATTGGTGTTCCAATGGTTTAACCCAATGTACCATAAGCTTTGGAAGCTCGTATAGACATGTGGGTATCATTGGAGAAAATATTTAACGACTCACAAGTGATTCCTAATAATTTAAAGTACGCACTACCGTCAATAGGAATCTCCTTCAGTCGAGTAGCATATGTGATCTCTTGACTATAGGATAACATTGATTTTGTGTGAGATCCTTTATACTTAGATGCCATGTATGTCAGAAACTTTTCATGGTCTGACCTCTAGATGTTCGTTGGGTGTGGACCGATGCACTATTAATCAAATGCATATCAAGATAGGATCCGTCAACCCGTATGTGTACTATAAGGGGTGTAGGTATCCATATGAGTAAGTCACGATTCTTAAGACTTTGACACCAAAAACGATCACCTAGGGTGGATCATATATATTAGAGATGGTTTCTGATTAGTTGTAAATAATTGTGGATATATCGACATTAGATGTGCGCCTCAGAAACTTGACGGTGCAATCTATGTTTCCTAAGCACAACTCGGATAGCCTAGGACGGAGGGATTTTTAAACATATGTGATTACCTCGACTGGTATAGTTCAGAAATTTCAGTCGTGTTCTTCGTGAATTCGAAGGTGGTCGAATTGCGTACATATTAGCTAGGCTTATATGACGAACGTGTCTAAACTTACAGAGTCCCAAAATATGAAATGTACTCGTTGAACACTTGGTTAGCATATATTTTTGATAATAAATAATAATCGATATTATAATTATCTACCAAAATAATTAAGTATTATTGGATAACATCGGTTATTTACTTTGACCAAATTGGATTAATTGGATTAATCCAAAATCACACAAGAGTTTTGTTGTAATTTCATAAATATCTCTACCATTAGATGATATTTTGGTAATTATAAAATATAATAATATGTGTGTTTGGCTTGATTTAATCGGATTAAATCAAGGTGGTAGATATTGAACTAATCTATTTAAATTTGTCTTAATTTAATTGGATTAAATCAAAGTGGTAGACAAATATGATTAGTAATACCTAATTTTAAATATTGAATTAAGCCTACCTAATATTGGATTAGGACTTTTATTAATTAAAAATTACTTAAGTTTTTCTATAAATAACAAGCTTGAGCAAGGTTTTAATTAAAACTAAATAAGCTTGAGCTTGAGAATGTTAAGCTTGTGAAAGCTAAAACAGAGAAGTCTTAGAAATATTAACCTAAGTAAAAGAAGTGCTTGGAGAAGCTTTGGAAGTTCTCTACAAGATTTCAACAAGGAGAAATCAAGATTGGATCTTGGAGTGAAGCTTACTAGCATTGGAATCATGATCGGATTTGGAGACAAGCTTGCAAACTTTGGAAGTTCTCCACAATAATTCAACAAGGAGAAGAAGATTGAATCTTGGAATCAACCTTATTAGGTAAGTTTGATCTTCTCTAAAGCTATGTTTTTCATTAGTGAGATATCATTAATTAAACATATAGTGATGTATTATGTATTAGATACATAATAACATAGTTTGATGTTAAAATTAGGCTAATTAATTGTGTATGGATACTTTGGAAGTATAAATACAATTTACTTGTGATTGGGTCAAAATGTCTATGTTAGACATAGACATAAAATTAGGGTTTGGAACTCTAGTTAATAGCTTGGAGGTATGAATACCATCTAGAATCACTTGACCACCTTTGGGTGACCTAGAATTATTCAACAGTCATTTAATGGTGGGATTTTATTTTGGTTTGTATGTTGATTTAATGAAATACACACACACACACACACACATACACACAGAGATATATATATATATATAGAATATATATATATATATATATTATAATATGTTATAGTTGATTTTAAAATTAAAATTATTTTGGGTGATTTTAAAAGTGTTTAAGTTTTTAAAATAATAAAAAATATTGATATATGCTTCAGCGCAGCATGCGTGGCATTCTGCTTGCGCCCATGCGCGCGCTTGGCCTGGGCGACCCGCGTTCTTTCTGGTTTTCTCCCGTTTTGGTTTTTCTGGAGTCTGTTTTTTCTCTAAACACTCGTAATGGAATATGATATTTCAATAAAATATTTAAAAATACACCCATGCTAGATATCTACGGGTTAGACCCATTTCCGCTGCACGGAGCACTGATCCGATCCTAGAGCCCCAACAGAATGGTATCAGAGCATGTCTTAACTATATAACACATTTTGCATGTTGACATGTATTTGAATCTTTGCCTCTGTATTTCAATTTAATTATGCATAAGTCATATTGATATACATTGTATGTTTTAAATTAAATTTTTATTTTGATCCAAGTATGTTAATGACTTGATTGTCATAAATCTCTCGTGATTAAGTGATTACTTTATTTAAGTAAATAGTATTAATAATGTTAGAGCATTATTGGAAGGTTCGTCTTGTCAACACAGAGATGAATGAGTTCTTATTACTTATGCCTAAGACCGTTGATAATGTGAGGGTATAAGTGCTCGGAACGTAGGTCACTCTGGTAAAATATCAGATGTAGCATGATGAGTTAATGTAGTAATCAAATACCGTCATTATTATGAGGGTGTACTTACGAAGCTCATTAGTGCACTTTGACAAGTATACACCTGGAACACGTCCTAATCCAATACAATCATTATTGTGAGGATAAGAAACGGTTCAGGACCAAACAAGGAGTCACATGGATGTGATTGACCTTTAAGGTCTACCTAATGAGTTTATGAAGGCCAAGACCGTCGATAGTGTGAATCTGGAGTAAATGTTGTGGGATTCGCTTCCCGTTATGAAATTTTTATAGTCAAATTTTTATTTTTTCGTTAAAGGAGATTAGAGAGTTACGTAAAGTAGTGGGATGGCACTAATAGATATAAAATTCCTTAATCATATTAGTGTTATTATATTGAAATGTAAAATATACTTATAGTGTTTAATTGTTGTCTTATAGATGGCTACCGCAAATCCATTAGCGCGACTTTTAGATTCTAATAAACTGAAATGAGTCTTGAACTACTTAGAGTAGGAGATGAACATCCTTCTTGACTTGGAGTCAGAACGATTGAGGATATTATGATAGATGAAAGGCTAGGCCAAAATCTGATTTCATCTTCTTCACCCAATACATATGTTGGCTTTTTGATGCATTCGATGCAAGCCACATATGAAGAGCTTCACAACATGTTATTCTTCGTCAAATATGATTTGAATAAAATGAATCCTACTTTATACTTTCATGGTAGAGCAAGCTCTTCAACGACTTGTAGGAAGTCTAAGAAGATTAAAATGAGAAATAAGAGAAAAGATTCAAGAAACAAACTGCAAGACCGTATATAGCTCGTGATGCATGTCTACATTGTAAGAAGTCTGGACACTGGTAGAAAAATTATCTAGAGCTGAATGGAAAAGCAGAAACCTTAGGTACGCTATGTATTTTTCCTATTATTGACATCTTATTAGCCTTAGATACAAATAGTGGTTGGGTGTTAGACACCGGTAGTCCTACTCATATTTTCAACTCCTTGTAAGTGATGAGAGTGAAAAGAAGCTAAACAAATGAGGGATATAGCTTAAGCTGGAAATGGAAAGACATTAGATGTCAAAGTCATCGGAATATTTGTTCTCGATCTCCATAATGAATGTAAATTAGATTTACATGACTGTTATTATATACCCTTTCTTATCGGACGGATAATATCTTTACTGATATTGGATAAGAATGATATAAAATAAACATTAAAGATTGTGTTTTTGTTTATATGATAAAGACAACTATTTGATATGTGAATGTTTTTTTATCTAATAGTCACTATGTTTTGGAAACATATCGAGATGTCCTTAATACATAGGAAAATACAATTAATAGATTTGAATTAAATAATACTAAATATGGCATATGAGATTGGGCCACGTAGGTGTTAGACTTCTATCAAAATTAGGTAAAGATGGTTTGACTGAAAATCTTACCTTATAATTTTTATCCAATTTGTGAGTCATGTATCCAAGGGAAAATGTCAAAAGCCTAATTTCTTAGTGTTGGATATCATGCTGAAGATTTATTGGAGCTAATACACAGTAGTGTGTATGGTCCATTAAATCAGGCCGCTTATGATGGTTCAACATACTTCGTGACTTTCACGGATGATAAGTCAAGATATGGTTATGTCTATTTGATGAAACATAAATCAGAAATATTTGAAAAGTTTAAAATATTTCGAAACGAAGTAGAAAAACTAACCGATAAATTCATCAAGTCCCTTCGATCAGATAAGGGTGGTGAATTTATGAGCGACGAATTCAGAAGTTATTTAAGGGAGAATGTGATTCTCACCCAATACAACCCACTAGGAACTCCTCAACACAATGGTGTGTCTGAACGGCAAAATCGTACTTTATTGGATACAGTACGATCTATGTGAGATATACACATCTTCAATATTACCTCTAGGGTTATACTTTATGTACTGCTGTCTATATAATTAATTAAGTCCTTTGAAAAGCTATTTCTACAACCTCATATTAGATATGGTTTGGTAGAAATCCAAGTCTTAGATATTTAAAGATTTGGGGTTGTTTTGCATACGTTAGAGTTACGCAGTGGTATATACTAGCCCCCATGGGGTATAAATATAGGTTCGCTGGATATCCTAAAAATTTCATGGGATATCAATTCTATGATTCTGAGAACGAAATATATTTGTTCATTTTTCCACTTTTCTTAAAAAAGAATTTTTGAGAGAAAATGGGAATTGTAGAAAGATTGAACTCGATGAGTTTGATTCCAACATTGAGGAACCTGAGATGACACCCGAGATCTATCTAGGTGAAGGATCTACAACACATGTTCTGATGGAGTTGGTGTTTGGAGTGCCAATCTGAATTATACATTATTTATTAATAAATTAACTACATTTTTTCATTTCATACCTTATTAATGGTATTGTCATTATGCGTATTAGATTGATGTATAGATATGCTAAGAATGACATCGACCTTAGAATAGTTTTGACACTAGGTGTAAATTATTCTTAAAGTAAATATTCATAGTCGTTGGTGAATAGTTTTGACACTAGGTGTAAATTATTCTTAAAGTAAATATTCATAGTCGTTGGTTTTGGAATACGGTCAAATTCCTATAACCTAGAAGACTAGCACATGTCATATGTTAGAATTGGAGTTCCAATGGTTTAACCTAATATACCATGAGTTTTGGAAACTCGTATAAATATATTGGTATTCGTTGAAGCGAATACTGAATGACTCACAGACCATTCCTAATAGTTGGAAATACACACCACCGTCAATAGGAATCTCCTCGAGTCGAGTAGCATATGTAGTCCTTTGACTATAGGATAATATTGATTTTGTGTGAGATCCTCCATACTTTGATGTCATGTATGTCAAAAACCTTTCATGGTCTGGCCTCTAGATGTTCGTTGGGTATGGACCGATGCACTTAGTAATCAAGTTCGAAGCAGGATAAGATCTGTTGGACCGTATGTGTACCATAAGGGGTTTAGGTATCCATGTGAGTAAAGTCATGATTCTTAAAGACTTTGGCCAAAGCCGATCACTTAGGGTGGATCACATCAGTTGTAAAGAATCGTGGACATGTTGACATGAGATGTGCGCCATGGAAACTTGACAGTGTATTCTATGTTTCCTCAGCACAACTCAGATAACCTACGATGGAGGGATTGTTAAACATATGTGATGACCTCGATTTCTATAGTTCAGAAAGGTCATTCGTGTTCTTCGTGAATTCTGAGGTGGCCGAATTGCATACATATTAGCAAGCCTTATATGACGAACGTGTCTGAACTTAGAGAGTCCTAATATGAAATGTACTCGTTGAATACTTGGGTAGCCGATCAATTTTGATAAAAGATAATATTCGATATTATAATTATCCATTAAGATAAACAAGTGTTATTGGATAACATTGATTATTTACTTTGACCTAATTGGATTAATTGGATTAATTCAATAATTACAGAAGAGCTTAATTGTAAAATCATAATTATCTCTACCATTTAAGGATATTATGGTAATTGTAAGTATATAATAATATGTGGTTTTGGCTTGATTTAATTGGATTAAATCAAGGTGGAAAACATTTAACTAATCTATTTCCTAATCATTGGCTTGATTCAATTGGATTAAATTAAAGGGGAGACAATAGAGATTAGTCACACCTAATTATACATATTTGGACAAATTAGATTAAGCCCACTTAAAAGTTGATTACAAATTTTATTAATTAAAAATTACCTAAGTTTTTCTATAAATAGCAAGTTTTAGGAAGGTTTTAATTACAAGTAAAAATACAAGCAAACTCTTAGAGAGATTAGCCTAGATTAGAGAAGTGTTAAGATATATTTGTGAGGTCTCTACAACATTTCAATTAGGAGAAATCAAGATTAGATCTTGAAGTGAAGCTTGCTAGTATTGGAAATCAAGGTTGGATCTTCAAGTCAAGCTTACACACCTTGGAGGTTCTCCTACGATTTCAACAAATGAGAGGTAGATTGGATCTTGCATCAACCTTACTAGGTAATGTTTGATCTTCTCCTAAGCTATGTTTATTTGTGTATTAGATGAATGATCACATAGCTTAATGTTGAAATAAAGCTAATCAATTGTGTTAGGATACTTTAGAAGTATAAACACAACATGCTTATATATTAGGTCAAAGATGTTCATGTTGGACATGGAACAATTAATTAGAGTTTGGAACTCTATATTAAAGCTTAGAGTTATGGCTACCATTATAGAATCACTTGACCATCTTTGGGTGACTATAATTGTTCACGAGACATTTTTTTTTGGGATTCTAATTTGGTTCATGTATTGGATTCAAAATTTACGGAATTGCGTATTTAGAATAAATTTATGTTTTTGTAAAAATATTTGGTATTTTGAAAAACTTGATTTTTATTCTATAACATGTGTTGATGTTGGTTTTGCTATTAAAAATTAATTTTGGGTGTTTTTGAAGTGTTTAGAGAAGACCGGAACTTTCAGCTCACTGCAATGTGAGCTGAAGGAAATGAAAAGCTGAAGCTTTGTTTTGAAAACAAAGCAAAAAATAAATTGTCTGGGCGACAATTTTATTTTTTGCTTCGTTTTAGAGCTTCCAGACTCCGATTCAGTCCTTTTTTTCCTATACTCTCGTAATGGAATATAGTATTTCATTAAATAATTTAAAATTACACCCACACTTCATTTCCATGGGTTAGACCCATTTCTGCTGCCCAGTCACCGATCCGACCCTAGGGGTTCTACAATTGCCCCAATAGAATGGTATCAAAGCAAAGGCTTAACCACACAACACATGTTTTGAATCTATGCCAAAGTAATTTTAATTTAATTATGCATAAGACATATTGGATATATATTGCATGTTTTAAATTAAAAACTTTGACCTAATAAATTAATGACTTGATTGTCATAAATCTCCCGTGATTAGGTGATTACTTTTAAGTAATATTATTAATAATCTTGGAGAATTATTGGATGGTCTGTCTTGTCAATACGGAGATGAATGGGTTCTTACTACTTATATCCAATATCGTCATTAGTGTGAGGGTATAAGTGCTCCGAACTTAGGTCGCTCCGTTAAAATATTAGATGTAGTGTGATGAGTTAACGTAGTCGCCCAATATCATCATTAATGTGAGGGTGTACATACGAATCTCATTAGTGCACATTGACAAGTATACACCTTGAACACGTCTTAATCCAAAATCGTCATTAGTGTGAGGATAAGAAATGGTCCAGGACCAAACTATGAGTCACATGAAGTGATTGACCTTGGAGGTCTACCTATTGAGTTTATAAAGGCCAATATCGTCATTAGTGTGTGGCCGGAGTAAATTTCATGGGATCCACTTCCCACTATGAATTTTTGATAGTCAAATTTCTATTTTTCCATTAAGAGAGATTACCGAATTACGTAAAGTTGTGGGAGGGCACTAATAGATTTAAAATTCCATAACCAACTAGTGTTATCACTTTTGAAATGAAAATTGTTCTCCTACTACTAAAAAATGTTGTCTTGTAGATGGCTGCCGCTAATCCATTGATGAAACCTTTGGATTCCTATAAGCTAAAAGAAGCCGAGAACCATTTCGAATGGGAAATGAACATGATCTTTGTCTTGGAGTATGAAAAGTTGACTTATGTGACGATCAATCCACTACCTGTTTATATCATCCTGACTCTACTCCAAAAGAGCGATAAACTTTTGATAGATGGAAGGATGATAACCTGAAGGTGAAATCCTACATCTTGGGATCGATGGTTCCAATTTGCTGAGACAGTATCTTGAAGTACCAGATGCTTGGAGCATCATGTGAACACTCAAGGAGTTGTTCGAGGCAAACCAAGAAATGAAACTTTATCAAAGGTCTAAGGAATTGTTCCGTGCTGAACTCAAGGATGAAGGAGATGTCAGTACATGTTTTGAACATGATAGACCAGATTCGATATCTAGAACAACATGGAATTGTGTTTGATGAACGGCTGGGCCGTAATTTGATTCTATCTTCTTTGTCTGGTTCTTATGCTGGCTTTGTGTTAAATTTCTATATGCATTCTATGCAATCCACATACGAAGAACTTCATAACATGCTACGCACGGTGGAGCAAGATTTGAAGAAAGGCAACCCCACACTATATCTCCATGGTGGAGCTGGCTCTTCAAAAACTTCTGGGAAGTCAAAGAAAATAAAGATGGGGAATAAGAAGATATCAAAGAAAAATCTAAGAAGCACAAAGGCGTAAAACCGAAGTAGCTCGTGATCAATGTCTACAATGCAAGAAGTCTGGACACTGGAAAAAAGGACTGTCTAGAGCTAAAAGGAAAAGTATGACCCTCAGGTACGCTTTGTATTTTTCCAATTACTGACATCTCATTAGCCTTAGATGCAAATAGTGGATGGGTGCTAGACACTGGCAGTCCTACTTATATTGGCAATTCCCTGCTGGAAATGATGGTTAGAAGAAGGCTAAATAAATGGGAGATCCAGCTTAGAGTTCGCAATGGCGAGACATTGGATGTCAATGCCATAGGAACAGTTGTTCTAGATCTCCCAAATGGATGTAAATTAGATTTGTAAGACTGTTATTATGTTCCCTCAATTATCAGACAAATAAAATCACTGCCAATATTAGATAAAGTGAGATATAAAATAAATATTGAGTATGAAACTTTAAGTTTATATGATAAAGATAATTTATTGAAATGTGAATGTTCTTTATCAAACGGTTACTATGTTTTGGAAACTTGTAGAGATGTCTGTAATATAGAGAAAAGTACAAGTAGGATATCTGAATTAAATAATATTGAATTATGGCATATGAGATTGGGTCACATAGGTGTTAGACGTCTATCCAAATTGGTAAATGATGGTTTGATTGAAAATCTTACCTTAGATCCTTATCCGATTTGTGAGTCATGTATCTAATGAAAGATGACAAAGACCCCATTTCAAGGTGTTGGACATTGTGCTGGAGATTTACTGTAGCTAATACACAGTGATGTATGTGGTCCATTAAATCATGCCGCTCATGATGGTTCCACATACTTTGTGACTTTCACAACTGACAAGTCTAGATATGGATATGTCTATATGATGAAACATAAGTCAGAAACATTTGACAAGTTCAAAATATTCTGAAACGAAGTAGAAAAACAAACCAATAAATTCATCAAGTGCCTTAGATCAGATCGAGGCGATGAATACATGAGTGAAGAATTCAGAAATCATTTCAGGGAGAATGGAATTCTCGCCCAATATAGCCCACCAGGAACATCTCAACATAATGGAGTGTCTGAGCATAGAAATCGTACTTTATTGGATATGGTGCGATCCATGATGAGCTATACAGATCTTCCTTATTACCTTTGGGGTTAAGCTTTACAAACTGTTGCCTACATACTAAATAGGGTTCCATCAAAATCTGTTTCTACGACCCCCTATCAGATATGGTTCAGTAGAAATCCAAGTCTTAGACATTTAAAGATTTAGGGTTGTCCTGCATATATTAGAATTGCGCAGCGGGATAAACGAATACCAAAATGGTATAAATATAGGTTCGTTGGATATCCTGATAATTCCATGGGATATCAATTCTATGATTCCGAGCAACGAAATGAATTTGTTGTTCGCTTGCAAATTTTCTTGAAAAGCAATTTTTAAAAGAAAGTGGCAATTGTAGAGAGATTAAACTTGATGAGTTTGATCCCAACATTAAAGAACCAGAGATGGAACCGGAGATCCAACTAGGTGAAGGATCTATAACACAGGTTCTACATAAGTCGAATAGAATATCAAGGCCTCCTGAGAGACTGTTTTAACATCTAATGTGAGTCTTGATGTTCTCCTCTTGGAGGAAACAAATCCGACTACGTATAAAGAAGTGATATTGGATATCGATTCTGGAAAATGACAATAAGCCATAAAATCTGAAATGGATTCAATGTATGCCAATCAAGTCCGAGACTTAGTTGAACTTCCTGAAGGAGTTAAACCTATTGGTTGTCAATGGATTTACAAAAGGAAACGAGGGCTCGATGGAAAGGTGGAAACCTTTAAGGCCCGAATGGTAGCGAAAGGTTACACTCAATGTCCTGGGATTGACTATGAGGAAATATTTTCACCAGTAGCCATGCTAAAATACATTAGGATTCTTTTAGCCATTGCTACATCATGACTATGAAATATGGCAGATGGATGTGAAAATCACTTTCCTAAATGGATACCTTGAAGAGGATATGTATATGTAACTACCAGAGGGTTTCGTATCCAGTGAGACTTCAAACTTGGTTTGTAAGCTCCAAAAGTCTATTTATGGACTTAAACATGCATCTCGAAGCTGGAATCGTCATTTTGATGAGATAATTAGATTATCTGGATTCATCAAAAACGAGGAAGAACCATGCGTTTACAAGAAAGTTAGTGGGAGCATCATAGTTTTTTCTAGTCTTGTATGCAGATGACATCCTTATCATAGGAAATGATATATGGATCATGCAAAGTGTGAAAGCCTACCTTTAAAAGAACTTCTCCATGAAAGATATAGGTGAAGGTTCCTATATACTAGGTATAAGGCTCTACCGGGATAAAGTTAGGAAGCTTATAGGGTTGTCACAATCGACATACATAGATAAGATGTTAGAAAGGTACAGTTTTACCAACTGTAAGGCAGTAAATGTACCTTTCCGATACATCATACATCTTTTGAAGAAAATGGCACCTCAAACCGAGGAAGAGAGAGTTAGGATGTCTAACTTGCCGTATGCTTCTTGTATTGGAAGCATAATGTATGTTATGCTATATACTAGACCTGACATCAGTTTTAGCGTCAGTGTGACCAGCCGATATCAATCTGATCCAGATAATGATCATTAGATAGCCGTAAAACATATCGTAAAATATCTTAAAGGCACCAGGGATAAGTTTCTGATATATGGAGAAAATGAGCTACAAGTTAAGGGTTATGTTGGGATGTATGCCCTAGAGCTACATGTGATGTAAACAGTTTCATGTGTTTTTGAAATAAAACGATGTATTATTCATTTATCAAATTGTTTGTTTAATTTTCGCATATTATATATCTTCTTAAATACCATAGATTACTTATGTACCTTCAGACTTAGTGTATGGTGTCATATACAAGAGGATTTAAGTCTGAATTTAGTAATCTTAAATAGTCCATAGAGAGCAAACAAAGCGAGTACTTTGTTTGTGGTTTATCTATAATTGCGGTTTATTCTGTATTTGTATGGTGATCTTAATCTGGATCGTCCATGTAGAGACATGAGAATGAAGACACCTTGTATGATGCGATCATATAGGACTGGACCCAGATATAAATGACATTCTTATAATATCAGTTAAGTAAAAAAATTCATTTCAATCTACTTGATGGTCATATATGGATGGATCTGAATCTTGAGTGTACTACGAACTCCTGCATGGCAGGTAGTGTCATTTGATTTACAAAGGTGAGGTTGGTGTTGCAGTCCCGACCAATAGCTATGTACTTTGGGGGCACAATTTGTTTTGTAGTTGGGAATGTTTTACATAGACATGGAGTTCACTCCTTATTGTGAGAAGTAGATGAGTATCTTTCTTAAGGGTTGATTCGGTACTTGAACGATTCGAGCGCTCAAGTCTTTCTATTACGAACAGAAAGATTAATATTCATAATAGTTATGAATAAATCGTTCATTAGAGAATCAATGGTACTTAAGGTAAAAATAATTAGAGGGGTATAACAGACATTATGACCCGGCTCTAATTACAAGATACTCCTGAAGGATCAATTCGTATGTAATGACTATATCGATGGACAACGACTTAGTTCGACTTAATATTTCATCTGTGGCAACGAGAGTGCAACTTCGAGATTTTAGTGGAATAACCCGGAGTTAATAATTCAGAATATCTAATTAAGAGCTTAATTAATATTTCGAGATTATTGGAGCTCGGAACCGTGGGTCCATTTGGTCCCCCGTGCTAGCTCGATTTACTATAGCGGATTTAATATAATTTGATAGTCTAATTATATACTCACAAAAGAATAAATATTATTAATATGATTAATAATATTAATTATGTCACACTTGAAACTATACATTAAAAGTTAATGTTTGGTATTAATAATTATATGATAATTATTAAATATAAAATATTGAATTATATATATGATATAATTTAATAAGGCTAAGATTGTAATTTCTATATTATGGGTTTTGGAAACCCTTGATTTAATTTTGGAAGTAATGACTTTCAAAATATTAATCATATATTTAATTTGTAACATATATTGACTTTATGGAAAGTAAATAATATTGTTACAAAATTAATGAAGAAATAAAGGGCATGGCCGAATTCCTTGGTATATAAGGAATATGATTTGTTTATTTTGGAAACAAAATTTAATCAAAAATACTAGCCTTGGCCGAATTCCTTGGTGTATAAGGAATAGGATTTTTTTATTTTGGAAACAAAATTTAATCCAAAAATCCTAGCCTTGGTCGAATTCTACCTTAGGGAGGGGATTGGTTGTTTTGTTTGAGTGAAACAAAATTGACCAAAGTATAAAAGGAAAACTTGATTTTCTTTTGAATGGCTCTCATTCCAAACCCTAGCCACCTTCTTATTCTTCACAATTCTCTCAAAAGTTGAGAAACAATTTTGAAGAACAAGAATGAGAAAAATATTATTAGTGTGTGATTTAATCTCTAAAACGTTTAGGGATTTGTTTATATGTGTAGCCCACACTATTTTCCGTTGGTAATGATTCATAGCTGGGAAGATCTTGTGGCGTTGAACAAAACATATTATTCTTTTCATCTCTATCTCACGGCATTGGGACAATTTTACTGCCCATTGACATGAATCACTTGGTTGATTCGAGAATCAATTTATTTCGTTTTAATTCGGGTTTTGGGAAACACCTTGGGGAATTTTTGGGGCTGAGTTAGGATTGTTTTTGAGTGGAAAAATTAGACCTAAAACGCTACAGCAGGTCACGCAAATCAGGGGTTGGTTTGGGTGCAGTTCGCGTGTGTAACGTGTGTAAAACAGTCCAATAATTCACTGCAGTTTGGGGGCTATTCGGGGACTGTTTCACGTGCATTCCGGGGCTGAGATCTTGTCTGAAACAGAAGTAAAACTTTAGTATAAGTGCTGGTTCCATTCAGCTTTAAGGAAGGAAAGACAGAAAAAAAAATTCAAGGTCGATCCGTGTGCCTAATCGCTTCCGCTGCGCGAGGAAAGCGTTTCCTACAATTGGCATCAAGAGCGAGGTTGAAAAATGTTCTTAACCCTTCACTTTTTTATTTAAAGTTTCTGTTTTTAATATATTTATATGAGTTATAAATATGATATGCATGTTTAGATGAGTGGGCATATTGTGATATTCATATGATGAATGGTTTTGTTATTTCATGTGATGAATGGATTTTGCATTGGTCTTAAATTTTTCCAGCTCTTATTTTTGTAGTTGGTTTTGTTTTTGGGATGTAAGGCCATAAGGCCATTGTTTACATTTGTTGTAATTTTAATTTTCAATGTAAAATTTCAATTTTTGTAATTTGGAGCACCGAAGTCGCAAAGGAAGCCAACACCACTTTGAAGCGGGATTTGAAGACCAAGGAATGCCTTGGTGAATCTTTTGTACTAATTAGATTAGTATAGGAAAAATAAGAGCCCGGTCAATGCAAAATATTTTTTATGTTATATGTATGTTTATTTCGAATTGTTTGAATAACATGTCATATAGCTTAGGGTGCCCACTCATGCATTTTACTTGCCATAACATGTCATAGATGCATTATCATTATAGACATAAAATTATGATTTTATGAAATTTAAAATGTTTAAATTTGAAAATGATATGCATGAAAATCAATTAATTAGATTAATTGGATTTATGGTTTAAAATTTGAATTCTAATATATTGGGCTTAATTAGTGCATAATAAACTTCATTGGTATATATGATGGAAACCCAGAAATAAATTCCATAGACGATTCCGAATGGACGGTAATATGGTCTGCACTCGGGATACAATTCCACGTACCATTGTATTTTATGACGCACTAAGATTTATTAAAATGTTTAATTATAATTTTTGACCATTTAGAATTTCATGATTTTAGACCCTTAAGTGCCTAGTATTTTAAGAGTTAAAATATTATAGCTCACTTATACCACTCTAATTAAATTAGTTTAATAGAGTAAATCTATTAGTAGAGACTAATGAATTTTTAGTGACATAATTTTAATTGTTAAAATTGTTTAGCTCACTAATGACAAACTAGTGTAAATAATAATTATGATTTAGCCGTCATAAGTTTATCCACACTAGTTAAAATAAAATATTAGATATTTTAGATATAAACCTTAATTTTTAAAATAGTGAGTGGGAGAGGGATATACGACAGTATATCCCGCGATCTCCGTTGTTAGTCCAAAAATGTGAGATTCAAAAGGCGCATTGAGACGGCTTTGTTTTCGTTCCCCTACGGATGGTGTCCATTTTGGGTCAATATCAGGTTTGGGTTCCGAGAGGATAGGGATTATAGATGTATCTTGTGAACTGACCTACCCCACGGCGACACTTCACTCGTTAAGTCAAAGAATCCCGAAACGGCGGGTTACACTCACAAAAGAGTAATTAACTGTTAATGAAATTCCTTGATCAAATAAAATGATTGTTGTTTAATATAGGATTAAGAGTTATTCCCGCATATATTAAATTGATTGAGATTGTCTCGATCTATCATGCGAGTACTTGACCTACCCTACGACGGCACTTACTTGTGGGATGATAGATTTCCGTGGCATAGTAATTCTCTTAGGTTTCTAATTCATTATTCATGGTTCATGCATCATGTTTAATTTTATGCCAAAATTCTTTGATGATTTTAATATGCGATGAATGAATGTTAAATGCATATTTATTTTATTTTTCAGCCATGGTTTCTCCAATTATTTCCATACTCTCAAACGATAAATTAACCGGGGAAAACTATGTTAAGTGGAAAAGTTACATGAACGCTATCCTGGTCTGTGAAGACCTAAAGTTTGTCCTGACGGAGGAACGTCCTCCCGAGCCGGCCAAAAATGCTGGCCAAGCTGTGCGCGATACCTACCAGAAATGGGTCGCAGCAAATGAGAAAGCCCGCTGCTACTTGCTAACAGAGATGTCTGAGGTTCTTGCTACAAAGCATGAACCTATGGCTCTAGCATCTCAGATGATGGAGTCATTGCAGGGCATGTTTGGGCAACATTCGGAGCGTCAACGCCATGAGGCCATGGTATCAGCGATGACTGATAGGATGAAGGATGGGACATCAGTCCGAGAGCATATCTTAAGGATGATGACTTATCTCAACACTGCTGAAACCCATGGAGCTCTTATTGACGAGTGTGGCCAGGGGACCATGATTATGGAAACTCTTCCGAAGAGTTTCCTGCAGTTTAAAAGCAACTATGTTATGAACAAGTTGTCTTTTACTTTGACCCAACTACTTAATGAGCTTACCCATTACGAGTCCATGTTTGTGGATCCTCGTAAGTCCAGTGTAGAGGCAAATGTTGCCGAGTCTTCTAAATCTGCAAAGAAGAAGAAGAAAAGCACTAGAAAGGCGAAAGGAAAGTCCATGAAAAAAAAGAACAAGAAAGGCTCCAAGGATGCCAAACCCAAAGGAAAATGTTTCCACTGCGACAAGAATGAGCATTGGAAAAAGAACTGTCCTAAATACCTTGCTATGCTGAAAGAGAAAAAGGAAACAGCTATTTGATTCATGGAGGGACCTTGCTGAAGGTGATAACACCATGAGGGTCGGGACAGGGGATGCCATTTTAGCAAGAGCAGTGGGAGTTTCCAGTTTAAATTTGATCAATAATAGTTATTTAAATTTGAACAATGTGTTATTCATTCCTGGTTTTCGCAGGAATCTGATTTCTGTTTCTAGACTTTTGGATGATGGTTATTCAGTTTCTTTTAATAGCAATTTGGTTATTCTTGGTAGAAATGGATTAACTATATGCACAGGAAACTCAGAAAATAACTTGTATGTGTTAAGACCATTAACACATAGGTCACTGCTCAACACTGAAATATTTAAGGTTGAAAAACCTAAAACAAAACGGCCAAAGATTTCTCATGATGACACATATCTATGGCATCTTAGACTTGGTCACATCAACCTTGACCGGATAAATAGATTGACAAAGAACGGAGCCTTAAACCAGTTAAAACTCAGGACTTTACCAGTTTATGAATCCTGTTTAGAAGGAAAAATGACCAAGAGACCTTTTACTGGAAAAGGTATAAGAGCCAGTCAACCACTAAAGCTAATACATTCAGACGTTTTCGGACCGATGAATGTAAAAGCCCGAGGTGGTTATGAATACTTCGTCACATTCATTGACGATTATTCAAGATATGGGTATGTCTACCTAATGCATCACAAATCAGATACCTTTGAAAAGTTCAAGCAGTATCGTGCTGAGGTTGAGAACCAATTAGGTAAGACAATCAAAACTCTACGATCAGATTGCGGAGGGGAATACCTCGACAGAGATTTCGAGGAATTCTTAGTTGAGTATGGGATAGTATCCCAGCTCACAGCACCTGGAACACCACAACAAAATGGTGTTGCAGAAAGGAGAAATCGAACCATACTAGACATGATTGTTGGACAAAATGACCCATAGCGTCACTATTTGTACAGATCACGGTGTTGTTGTACAAATTAACTATGTGACAAGGGAATTGCACTCTCTTCATTTGTGATTAGATCACCATAAATTTATAAATGAAAAGAGGTCCATATGATTAGTTCCTGGATTGAGAATGATATGAGACAGTATCAATCCCCGAAGGATTAATCATTAAATATCCCTAGCCGGAGTATTATCGAGACGGACATCGATAATGCGGAATAGGCTAGTATTGCACTTGTGCGCGTTGTGAGGGCACAACGGCATAGTTCTCATATATATAAGTGTTGGATACTTATGCAAGTGCGATAGGAGGTCGTGTTTCACCGATGGTACGGGAAACAGCTTCGCTCTGGATAGACCCCTCGGAATCCCATTGGTATTATGACTATATGTCTATGGGAGGCCGAAATCAGGGTAGGTGTGTATAGTCTTAACCTGAGACTTACATCGCTAATACTTGCGATAATCGGTAGACTTTGATCTTGGTGGTACAGGGCTTTAACCGGTTCTGCGTACACCGCTTCTGGGTTTATCAGAGAGTCGTAGTGTATTGGGTGTGATGTCAAGACGGAAGTATCACTTCAGTCATATTGGAGATGATGTCACGCAGGATATGGTACTAGTGCTCTTGAGTGTTGCGCAACCATCAGGATATTATGACTAGGTCATGCATATCCGATTATAGAGACTAGTTACCAGACATCCGATATGTGCTTCGGACGGGGCAGACACTTATCCAGCCCCAGCCCTAGCACGTGACTATCCGATACTGGGCCGATATACACAATACTACGGTATACTACGCTTGATACAGATCTATATATTCCTGTAAGAATATTTCTGGAGAATTGGGTAGGCATGGCGCTTTGCTAGAAGCCAACCTTGTCTTGTAAATCGGTATAACGTAGTACGAGGTACTTACGTGTTCGGATAATCCGACGACCGTATTTACTGCCAACATATCCGGAGATCTCATGGGTCGCTTCCTGAAGATTCACCGATGATGTATAACTCACACTTAATTAATCTAGGATTAATTAGAAGAGAGAAAATTAATCTGGGATTAATTGCGGAGATATTTTATCTGGGATAAAATATTAATTAAAGAGAGAGAACGATTAATTTGGAATTAATTGATAAAATAATATATTTGATATATTATTAGAAATTGGATTTCGACGCGAAATTAAAATTGGATTTTAATTCGGGTGAACGAATTAATTTAGAATTAATTCGTTAGCGACGTGAATAGTGATTTCGCTAGGCGTAATCATTTAATTACGACGCGACGGAAAATTCGTTAATTTGGAATTAACGAACCTGAGCCCGGGATTATTTGCGAGCGCATTCACATTTCGAATTCGAGTACGGCACGCAAGTCAAATCGAGCGTCAAATCGCTAGTCGCATCAATTGTCAAATCACTTGTCACTTTGAGTGATGTGATATGATATGTTGTCACTTTATTAAAGTGAAGTGACTTGATGTAAAAAGTAGAAGTGATGGGTGAAAAGTTGAAAGCTTTTGCTTTTTGCTTTTTGACTTTTTTAATTAAAGTTTTGTATATCCTTTTATTTTATATTACTTGGTAAATAAAGAAAAATAAAATGATATATAAAAGCATCACTTTCTCTCTCTTGTTTAGTGACTTACGGTTTTAGGCTTTTGGAGCCAAAACCCTTCATCTTTCTCTCTTCTCCCTCTCACGGCTTCAAGCCGATTTCTTCACAAAATGTTTCTGGTTTGACCGAAATTTTGAGAAGCAAATGAAGAAGAGTAGTGCTAGCACACACATGGGTTATATTATGGTGATAGGGAAACGAATTTGTGAGCATGGAAAAGCTTGAAGCTTGGAGCTTCCATGGAGTCCATCCATGGCCGAATCTTGGAGAGACAAGAAGGACCAAAACCGAGCAGTCCAGCAGCACAAGGAGCTCCATTACCGCAAGTTTGAGAAGCTTGAAGGCTTGTATTCTTCATTTCATCAAAACCGTTCAATGTGAGTTATGTTTCCGCCTTACTCCTTTGATGTGTTCATACGAATTTTATGCATGATTTATGATATTGGGACTTGATTGAAACTCAACAATGGTATCAGAGATATTGGTTGCATAAAACGAATTTAGGGTTCTTGAGCAAAATTTGGGGCTTTTTGATTTAAGCATGATTTTGACAAATTGTTTGTTTAAGAATGTTTGTATATGAATAACTTAGAGTTATATGTAATCAATTTGAAGAAAAATTGATTTGATTGATTTTCCCCAATTTGCTTATTGTTGGCCAAAACTTTAATTTGGGTAAACTCAATTTGAGCATCAAATGATTAAATTGTTTAGTATAGTATGCTTGAATGAGGTTGAATTGATGTTGTGCATAATCAATTTCATGAAATTTGGTTGGATCCATTTTTCCCCAAATTTTGGGCATGACAAATTTGGGTAAACTTGATTTTGAGCATGTTTAATGAAATTGGATGATTTAGAATGCTTGAGTGTTGTTTAATTGATGATTGATTAGATCAATTTGATGAAAATGTGTTTGGAACAATTTTCCCCAATTTGCTTGTGATGGCCGAATTTGGCAAGTGCCCTATTGTCTTGGATTTTGATTTTTTTTGTTCATTGGATGACTTGGAAATCATTTAGGGATGTTGAATTTATGTTTAATTTGGTTCAATTGGATTGAATGTGATTTGGACATAATTTTCCCCTTATGGCCGAGACACTTGAAGCATGAAATTGGGTTTGATTTTGATTTAATCATGTTGGACATGATTTATTGATGTTAAGCATGATTAATTGGACAAATTTGATGTTTTGGAAACTTTGATTTGGGTAATTAATAATGCTATACACTTTAGGTAATTTAATTGAAAAATTTGGAATTTTTGAAATTAAATTATTGGGCTTAAAATTGGATTTGGGCTTTTTAAGTTGTTATTGGGTTTATTGGACTTTGTTGTACAAAGTTGGTTTAGGCCAAAATTGGTTGGATCCAATTAGGCCCAAAACCGCTTCCAAAGGCCCAAATGCGACTACTGAACCTTTAACGTTTAATTGGGCCTAATGGGCCTAAATTAATTTATGGGCTTATGGGGTAACTAACTCCGGATTGGACTTTGGTTGCGGGTTTGACCCGAGTTGACCAAAAGTCCACGCCTCAAGAAATTAATTAAAAGCCCATTAGACTTAATTAAATTAATATTGGATATTAATCGGGCTTTGAGACCCGTAACGATTAATTTGGAATTTAAGTCGTAAAGGTTTATTTTATAAAGTGTAATATTTAATTTGGAATTAAATAATGAATTAGAATTAAATACGTATTAAAATTGGATTTAATCATGTAATTTAATTTTATTTGAGAAATCGTACTTTGAGTACGTGTTCGCAATACGAGTTTGACTCGAACAAAATCAAATCTTTGTTTGAACATTGGATGATCACTAATTACAAGATTAATTAATTTGATTGATTGATAACATGCTTGTATGAATACATGGTTGTGATGTTTGAATAATGTATATCGGATGGATATTAGAAGGGTGGGGCGATTTTAGAAATTGTTGTAATAAATTTGATTTATTAATTGGACCTGCGTGTCCAGCCTTATCTCCTATTTCTTTGTATTCTCTTCTCACCTATTCCCCTCCATGTAAATGAGGTTTCTTTAGAAGTGTAGTGTAACGGGTAGAAGAAATATTTGTGCTAGCTTTGGAGAGAGAAAATGAGAGATTTGATCTAGGATCAATGTAAAGTATCCATCCGCATATCATTATTATTTTATCATATGCGCTTTATTATGTGTTTAGAATGCATGTTTAAGGGTGTATGATGATGAGACCTTAACAAAGATAATTAAAATTGGTAGCCAATTTGCACGCGAAAAACCCTCGTTAAATATCAAGCGTTTATTTTCCTTCCATTGAGTGATTTTTACTCAAGATCCGAGATTGGCAGGGGTTGTTGGCCAAAGTCAAGCCCTTGTCCGTCGAAGATGTGTTTTAATCACGAAGCTTTGTTCCATATCGGTGTCGTGTCCAAGTTGTGGTTTGTTGGCCAAAGTCAAGACCACTTCTTGTCCATTGACATTGATTACGAAGCTTCTATGTCAATGGGTCCGCGCTTGACTGGGAACTAGGTTTGTTGTGCCAAAGCCAAGGCCTAGTTGATTCAGAGGAAAAAGGTTAGGGTATACATTCGATGTATAGGCATATATATGATATATGTTTGGGACTTGGATGTCCACCTACTGGATCTAGGAGTTGGATGAGATCCAATTGATCTTCGAGATCTACCTAGTTAATTATCATACAATTTGTTGGCCAAAGTCAAGATTGTGTGATATTTAACGGGATCCTAGCCTACTAGGAAACACGGTTTCCCGAGTACTCGACAGAGGGTTAGAGGCTCGACGAAAAATAGTGGGAGGTAAGAATTGAATTTGCAATACTCGTTCAATTACTCGCCATTGCGCGCTCATTTAAATTATTTCGTCATTAGATTAAATGTTAGTTGGACTAATATTTAAATTGTTGTTTTAATAAACAGTTGGACTGTATTATACTTGATTATATATAATTGGATTATATTAATCAATATATTTGAATTAATTAATTTCAGTTTACAGTTGATTTTATAATTGGATTATAGTAATCAATGTAATTGAGGTTAATTAATTTGGATTATATTTGATTATATAGTTGGACTATTATAATCATTATAATATATATAGTACCACTAATCGTTGATTAAATAGTTGGACTATTGTAATCAAGATAAAATTGAAAAGTTGGATATTTAAAATATAATCTAGGATTGAAATATTTTAAATGATTTAATTTTCAAATTGGGAATAAATAATAGGTTACTTTATTTGATAAAATAACTTATTATACCTTAAGCCCAAAATTAAGCAAAATAAGTAGAGCGTAAAATCTTTGGAAGATTTATGTGATGATGACTTTAATGCATAATTTAATATACTTGTCATAAATCTTATTTTAGATTTAAGAAGTATAAAAATTGCAATTTATAATTCTTGGAAAATTAATTGATTATTCTAGAGGAGATAAAGTCAAAGTTTGCAATTGGGCATGTAGCACGAGGTGCACATCGTTTCGATATTCTAAGAACCCAAGGCTTGGCCTAAGGTTTCTGAAATATTGAAAAGGATAGTTGACATATCCCAAAGTGACTACCATTTGGATATGGCAGACACGAAGGAATTAAAGAAAGGGCAAAACTCTTACTTTGAAAATGTTTGTCTTAGTTATGTTCACAGCTAGTATTGAAATTAGATTTTAAATACTTAGTGTGGTACATAAAATATATGTATTGATGTTCAGAATCTGCTTTGAGCAGGATACTTGTTGGAAATGCTAATCCATGTCCCAAGATCAAAAGAGCAAACAATATATATAAGAATGACAATATTGAAGTATGGCGGAATCATACTCACAAAGATCGGAATACGGATGCGTTGATGAAATAAATTTTCTCCTTTGTGCAGTGAACGTTAATTAAATCGAATTTAAATAAATAATTACGCCTAGCGAAATTATTATTTACGTCGCTAACGAATTAATTCTAAATTAACTCGTTTGCCCGAATTAAAATCTAATTTTAATTTCGCGTCGAAATCGAATTTCGATTATTATATCGAATATAATAATTTTACGATTAATTCCAAATTAATCGTTCTCTCTCTATGTATAGTACTTTATCCAAGATAAAGTCTCTCCGTAATTAATCCAAGATTAATCGAGTTTGAATCATACGTCATTGGTGAATCTTCGGGAAGCGACCCAAGAGATCTCTGGATATGTTGGCAGTAAATACGGCCGTCAGATTATCCGAACACGTACGTACCAAGTACTACGTTTTTACCGATTTACAAGACAAGGTTAGCCTCTAGCAAAACGCCATGCCTACCCAATTCTCCAGAAATATTCTTATTGGAATATAAGATCTATAACAGGCGTAGTATACCTTAGTATAGTGTATACTGATCCAGTATCGGATGATCACATGTAAGGCCTGGGGCTGGAGATGTGTCTGCCCCGTACGATACATATATCGGACATCAAGCAACTAGTCTCTTTGAATCGGATAATCCTGACTTGTCATATTATCCCGATGGTTGCAACCATTATAGAGTACTAGTTCTGTATCCTGTGCGATCATCATCTCCATATGTCTGAAGTGATACTTCCGTCTTGACATCACACCCAATACACTACGATTCCGATAAACCTAGAAGAGGTGTACACAGAACCTGTTAAAGCCCTGGACGACCAAAACTAAAGTCTACCGATTGTCGCAAGTACTAGCGATGCAAGTCTCAGGTTAAGACCATATGCACCTACCCTGAAGCGGACTCCCATAGACACGCAGACATACTACCAATGGGATTCCGCGGGGTCTATCCAGAGCGAAGCTGTTTTCCGTACCATCGGTAAAACACAACCTCCTACCGCACTTGCATAAGTATCCAATACTCAAATATATGAGAACTATGCTGTTGTGCCCTCACAACACGCACAAGTGCAGTACTAGTCTATTCCGCATTATCGATGTCCAATCTCGATAATACTACGACTAGGGATATTTAATGATTAAACCTTTATGGATTGATACTGTCTCATATCATCTCAATCCGGAATTAATCATAGGGACTTTTACCATTTATATATCAAAGTAAATAAATATTACAAAATGGTAAAAGGCAATTTCATTACTACATAGATAATTTTGTACAATAATACAATAAATATTACAAAATAGTGACGCTATGGGTCATTACTGTCTAACAATCTCCGACTTGGCCTATAGCCAGTCACTCAAGCATCTAATACCTGAACTATGTACATGTCGCTCAAACTTTTCCCGAGGAATAGCCTTCGTCAGCGGATCTGCAACATTATCACTGATGTGATCTTTTCGATCTTCACATCGCCACGATGTATGATCTCTCGAATCAGATGAAATCGTCGAAGAACATGTTTGGATCGTTGATGAGACATTGGTCCTTAGCCTGTGCTATAGCCCCGCTATTGTCACAATACAATGGAACGGGCTCAGCTGCTAACGGAACTACTCCTAATCCAATTAGGAATTTACGGATCCAAACTGCCTCTTTTGCTGCTTCAGCTGCTGCAATGTACTCCGCTTCAGTTGTTGAATCGGCACAATATCTTGCTTGGAAGATTTCCAGCTCACTGCTCCGTTATTCAAACAAAATATGTACCCAGATTGCGACTTAAAGTCGTCTCTGTCGGTTTGGAAACTTGCATCGGTATACCCAGATACCTCAAGTTCTCCATCTCCATAGATTAAGAAAGCATCCTTAGTTCTGTTAAGATACTTAAGGATACTCTTAACCGCCATCCAGTGATCTTTACCTGGATCGGCCTGATATCGACTGCACATGCTCAAAGCATGGGACACATCAGGTCGTGTACATATCATGGCATACATGATTGATCCGACTGCCGAGGCGAACGGAGTCCGACTCATGTTGTCTCTCTCATCTTGTGTTTTAGGACACATGTCCCTAGATAGATAGACGCCATGTGATATTGGTAACAGTCCCCTCTTGGACTGATCCATGTTGAATCTCTTCAACACTTTATCAATATATGTACTCTGGGAGAGTCCAAGTAGCTTTATAGATCTATCCCGGTAGATCTTTATTCCTAGAATAAAAGCTGCCCCTCCCAGATCTTTCATGGAGAATTCCAATGAAAGCCAAGCTTTCACCGACGTTAACATGGGAAT
>SKCR01001269.1:0-65416 GCA_019454045.1 Zanthoxylum bungeanum
AAATAGTCCCCATTGCCGAGAGCTTAGAAGCATGTTTGGGTTTGATTTTTGATTAAAATGTGTTGGACATGTTTTGATCATGATGAACATAATTAATTGTAAAAATTTGTGTTTTGGAAATGTTAATTTGGGTAATTAATTATGGTATACACTTTGGTTAATTAAATATGAAATTTGGAATTTTTGTAGTTTAATTAATTGGGCTTAATTTTGGAAATTGGGCTTGTAAAGTTGTAATTGGGCTTATTGGGCTTGGTTGTACCAAGATGGGTTTAGGCTAAATTGGTTGGATCCAATTGGGCCCAAAACCATTTCCATAAAGTCCAATTATGACTAATGTACCTTAATACTTTAATTGGGCCTAATGGGCCTAAATTGGTTTCTTGGAAATGATAATCCCATAATATAATCGGTGAAAGCTTGGCTTTCATAAAAATTCTCCGTAGAATTCTTGGGAGAAACAACCTTTATTCTAGGAATAAAGATCTACTGGGATAGATTTAAAGTTGTTCACACTCTCCGAGAACTCGTACATTGAAATAAATGTACGCGACCTGGTGTCTCATATGCTTTGAGCATATAGAGTCACAATCAGGCCAATCCAAGTGATAGTCACTGGATTGATGTTAAGAACATCCTTGAGTATATTAGAGAACTAAGGATGATGTCTTATACTATGGAGATGGAGAACTTGAAGTGACTGGGATCACTACTGCAAGTTTCCTAACTGATAAAATGACTATAAGTCGTAATAACGGTGCTATACAGTTTGAATAACGGAACAATGAGCTGGAAATCTTCCAAGCAAGATACTGTTACCGAATAAACAACAAAAGCGGGTTATTGCTGCAGCTGAGGCAGCAATAGAAGCCATTTGGGTCGATAATAAATCCTAATTAGATTAGGAATAGTTCTGTTAGCCGCTGAGCTAGGCTTCAGCACAGGCTAAAGAATTAATGGTCTCATCAACGATCCAGATATATACTTTAACTATTCATCTGATTCGTTCGGATCATACATCGTGGCGATGTGATGATCGTATAAATCGCATCAGATAATAATCATGCAAATCCGATGACGAAAGCCTTTCCTCAGCATAAATATGAGCGAACCGTACATAGTTCGGGTGTTGGACACTCGATTGACTGGCTATAGGCCAAGTGGGATATTGTTGGACAGTTATGACCGATAGCATTTGTATAGATCATGGTGTTGTTGTACAAATTAACTATGTGACAAAGGAAATTGCCCTTTTATCATTTGTGATTAGATCACCAAGCTGTATAAATGATAGAAGGTCATTATGATTAGTTCATGGATTGAGATGATATAAGACAATATTAATCCACAAAGGTTTAATCATTAAATATCCCTAGTCAGAGTATTATTGAGATTGGACATCGATAATGTGAAAAAGACTAGTATTACACTTGTGCGCGTTGTGAGGGCATAACATCATAGTTCTCATATATTTGGGTATAGGATACTCATGCAAGTGTAATAGGAGGTTGTGTTTACCGATGGTACGGAAACAGCTTCGCTCTGGATAGACCCATCGGAATTCCATTGGTAGTATGACTATGTGTCTATGGAAGTCCGAATCAGGGTAGATGTATTTGGTCTTAACCTGAGACTTGCACCGCTAATACTTGCGACAATCAATATACTTTGGTTTTGGTCATCCAGGGCTTTAACAGGTTATGTGTACGCCTCTTCTGGGTATATTGAGAATCGTAGTGTATTGGGTGTGATGTCGAGATGGAAGTATCACTCCAGTCATAGTGGAGATGATGGTCACGTAGGATACGGAATTGGTTTTCTTAAGTACTGCAGTCATCGGGATAATATGACTAGGTCATAGTTATCCGATTATAGAGACTAGTTACCAGAGATCCGATATGTGCTTCGTATGGGGCAGACACAATTCTAGCCCAGGCCTAGCATGTGACATCCGATACTGGATCGAAATACGCAATACTACGTATACTAAGCGTGATATAGATCACATATTCCTGTAAGGATATTTCTGGAGAATTGGGTAGGCATGGCACTTTGCTAGAAGCCAACCTTGTCTTGTAAATCGGTAAAAACGTAGTACTAGGTACATACGTGTTCGGATAGTCCGACGACCGGATTTACTGTCAACATATCCGGGGATCTCATGGGTCGCTTCCCGAAGATTCACCGATGACGTATGACTCGCACTTTAATTAATCTGAGATTAATTAGATGAGAGAGAAAATTAATCTGGGATTAATTACAGAGACATTTTATCTGGGATAAAATATTAATTAAAGAGAGAGAACGATTAATTTGGAATTAATCGAAAAAATAATATATTCGATATATTATACGAAATTGGATTTCGACGCGGAATTAAAATTGGATTTTAATTCGGGCGAACGAGTTAATTTAGAATTAATTCGTTAGCGACGTGAATAGTGATTTTGCTAGGAATAATTATTTAATAACGTCGCAATGGAAAATTAGTTAATTTGGAATTAGCGAACCCAAGCCCGAGAGTGTTTGCGGGTGCACTCGCATTGTGAATTAAATGCGGCCCACAAGTCACATCAAGCGTCAAATCACTAGTCAACCGATTGATGTGATGTCTAGTCACTTTAAGTGATTTGACAACTTGTCATGAGTGATGTGAATTGTGATGGAAGTGGTTGGGCTTTATTGCCTTTGACTTTTGAAAATGGTAATTGATTTAGTTTTTTGTTTTGGAAATAAAAATAAACTAAATACATAAACATTTTTCTTCTTCATCTCTCTCTCACCATTCACGGTTTTAGAAACCATTTTCCCTCCTCTCCCTCTCTCGGCTTTGAAGCCATTTTCTTCTTCATTTCTTGGTTTGGCCGAAAATAACAAGAAGAAAAGTGAAGATTTTGTTGCAAAATCAAGAGTGCTAGCACAGAAAGGAGTCATCCTAAGGTGATAGGGAACTAATTTCATGAGCATGGAATCACCATTAGCAAAAGCTTGGAGCTTGAAGAACACAAAGAAGACCACCATGGAAGCTTGGCTGAATGCACCTTCAAATGGCATAAAACTTTTTATTCTTCGTCACATCCAATCCGATCAATGTAAGTATATTTCCGCCATATTTCATTGTTGTATTCACATGAATTTATTGCTTGAAAATGATCCTTGGGACCGTAGAAACCAACATGAGCAGTACTAATGCAAGAGAAGGATGTGATTGCATACTTTAGTGAGCAATTGAGTGGGACAACGTTATGTTATCTTACTTATAATAAAGAGTTGTATGCATTGGTGAAGGCGTTGGAGACTTGGCAGCACTATCTTTGCCCTAAGGAATTTGTCATTCAGACTGATCATGAATCATTGAAACATTTTAAGAAGTAAAGTAAGTTAAACAAATGTCATGCACATTGGTATGCCTTACTTACTTCTATGATTTTATCAAAGAACAAAATCTGTGTGGTTTCTGATTTCTCAAATGTTTATGATGCATGTTCTAAATCTGTATTTGGTAAGTTTTATCAACATGATGTTACTTGTTTAGAGAAAATAAATTATGCATTCCTATTTATTTTATACGTAGTTATTGGTTAGTGAAGCACATCAAGGTGGCTTAATGGGTCACTTTGGGATTAGTAAGAACTTAAAGGTATTTCATGAATACTTTTATTGGCCTAAAATGAAACAAGATATCGTGAGAGTTTGTGACAGATGCATAACATGTGAAAAGGCTAAGTCTAAGGTGATGCCTCATTGGTTATATACACCCTTACCCGTACCTAGTGAGCCATAGGTTGATATTTCAATAGACTTTATTTTGGGCTTACCTAGGTCGAAAAGGGGGAGGGATTCAATATTTGTTGTGAATGCTTGTCATAAAACTGATGATGCCGTAAACATTACTTATTTATTCTTTAGGGAGATTGTACGACTTCATGGGATACCTAGGAGTACTGTTTATGATAGGGATGTTAATTTCTTTAGCCATTTTTGGAAAGTTTTATGGGGTAAGTTAGGTAAAAAAAAATGCTTTTGTATTCCACTACTTGTCATCCTCAGACCAATAGACGAATTGAAGTGGTAAACAAGACTTTAACACAACTTTTGCGTACAATTATCACTAAAAATTTAAAATCTTGGGAAGAATGTCTACCATTTATTGAATTTGCTTATAGTCATAGTGTGCATTCTTTTACTAATTAATCTCAGTTTGAAATTATTTATGGTTTTAACCTACTAACACCAATAGATTTACTACCTTTACCTGTTGATGAGATATTATGCTTAGATGGTAAGAGGAAAGCGAAGTTGATAAAATCTATTCCTGAGAAAGCAAAACAGAATATTGAGAAAAGAAATAAGCAATTTGAATCTCATGCCAACAAAGGTAGAAGTGTGTCATATTCGAACCTGTAGATTGGGTTGGGTACATATGCGTAAAAAAAGGTTTCTTGCACATAGGAGATCTATGTTTAACCAAGAGATGGATTATTTCAAGTCTTGGAGCTCATCAATGACAATGCTTACAAACTGGATTTTCCTGGTGAGTATAATGTTTCTGCTACATTCAATGTTGGTGACTTATCTTCCTTTGATGTAGGTTTTGATTCGAGGACGAATCCTTTCGAGGATGGAGGGAATGATGTGAATCAATGACTCCATATCAGACAAGCCTAGAATATTGATCCATTATATGTTCCTAGTAGGGCCAATCACGAGGCAACGAGCTATGAAGATCAATGAAGCAATACAAGGTCTAGTCCTAAAGACCTTGGCCGAACCATGCAACACAAATAGAGCAGAATCTTTTCAAATGGGCTTATTAGAAGCGGATCTAAACTACGTTCATATGACCCCAGATATTTGAAGACATTTAATTTTTAATATTTTAATTTAATTTTTATTGGGATAGGCTAAATTAGGACTTGGGCTTAAAGACTTTGTTTTAGTTTCTTATTTCGATTTTGAATATTTGTTAAATTAGGATTTTTATTTTAGTTTCCTATTTGGATTAAGGTTCCTAAGACTTACTATATAAGGTGGTCTTATGCATTAATAAAATCATAATTTTCAGACTAAAATTATTATTATTGCCGTGAGCATTGAGAGAGAGAGAGTGAATTTCTTTTGCTCATTAGATTGAACACCCGACTTATCAAAGTGGTTGCATCCTTTGTGACGTCTAACTACAAGTAAAGTTTCTTTCTTGATTATGAAAAGATTTTTGAGGGTAGGCTCTTTAAGGGTCATATAAAATCATGATTCACGGTTCTAGGATTTCACTTAATTACGTGGGGTGTTTAAGAATAATCCTACTGTGGTTTTCGTCAATAGGTCATTTTCATACTTGCAAAAAAGCACACAAAATCATCACTAAGGTTGGGTTTAAATAGGCTTAAAAAATAGGCTTAGGATTACCTAAAATATAGCTACGTTTGTCTCATTTGTCTAGGGTTTGGTTAGGAATAAAAAAAAATTTTATTTTGTGCATCAAAATGAATTAATACCATGCAAGAAAAACCCTTGCTATCAAAATGAATATTCTTCCATATTAAAAATCAATACATCATTAAAGGTTTTCCATTTTGCAACACAACTCATCATTTTAACCTAAATTCATGAAATCAGTTTCTCAGATGGGCTAAACAAGTGTAGTCAAAATAGCTTACCATTTCGTCAAAACGATAAGCCAGTTTACAAATCGATTTGCAACAGCCCACAAACTAGTTTACTCACTTTGGCTAAATTTGTTTAGAAAATTTACTAGCCATTTATGCAGAATGGATTTAATAAAATAAAATAATAATTCTAGTGAAAATAAAAAGGTTGAATTGTTTGAAGTGATGGATAATTTTAAATTGGACTGCAATAAAAATTTAATATTGGAATTAGGGGATCCACTCTTGATATTTCAAATACAGAGAAATCTTACTTTTATAGTATATGAAGTATCATTATTTTCTAGTTAATTTACTTCAGAAATGTTGGAGCAGTTGTGGGACCCCTAAGGTCGGATCGGTGCCCCGCGCAGCGAAATGATTCTGACCCATTGATATCAAGTATGAGTATAATTTTAAATAAATTAATGAAATACTATATTCCATTACGAGTGTATAAGAAAAAATCGGGGCTGAATCGGAGTTCGGAAGCTCAAAAATGGAAGAAAACAAGATTCAGTGCGCATTGCGCGTGACACATGCCCAATACACAACAATTTTTTTTTTTGGGTTTTCTACATGTCCTTCAGCTCTCTGGAAACAAAGAGCTGTAGGAAATAGGGTTTTCAACCCTAAATCTTTCCAACCTTCCCTAAACACTTCCAAAAATACCCAAAATTAATTTTAATTTCAAAACCAACATCAACACATGTTATAGAACAAAAATCAAGTATTTCAAAATATCAAATATAATGCCACGTACCTCTTGAGAGACACACATATTTCATTTCATCCAATCTTATGTTTATGCATGATTTAGGTCGTTTAGTATGTTATTTATTTTTCTAAGCATAATGTAGTCATTTAGTATGTTATATATTTTTATGTATGATTTAGTTGGTTATTTCCGAGCATGATTAGTTATTTCTTTTGCATTAGGAATTTAATTCATGTTTACGTTTAGGTTGTTATTTACTTTTCGTGTTTGATAATTAAATATGTTCATGAGATTATTGTGTATTATTGTGTGTTTGCCGTTATGACGGCTTACTTTTATGCATGCAAACTTAGATATAGGTTTTATTTTCATGCACGTGAACTTAGAAGTAGGTTATTTTTGCGTATAAATGTTGCGTAGACATGGTTAGATTATTGCACAAATCTTTTCATTACAAGTGGCATAAGTAAGGGACCATTCCGAACCCAACGGTTTGAGGTCTTCCCTTGCGAGGGGTGAGTGCGGCCTTAAATCATTATCCCAGTTTACACTGTGTGGCGACTCCATGTTATTTCTCCGGTTTAGTTCCCCCGTGGGCTACTCTGTACTCCCGAATAGGCCGCGAGCCTGGAACAGCGTCGCTGATTTCTGTGTCCTACATATATTTATTATTTAATTATTTTAATTATTTCACATTTAAATAATCAAATAATTAAATACAAATATCTTAAATATCTGTATTATATTTATATTAAATAATCAAAATACATATATAAAAAAAAAATATCAAATATCATAATTTGACATTTAGCAAATGGCCGAAAGATCTCAAACGCATGTATTATCGTTTAACCGTTAAACGACTTATAAATAATCAATATTATTTATAAAAGTTGCCCTAGTGCTCTAAGAGTATATTTCATTAGTGAGACTCTCTAGGTTCAGGCATATATATCACGAAATCCAATTTCGTGTCCATAATCTACCCACCCGTAAATTATGATGAACACATATAAACTCTCTGAACCATACAGGTCGATGTCACTATATGCATATAATCTTTCCGTTACAGGTATCCGGATTATCCCAGAGATAAAGATATAAACATCAAATCTCTACGGGTATAATGTCATCGACGATTCTACTAGCAATCTCTTAACAACACTTAGAACTCATTTCTACAGTGCACCACGAGCCCATGGATTTAACAGATTACTAATTCCATAATGGATACCTATGCTAAGTACACATAACTGACGGATCCTTTCTTGATACGCACATTATATCCTGAGGATCAGTCCACACCCAACGAACAGGCGGAGGTCTGATCTAAATAGATCGGTGACGTGGCTGCCATCAAAGTGTGGAGGATACCTCATACATCCACAGTGGTATCTCAAGTCGAAGGATCACTATGCTCACTCAACCTGAGAAGATTCTTATTGACGTTGGTGTACCATTTATTAAGAATCTTTGGTCAGTCGTTCAATGTTTATCCGATATAAATACCTACGTGTCTATACGAGTCTCTCGAGACTCATGGTTCAGTGAGAAACCATTGGAATCCAACATTTGAATACACGACACGTACCAGTCTCAGCGGATTTACTTACAGACCAAGTAATTGTAAACCTTGACCAGGAACAGTTAAAGAATGATATTGTTATGATACCGCTCAATGTCAGTTGCGACGCTTTTGCAACTTTATCATAACCAATCCCTCTATGGTCGTTTACGTCTTTACCATATAATAAAATAATTCATATTATAGAAATTGTTTATTTTATTCATTAATAAAATACTTACAAGAGTATTTACAGGGAATTACATAAGAAATTGACGCTAATGCCATTATCGATTGTATCTAATACCCATCGACTCCACATGCTTATCAAATAACTTCGGATGTATGGCCTATGTAAGCGGGTCTGCTACATTATCTTCACTTGGGACCTTGCACACAATAATGTCACCTCGCGACATAATCTCTCGAATGATGTGATACTTTCGTTCCACATGCTTCGATTTTTTATGCGCCTTTGGTTCCTTTGCTAATGCAATGGCACCAGTATTATCACAGTATAACGGAATTAGATTCTCGATACTTGGGACAACTCCCAATTCTGTGATAAACTTCTTAATCATAACAGCTTCTTTTACAGCTTCTGAAGCAGCAATATATTCCGCCTCAGTGGTGGAATCAGCTGTTGACCCATGTTTGGAACTTTTCCAACAAACTGCACTTCCGTTAAGGGTAAATACGAATCCTGATATGGACTTTCTATCATCGGGATCCAATTGGAAATCAGAATCCGTATACCCATTAACCTGCAGTTCGTTTCCTCCATATATGATAAACTTATCCTTAATACCTTTAAGATACTTCAGGATATGTTTAACAGTCATCCAACGGTCATTTTCTGGATTGGACTGATATCTACTGGTTACACTATCCTCGAAGCTAATATTGGGCCTCGTATATAACATGGCATATATATTGCTACACAAACATGAAGCATAAGGCTGCTTAGACATTCTAATATTCTCATCTTCTGTTTGTGGACACATCTTCTTCGAAAGATGAATGCCATGTATGAACAGTATATTTGCTGTCTTACAGTTAGCAAAATTATACCGTTCTAAGATCTTATCTATGTATGTTGATTTGGATAACCCAATAAGCTTCCTTTCTCTATCCCTATAGAGTTTTATACCCAAGATATAAGAAGTTTCTCCCATGTCCTTCATGGAGAAATTCTTACATATGTAAGCTTTGATGCCCTGCATCATTCCTATATCATTCCCAATGATTAGGATGTCATCAACATAGAGAACCAAAAATACTATCATACTCCCACTGGCCTTCTGGTACACACAAGATTCTTCCGTATTCTTGAGAAAACCAGACAATCTAATAATCTTATCGAATCGAAGATTCCAACTTCACGAAGCTTGTTTAACTCCATAAATGGACTTCTTAAGCTTACAAACCATGTCTGAGGTTTTGCTAGACACAAAACCCTCCGGCTGTTCCATATAGATTTATTCGTCAAGAAATCCATTAAGAAAAATCATTTTGACATCCATTTTCCAAATCTCATAATCATGGTAAGCAGCAATAGACAATAAAATCCTTATAGACTTCGGCATCGCAACTGCCGAAAAAGTTTCATCGTAGTCAACACCAGGTCGCTACGTGTAACCTTTAGCTACCAGTCTAGCCTTAAAGGTTTCAACCTTTTCGTCAGGCCCATGATTCCTCTTGTAAACCCATTTACTACCGATAGGAACAATTCCTTCAGGAAGCGGAACCAAGTCCCAAACTTGATTCTGATGCATAGAGTCTAACTCTAATTTCATGGCCTCTTTCCATTTTGCGGAGTCGATGTCCAACATCGCTTCTCTATAGGTGTAAGGGTCAGTCTCTTCAACTAAAAGAACATTTAGACTCTTTTCTTGTATCAACTACAAGCGTTCAGAAGATCTAGACACCCTTTGGGACCTACGTAGTGTGTGTGTTGAAGGTTCTTCATCTATTTGAATTTCAGGTTCCTCCAATGGTTCATTGGTTTCAGGTTGTACTTCATCAAGTTCAACCTATCTATGATCACCACCATCAGACAAAAATTCTATTTCTAGAAATTTTACGAAGCGAGCTATACATTTCGATGCTCGGTATCATAGAATAAATATCCTTTCATATTTGAAGGATATCCAACAAACCTAAACTTTTGCTATCGAGGCGAAAACTTATCTTGCTGAGCCATCCTTGCAGGACAACCCCAAATCTTAACATAATTAAGATTCGATTTCCTACTGGTCCATATCTAATACGGAGTCGTAGGAACAGCCTTTGAAGGAATCTTATTCAATAGATGAGCAGTAGTTAAAAGAGTATATCCCCATAAGTAATAGAGCAAATCTGTAAAATTTAACATCGATCGAACCATATCCAATAAAGTCTGATTTCTCCGTTCGGACACTCCATTGTGTTGTGGAGTACCCGAAGGAGTATATTGAGTGAGAATCTCATTCTCATTTAAATAATCGGTGAACTCACCACTCATATATTCACCGTCTCGATCAGATTAAAGACATTTAATATATTTACCATTCTATTTTTCCACTTCATTTCGGAATTCTTTAAACTTTTCAAAGGTTTTCGATTTATGTTTCATCAAATAAACATAACCATACCGTGACAGATCATCGGTAAAGGTAACAAAGTATGAAAAACCATTGTGAGCAGTGTGACTCATGAGACCACATACATCAGAATGTACTAGTTCCAATAAGTCAGCGGTTCGGTGTCCTACACCTGAAAAAATGGGCTTTGGTCATTTTACCCCAAATGTAAGATTCATAAGTTGGATAAGGTTCAATGGTAAGATCATATATCAAACCATTCCTAACCAACTGGGTTAGGCATTTCATGCCTATATGACCCAACCTCATATGCCACAGTTCAATATTATTAATATCAGATGCTTTATTTTTATTAATTCCAACATTAAAGATATTTTGTGAGGTATGTAAAATGTAATGACCGTGTTCATTTGGACAAATAAGTATTTGAGCATTTTATCTATCATATAAAGAAAAATTCTTAATATTTATATTATATCCTTCAATATCTAATATAAAAATGATACAATGTTTGCAACACATGCCGGTATAAAAAAGCATTCATGCAACAAAAGTCTCCCACTTGGTAGGGGAATCTCGCATAAGCTCACAGCAACTGCATCCAAAGAGTCGCCACTCCCGAATCGCACCTGCATCTCCCCATATTTTAGCCGTCTACTTTCTTTCAGCACCTATAACGAATCGCAAATGTGAATCGGACAAGCAGAATCTAAAATCCAACTGGATGACATAGCTTCACAAGCTAATGAGATATCAATAATAGGAAAAATAAAAGTACCTAAAGTAGATGCTCTTTCCTTTCTGATTTTGGCCAAGTAATCAGGATAATTGCTCTTCTAGTGGCCAATCTTGCTACAGTGGTGGCATTTATCTTCGGCAGCTCTCTTTGGTTTAGCTATCTTACTCTGTGGTGGAAGATTCGAACCCTTCTTTTTCTTACCTTTCTTCCTCTTCCCTTTCTGTTTAGATTGGGAGGAAGTAGGAAGAGCAGTGGGTTTAGGAGGGCGAGTCGGAACTCCCTTCCTTAAATCTTCCTCCGCAGTTTACAAAATCTTATGCAGCTCCTGATAAGAACAGCTAATCCCATTCATATTGAAATGCATTACAAATTGACGATATGATGCTGGGAGAGATCTAAGTATGACACTTCGTCCTAAAGTGTCATTCAGAGGGAAATTATAGCGCCTCAACTATTTGATCAGATCAATCAAATGAAGCACATGAGGGCTCACAGCCTGTCCCTCTTCAAGTTTTGCATGGAATAATTCCATTGCTATTTTATGAACCGAGGCCTGTTTTTGGTTTATAAAATATTCTCGCAGTCGCATCATCATAGTATATGCGTCAGGCAATCCAAAATATTACCTTTTAAGCTCCGGTGCCAAAGAACTGAGAATATATGATTTGACCCCCCTATCATCATCTCTCCACTTTTGGAGAGTCTCATGTTCCTCTTGTGTTGCATCATCTGCTATGGCAAGTGGCAACATACCTTCTAACACATATTCTATTTGCTCAAACACAAGAATAATTCTTAGATCCAAGTCCCAATCTGTAAAGTTTTCGACGCCTTTAAGCTTATTCGTATCAAGTATACGAGCAAAAGGATTAAAAGCAGGTGTCGCCATCGCAAATCTATCATATAGACAGCAAAAAATGGTTAGCAGATAAAACAATTTCATATAATATAAAATAAACAAAACATAAATAGATCATGGATTTTTAATCTAAAAATGCCTCTCCCACTATTAAAGGAAATACTGTAATGCCCAAACAGAATGCAAACAAACAATTAATCAAATTAAATATAATAGTGAAAGGTGGATCCCATGAATATATTTCAGCTCATAGCTTTGGCCCGATCTCGCCTACGTATATTCATTAGGTAGACAACTCATTGTCAATCACTCACTAGTGACTCTTGGGTTCCGGTCCTGGTCGTTTCTCATTGTGACAGCTTTGGCACGTTCACAAGGAGGTGTACCAAGGTTAAACTTGTTAATGATAAATTCAAGATACTTGCGTAGTCCTGACAGCTTTGACACGTTCAGAATTTCCGCTTTCGCTCGAATTTACTTAGTATCACATATACATCCGGTATAAATAAATTTATATCAACTACACCCTCACTTCTTTAGAACTTTCTCGGATACATCCGATATAAATAAATTTCTATCCATAAACCGTATTGACAAGACGAACCAATAAATATGCATCCAATACATATTACCTTAAAACCTTATTAATTAGGGATTTTCCGCAAAGATGTTACGCATTTAATTTAATCAAATTAAATAAATACAAGCATGCATAAAGTAAAGAAAAAATTAAACATTGAATATAAATGCATATTCATATCATGTGTTCGGTTGAGACCTGCTCTGATACCAATTTTATTGGGGTTTTAGGCGGCAATTCCGGGTAAACACAGCGGAACGCGGAAAATCGAAACTTTCTGATTTCAATAATTTTTATTGGGTAATTAAAATAAATCAATTTTAATTTATTTTAATTACTCAATACTTAAAAACTAAAATTTTTACCCAAAAATCAGATTTTTCATTAGTTGACGTTTAGCCCCTAAACTTTGTATTTTCATCATTTTAGTCCTAAATTGTCAAATACAATTTTAATTGATTCTAAATAAATCCCAAAATGATTTATACATATATTATACATGAAAATACAAATTTCAATTCAAGAAACAAATTTTCTTCAAATTGCCGAGAGGTCCCTTAAGTTTCCAAGATTTGCATTTTAGTCCAAATTGGTTCAAAACCACTCAAGATCAAGTCCAATCACACCACAATTAATATGCATCAATATACATAATTAATTAATAGATATATGAAAATCCCTAAATTTGGAAAGGGTTATGAACCCTAATTTCTCAAAATTGTCTAATTGGCCAATTAACACCAAATCAAATAAATTCAACTTTAATTTAATCCTGAACACCAAACAAGTCTCACCACCATGAAATAATACAAGAACAATTCTATGTCATTTATGAGTGGCTAAGCAACTCTAGAATGGCAACATCGCCATCAAATGGTTAAAAGAATGCTTAAGAACTAATTTCATGCAATCTTAATAACATACATGCTTTCATCTTTCTTCCAAGTTTCCCAAACATAAAAATATAAACAAAAAAGAGTAGAGAAAGATCTAAGATACACATATTGAAACTAGAATCATAGAAATATTTTTCATGAAGAAGAAATAAGAAAAAACATACAAATTTTCCAAAAATCCAAGCTTTCTTTCTCATTTTCTCTCAAACTCTCTTTGTTTTTTATTTTAGGGTTCTTGGATTATGAAACAAAAAATGAAAGTAAGGCCTTATATATTTTTTTTCCAAATTACCGAAAAAAGGGAAAAAATATTAGCCAAGTCTTTCATTTTTTATTGCAACAAATAATTGGAAAAAGATTTAATAAATTTGTGGTGAAAAAATATTAAACAATTTAATGTTTATCACAAATAAACCAATTAAATCATGTCAATTTATCCAATAAATATAGGCCATTTAATCCAATTAAAAAGTGCCATTTTGCTTACTTTAATAAAGTAAAAAGATATTAATTATTTAATTATTTCATATTTAAATAATCAAATAATTAAATACAAATATCTTATATATATATATATATATTATATTTACATTAAATAATAAAAATACATATATTAAAAATAAATATCAAATATCACAATTTGACATTTAACAAATGGCCGAAAGATCACAAACCCATGTATTATCGTTTAACCGTTAAACGACTTATAAATAATCAATATTATTTATAAAAGTTACCCTAGTGCTTAACGAGTATATTTCATTTGTGAGACTCTCTAGGTTCAGACATATCCATCACGAAATCCAATTTTGTGTCCATAATCTACCCATCCGTAAATTAAGACGAAGAATGATAAACTCTCAGAACCACACAGGTCGAGGTCAATACATACGTATAATCCTTCCGTCACACGTATCCGGATTATCCCAGAGATATAGATATAAACGTCAAATCTCTACAGGTATAATCGCGTCGATGATTTTATTAGAAATCTCTTAATAACGCTTAGAACTCATTTCTACAGTGCACCACGGGCCCATGGATTTAACAGATTGCTAATTCCATAATGGATACTTATGCTCTGTACACATTACTGACGGATCCTTTCTTGATACTCACATGATATCCTGAGGATCAGTCCACACCCAACGAACAGGCGGAAGTCGAAGGATCACTATGCTCACTCAACCTGAGAAGATTCTTATTGATGCTGGTGTACCATCTATTAAGAATCTTCGGTCAGTCGTTCAATGTTTATCCGATATAAATACCTACGTGTCTATACGAGTCTCCTGAGACTCATGGTTCAGTGAGAAACCATCGGAATCCAATATTCCAGTATACGACACGTACCGGTCTCAATGGGTTTACTTACTGACGAAATAATTGTAAACCTTGACCAGGAACAATTAAAGAATGACATTGTTATGATACTGCTCAATGTTAGTTGCGACGCTTTTGTAACTGTATCATAACCAATCACTTTATGTTTATTTACGTCTTTACGATATAATAAAATAATTCATATTATAGAAATTTTTTATTTTATTCATTAATAAAATACTTACAAGAGTATTTACATAGAAATACATAAGAAATTCGCGCTTAGAGCACAACCCTAACAATATGTGCTTCAATCATATTATATATATATAATTGAAGTTTTTAGGATAAGACGATGATAGTTAAGGGATATTCTTAGAAACAAAGTTTGAGATTACATATGGTTAAGATAATCAACCACCACATGTATAGATTTTTGTAATGCTATGATATGAAGTGAAATATTTGATGAGGTTGATGTCTATTGATGTATGTAAATGTATGAACATGCAATAGTATATATGCGTATATGTAAATGAACAATTATATGTATAAGTATTGGTACACATATATGTATCTGTATATAATGATAAGCTATGAACAATTCGAGTATATAAGATCGGTAAAGAGAACAAGTTATGGTTTCTGAATTTGTATTAGCATGTGTAGATGTGCGTCATTGGAATACGTTTGTTGTTGACCAATGCATACGATTTAGCTTTATAGAGGTTGAGTTGGTATAAGCTAAGCCTTTCCTGAGTGATAGAAGTATGTGATTGATAGGATATGTATATATATGGAAATGTATATTTGGTAAAATATTGTATCAATATTTCAAATAAGAATTCTGAACGGTGAATGTTTGATCAATAAGTAAATTATATGAGAACTGTAAAAGGCTATGGTATCAGAATTCGAAGTAATTGGTATATTCATATGTTTGATGTATATAATATGTGTTTAATGATTCTGATGATAAAGTAATGTTTGTCATGTATATGCTTGTGTATAAGAAATCGTGTGATAAGTTTGTGTCACGTGGTATGTATGCATATGTGAATGTTTAATCGGTTGATGATTTCGTGGTGTAGTAGTCGATCTGGTTAGGAATCCGTTCAGATGACATTTATGTCATACTTATTCTAAAATAGGTAATGAGTTTTGTACGAGCAATGTATGTGTAAGCCAGCCGTATGTATGTATTGTTTGATGATGTGTTCTTTGATGTATTGATTGTTATATGTCTTTTGTTGTCAGTTGCACGATGATTGTATGTATGTCTGAGTGTATATATATGTATGATAGAAATCGTAATTTTTAGTGTCTCTAAGACTTGCCGAAGGATCCAAAACATGATTCTAGTATGAATAAATCAAGAAAGTTTGCGGAAAAAACTTAAATTGATTGGATGAGATTCAAAACTTTTCTTTGATGTATGGAAGCTCCAAGCCTTTGAATTGAATTCCAAACTCAAGGGTGAGTTTCCCTATCACCTTTCTTTGATTCCAAAGTGCTAGCTTTGCCCAAAAAATGGAACAAATTGGAAAGAAAAAATTCTCCTCAAAGAAGAACAAGTTTCGGCCATTGGAGAGGAGAAGAGAGATGATGTGTTTTTCCACTTTCCAAAAGTCAATGTGTTGTAATACAAAGCTTTTCCAAGAAGCTTTAGATGTGTGTAAAATCGCATTAAATGCAACCAACAACTTCCATCACACATGTGACATGTTGATGTAAGTTAGTGGGTCCCACCACTTTGAATTCAAAATTCAAGTTGGCTTACACTACACATTTTGGGCCCGGTTCGTTTAATCCGACTAAACGAATTTTCCGTCGCTAAATAATAAAATCCAATTTAATTAAATAATTATGCCTCGCAAAATTATTACGAAAGTCGCTTGCGAATTAATTCCAAATTAATTTGTTCGCTTGAATTAAAATCCAATTTTAATTCCGTATTGAAATCCAATTTCAATGAATATATCCGATATATTATTTTAGCCTAAATAAATAAATTAAATAGTAAAATCCAATTTAACTATTAAATTTATTTTGCCGATTAATTCCAAATTAATCGCGCTCTCTCTTCTAGACGAATTTAATCTCAGATAAAATTCTTGCCGTAATTAATCCTAGATTAATTTTCTCTCTCATAATTAATCCCAGATTAATTCCGTTCGAGTCAAATGTCATCGGTGAATCATTGGGAAGCGACTCAAGAGATTTCTGGATATGTTGGCAGTAAATGCGGTTGTCGGACTATCCGACACGTGCGTACACGATACCATGTTCTTACCGATTTACAAGACATGGTTGACTTCTAGCAAAGCACCGTGCCTACCCAATTCTCCAGAAATATATTCAACATGGAATATATATAAAATATGTATCAGGCGTAGTATACATTGTATTGCGTATTACGATCCAGTATCAGATTTCACATGCTAGGCCTAGGGCTGGAATTGTGTCTGCCCCGTACAAAACATATATCGGATCACTAACAACTAGTCTTTGTAATCAGATAATCATGACCTAGTCATACTATCCTGATAGCTGCAGCATTTAAAAGTACTAGTTTTGTATCCCTGCGTGATCATCATCTCCATATGAATGGAGTGATACTTCCATCTTGACATCACACCCAATACACTACGATTCTCAGTAAACCCAGAAAAGGCGTACACAGAACCAGTTAAAGCTCCGAACGACCAAAACCAAAGTATACTGATTGTCGCAAGTATTAGCGATGCAAGTCTCAAGTTAAGACCACATACACCTACCCTGATTCAGATTCCCATAGACACATAGTCATACTACCAATGGGATTCCGAGGGGTCTATCCAGAGTTAAGTTGTTCCCGGTCCAACGGCTAAGAGAACCTCATATCACACTTGCATAAGTATCCAATACTTAAATATATGATAACTATGCTGTTAAGCTTCCATAACACGCACAAGTGAAATACTAGCCTATTCCACATTATCGATGTTCAGTCTCGATAATACTACGACTAGAGATATTTAATGATTAAACCTTTCGCGGATTAATACATTCTCATATCTTATTAATCTGGTACTAATCATATGGACTTTTATCATTTACATATCCAAGTAATCCAATTACAAATGATAAAAGAGCAATTTCTTTTGTCACATAGTTAATTTATACAAAGAACACCATGTCTTTTACAAACAGTGATGCTATGGGTCATAATTGTCCAACAATCTCCCACTTGGCCTATAGCCAATCACTCAAGTTTCCAACACCTGAACTATGTACGGGTCGCTCATGCTTATGCTAATATATTGCTTTCTTCAGCGGATCTGCAAGGTTATCATCTGAAACGATCTTTTCGATCTTGACATCGCCACGATGTATGATCTGACGAATCAGATGAAACCATCGAAGTACGTACTTGGATCATTGATGAGACCGTAATTCTTTAGCCTATGTTGTAGCCCAGCTCAACTGCTAACAGAACTACTCGTAATCCAATTAGGAATTTTATAGATCCAAAATGCTTCTTTTGCTGCCTCAGCCGCAACAATATATTTCGCTTTTGTTATTGAATCGGTAACAGTATCTTGCTTGGAAGATTTCCAGCTCACTGTTCCGTTGTTCAAACAAAATATGTACCCTTATTGTGACTTACAGTCGTCTTTATCGGTTTGGAAACTTGCATCGGTGAACCTAGTCACCTCAAGTTCTCCATCTCCATAGATTAAGAAAGCATCATTAGTTCGTCTAAGATACTTAAGGATGTTCTTAACATCAATCCAGTGACCATCACCTGGATCGGCCTGATTGTGACTGCAGATGCTCAAAGCATATGAGACACCTAGTCACGTACATGTCATGGCATACATGATCGATCCGACTGTAGAAGCGAACGGGATCCGACTCATTGAATCTCTCTCTTCTTGAATTTTAGGACACACGTCCTTAGATAGAGAGACGCCATGTGTTAATGTATAAGTTCTCGGAGAGTGCCAACAACTTTTAGATCTATCCTAGTAGATCCTTTTTCCTAGAATAAAGGTTGCCTCTCCCAAGTTTCTCATGGAGAATTTTAATGAAAGCCAAGCTTTCACCGATTTAAATATGGTAATGTCATTGCTAAGAAGCAATACATCATCAACGTATAGGACAATCATTGTCAGTGCACTCCCACTAACCTTCTTATATACACAAGAATCATCATCATTTTGAATGAAACCATATACCATTATGATCTCATCAAAATATTGGTTCCAAGAATGCAATGCTTGCTTCAATCTATAAATGGATCGATTTAACTTGCAAACCTTGTTTTCATGTTTTGGCACGACAAAACCGTCAGGGTATTGTATATGAACATCCTCCAAAAGGTTTCCATTAAGGAAAGCGGTTTTGATGTCCATCTGCCATATTTCATAATCGAAATATGCAGCAATAGCAAGCATTATCCGAATAGATTTAATCATGGCAACGGTTAAAAGGTTTCGTCGTAATCGACACCATGTTGATGACGATACCTTTTCTCTACAAGCCTAGCTTTATACGTTTATATGTTGTCATCCATGCATGTCTTTACCATGAAGACTCATTTGTTACTAATAGGCATAATGCCTTCTGGTACATCAACCAGTGTCCAAACTTGGTTGTATACATGGAATCAATTTCGGACTTCATGTCACCTTGCCATATAGCAGAGTCGATACCTTGTATCGCTACCTCATACGTAGCCGGCTAATTATCCTCAATAAGATTAATATATTCATGAGGTGAGATCAGAAACCCATACCTCTAAAGTTGTTTTCTGACTCTCTCCGACCTACGCGGTTCTTGTGTATTAGAAGATTGTGGAACAGTCTCATCCCTGATGAACTATTCGTGTTCCGTGAGGGGATCAGTGCCAGGAACAGTATCACTCTGATTTTCATTGAGTTATACTTTCCTCCCAATTGCCACTGCATTTAGGAATTCTATAAGGAAAACTGTATGGAGAGCAACAAATATTTTTGTTCTCTTGTGGGTTGTGGAAATAATATCCTTTGGTTTCCCTAGGATAACCAATTACAAATAGGAACTTATCCGATTTGGGTTCTAGTTTGGCACCATCCAAACGTTTAACATATGCCCAGCATCCCCAAATCTTCAGGAATGAGAAACCCGGTTTATTTCCTGTCCATATTTCATATGGAGTCTGTCCAACAGACTTTGACGGAACCCTATTCAAAATAAGTATTGCACTGTTCCATGTGTATCCCCTGAAGAAAATTGTTAGCTCAGTGCGACTCATTATTGAACTTACCATGTCCAACAAAGTTCGGTTTCTCCGTTCGGACACACCACTCAATTGAGGTGTTCCGGGAGGAGTCCACTGTGAAAGAATACCATACTCTTTCAAGTAATCGAGAAACTCATTGCTCAAGTATTTTCCACCATGGTCCAACCGTGATGTTTTAATACTTTTGCCGATCTGTTTTTCTACTTCGTATCGAAACTCTTTGAATTTCTCAAAAGTTTCCAACTTGTGTCTCATAAGACACACATAACCATAATGCGATGCAACATCTGTAAAGGTTACGAAGTATTCATAACCACCTCTAGCCTAGCTAGACATGGGCCCGTATACGTCACTATGATCGAGGGCTAACAGCTCGGTGGCACATACACCCTTACCGCTAGAAGGCGTTTTAGGCATTTTATCTAATAAACAAGATTCGCAGACGTCATTTGAATTTGAATCAAATCCATCCAAGTATCCATTCTTCCAAAGAGTGGATATACGAGTCTTGTTAATACATCCCAGACGACAATGCCACAGATAAGTTTCATCCGTGTTACTTAGTTTGAGCCTTTTGTTTGTCATGTTATATGTTTGAGATTCATTTATATTCAAAATATAAAGACCATCATTAACATCTGCTGTATATTTCCAGAATACAAAGGTACACCCACAACGGGTTAAACAAAATACATAGATGATGTTCCTAGTCAAACTAGGTACAAAATAACAGTCACCTAATGTAATTAAATGCCCCAAGGGCAGATACAAAATATAGGTCCCAACGGCCAAAAAAGCGACTTTCGTCCCATTTTCGACTCGTAGGTCGATCTCATCTGAAGCCAGTATCCTGCTAATCAGCAGATCCTGCAAATCAGTACATATGTGAGTACTACATCCAGAATCAAAAATCCAATTTTTAAAACCATTAGTGGATATGTTTATAACTAACATACCCGAAGCCGGAGCCTTGCCCGTCTTCACTTCCTTCAACTCCACCTTGTACTCACGGAAGTAACACTTCCAGTGACCCTGTTTACCACAATGTAGGTAGACGTCTTGGGATATGTCTTTAGTCTTCCCAGAAAACTGTGATGTTTTAGTCTTGCCCTTCTTCTTCATTTTCTTCGCACCACCAGAAGCGTTCGGCCAAGCCTTGGCCATCTGGGATGTCGAAGTAAGGTGCTTCTCGCGCTTCTTGCCCTTTAAAAGCTCTGGCTCTGCCTCCTTGAGCATAGCCATCAACTCTCCAAAAGTATTCTCTTGGTTCATCATGTTGTAGTTTATGATGAACTCGCCCCAGCATTTGGGCAAAGACTGTAAGATCAAATCTATAGAAGTCTCGGCCTCGAAGGTTATGCCCAGCTGACCTAGCTGTTCGATGTCAGCTATCATCTGTGACACATAATGTTCGACAGGCGTACCCTCTGACATACATGAGCGAAAGAGTTTCTTATGCAATTCGTGCTTCTGAGATCTAAGATTAGATCTGTGAAGATCCTTCAATTTCAACATCATACTATAATGATCCAATCCTTTGTTCTGATGGCGAAACTGAGGAGTCATTGCGACAAGCATGACAGATTGAGCACTAAAGTTATCATCATGATGAGTCTTCCAAAGCTCATGCTCTACTATTTGCTCAACTCCGGGATCAGGCCCGAGAGGTTTCTCTATAACATAGAGTAACTTCTCAACCCCCAGGACTATCATGAGGTTCATCTCCTAATCTGAAAAATTGGAGCCGTTAAAGACATTTTCGCCCATGATGATGTCCCTAACGCTAATCTTTCCAGCCATCTCGATTGCAATAGTCCAACTATCCAATCAACGATTTCGGGTACACTCAAAATGTAATGGTTACTATAGTCCAACTATATAACCAACTACAAGTGGAGTAGTGTGTTGTACAGTCTAACTGTTCAAAGAAAGCAATATTCAATATTAGTCCAACTAATATATATTTATAACAATGATAAATAATTAAAAGAGCGCGTGTGTAGGACATAGAACTTGACGACGATGTTCTAGACTCGCGGCCTAGTTGGGAGTACGAAATAACATGGAGTCGCCACCCGGTGTGAACCGGGACAAAGATTTAAGGCCGCACTCACCCCTCGCAAGGGAAGACCTCAAACCGTTGGGTTCGGAATGGTCCCTTACTTATGTCACTTGTAATGATGTGATTTTTGCAATATCTTAACCGAATCTATGCAACATGCTCAAGAACAACCTATATCTAGTTCATGTTCATAAAGAAAAATCCTATGTCTAAGTTTACATGCTTGAAAAGTAAGTTATCACCACGGCAAACACAACAACACACGGCAATCCCATGAACATGCTTCAATCATATAATGCGGAAAACAAATAACAACAAAAACATAATGCAAATTCCAAATGCAAAATAAATAACTAATCATGCTTAAAAATAAATAACTAAATAACATACTAGACTAAATCATGCTTACAAAAATAAATAACGTACTAGCACCCTAATCATGCTCAAATACATGGTTGGATGAAACGAAATACGTGTGTCTCTCAAGTAGTATGTGGCGTTGTATCACCAGTGCAAACCGCACTACCGTCCATTCGAATTCGGCTACGGAATTTACGTTCGGGTTTCCATCCGATATACCACAAAAGAGAACACGCATTCTGTTCATCCGGAATTCACATCATGCCTCAACAAACGATTCTCATGCGATAATATATTAAAATGAATTAAAGAAACGAAAGATAATAAGTAAAAAGGGTGCCCTCAGGTCTAACCTCTTTTGTCGTCTCTTGAAGCGCGTTACACAGCTGTCGGAATGGTTGATGTTCCGCAACTTTTCTGGTTCACTAATCTAATGTTTTTCCTCGCTGTTTCACTGTCTGGGCTGTTGTTTTCACTCCGTTTCACTGCTGTTTCTGTTGTATTTTTCTGGTCACTGTTTTAGTTGTTTCAGGGGACTATTTTGGGCATTTTAGAGGGGTATTGGCTACGATTTTTTATGGTTTTGAGGGGGCTTTCTGGACAGTTTTTTGATGCAGTTTTAGGGTGTTTCCTGGGCTATTTTGAGGGTCAAATTGGCGTGAAAACCGGGTAGTGCAGCGGGCTATTTCTCGGCAGTGAAGGAGACAGTGCAGTGGACTGTTTGGGTGTGAAGTGTGGCGTGAAGGCTTGTGAAAAGGGGGCTGTTGAAGGTCTGCTCGATGTGGGACAGTTAGTGGGTGCCTCTGAGGAATTTATTTGTGGACAAGGGCTTTGTAGTTGGCGAGAGGACTGTTTGGTTTAGGGTGCGTGAGGGCAAGGTGGCAATTGGCGTGAGGGCTGTTAAACATTTGTGGCTTATGCGTGCTGGAAGAGTTGATTTGGGTCGGTGAAAGGGGTAATGATTTTGTTAGTCGGTTGATCGGTTGAAGGGCAGGGGACGTGTTGTTCTTGTGGACTTACGTAGGTGCTGTTGAAAGCTGGTGTTAGGCGTTTCAAGAGACGATAAAAGCGGTTAGACCTGAGGGCACCCTTTTTACTTATTATCTTTCGTTTCTTTAATTTATTTTAATATATTATCGCATGAGAGTCGTTTGTTGAGGCATGATGTGAATTCCGGATGAACGGAATGCGTGTTCTCTTTTCGGATGGAAACCCGAACGTAAATTTCGTAGCCGAATCCGAATGGATGGTAGTGCGATTTGCACTGGTGATACAACGCCACATACTACTTGAGAGACACACGTATTTCGTTTCATCCAACCATGTATTTGAGCATGATTAGGGTGCTAGTACGTTATTTATTTTTGTAAGCATGATTTAGTCTAGTATGTTATTTAGTTATTTATTTTTAAGCATGATTAGTTATTTATTTTTCATTTGGAATTTGCATTATGTTTTTGTTGTTATTTGTTTTCCGCATTATATGATTGAAGCATGTTCATGGGATTGCCGTGTGTTGTTGTGTTTGCCGTGGTGATAACTTACTTTTCAAGCATGTAAACTTAGACATAGGATTTTTCTTTATGAACATGAACTAGATATAGGTTGTTCTTGAGCATGTTGCATAGATTCGGTTAAGATATTGCACAAATCACATCATTACAAGTGACATAAGTAAGGGAATATTCCGAACCCAACGGTTTGAGGTCTTCCCTTGCGAGGGGTGAGTGCAGCCTTAAATATTTGTCCCGGTTCACACCGGGTGGCGACTCCATGTTATTTCATACTCCCAACTAGGCCGCGAGTCTAGAACAGCGTCGTCAAGTTCTGTGTCCTACAGTTTGGCGACTCCACTGGGGATAGAGAATTGGCCTCGAAATAATGTCTTGTAGTGATTGTAATTTTTTCTTTAGTTAACTGTGTCTACCGTAGGTTGAAAGGGGTTTAATCAAAGGCACTTTTAAGGCTAGGTAATGGTTTGGTGTCTTCCTTCATTCACTACCTTTCTATAAGGAAAAGTTGTGAAGGCACCTAGCTAATCATGTACTAGTAGCCTACCATGATGGACTAATTTGGAGGACTCGTTGTTTATTCCTGACACCAAGCGATAAGAGCCTAAGGGGCTTGGGTACTTAAGAGAGCCTCGTTCCACCCTCCCTCTGGGGAACCTACAACGGGAAATCCATTTGACAGTCAGTCACGCACTATAACTCGCTGGCACGTACCTTAGTGTATAAAAATGGTGCGCTCACTTGGTCGATTGAACCCTTGAGTGGGGAGTCCTAGTTGTGGGCAATCCTTCGTCGACGAGAGCCTTTGTCTACACCCCTATAAACCCGCATATGAACCGTAGTTGTATATCCTATAGAAGTTGGCCCTTTATGCTTTTGATAACCACGTACATCTCATGCATACACGCATCATGTTAACCCTCTGTGTCTTAAAAGCCATCATAGATATCCGTTTTGTTAGAAAAAAGAGGGGCTTGTCAAGAAGAGTTTAGCAAACATGGATATCGGGGAAAAGGAAATCGAGAAACAGAAAACCTTATGGCAAGGATAGAAAGACCATTGGGGGGCCTTCAAAAAAAAAAGAAAAAAAAATATTTTGTGTTCTTAGTCCTAATAGTTAGGCATAAGTCCAATGATGAAATTGATTGCTTTAGGGTGAAACCTTAGAAACGATAAACCCTTGACGTGCTTTTATCTGATAATTTGAGTAATTGATCTATGTTAGACTCGTAAGCACTTGATTATGGTTCTTAGTAGTGAAAACTTGAGTAGTTAGCAAAGTGACTAGTTGAAGAAATTGTAGGTCGGTGAATGACTGTTCGCCTAAATATCTATCCTGATTTGTTTGTGCTATGATGTGTGGTATGGTTGAAAATAAAAGAAAAATCTCTAAAGAAAAGAATTGAACCACCTATAACCGATAAGCGTGAAGCTACCCATGGGCGAGTATTAGGACCACCATGAGGAGAAATACTACCTTAAAGGGTAGGTGTGTTGAAAAAAAAAAAGAGAAAAAGAAAAAAAAAAGAGAAAAAAGAAGTTCAAAATGAAAAGAAAAAAGAGAGAGACAAAAGAGAAATAAAACCATATCACATTGAGCATGGAAAAGCAACTGCAGGCATAATTGAGACATCTAGGTTGGTTTGATCCATCGATCCCGATTTTTGAAACGAAATCATTGAGTTGGCTTACTTAAGGATCAAGCTGTGAATGAACCTTTGCACATACACACTTTGAGTCTGGCTTAGATCATTTATTCGAAGACTTGGATTTGAGTCGCGTTGAAAGTTTTGAAGGTTCTCTGGTTTCATTACCAAGCATCCTTTGAGGACAATGATATGTATAACTATTGGGACTATTGCGTAGCATAGTATGATGATATGGAGGGCCCCACCATGTGGTTCATCTTGGCCAAGTGCAAACAGCGGAGAGCAAAAAGTTAAACCAAGACTGGGGGCGACCAGTCTACCACCCCGTAAATAAGGGACACAACCAGAAATTGAGCCATGAGACCAGATAGAACTGAGCAAATCACCAGAAGAGAACTGGCAGAAGGAAAATGCAAGCAGACCCAGGGGGCGACCAAAGACTTTTGTAGGCAAGAAGCACCGAAGAGCACAATGAAGACCTAACCCATCGGAATAGGAAACACATTCATGCATGCATGCATACACGTCATATACGCGCATTTTTTATTTTGTTCGCAGGTTTTAAAGAAAAGAAGAAAGCGGAAAATGCAAGCCAACCGAAAACAGCAACATAGCATCATGAGTTTTGGGGATGAGTCCCAGGGTCGAGGCCCACATCAGCATCAGTTTTGGGGATGAGTCCCAGGGCCAAGGCCCACATCAAAATCAGTATCATTTTGGGGCGAGGCCCATATCGATATCAGTTCGGGGGCAAGGCCCACATCCGTATCAGTTCAGGGTCGAGGACACACTATATCATCAGTTTGAGGGCGAGGCCCATATTAGTATCAACATGAGGGTGAGGTCCACATTAGTATCAGTATGGGGGTGAGGCCCACATCAGTATCAGCATGAGGGCGAGGTCCATATCAGTAGGGGCGAGGCCCATATCAGTATCAGTTTTGGAATGAGTCCGGGAATGAATCCCAGGGTCGAGGCCCACATCGTCAGAGTTTTGGAATGAATCCCAAGGGTCGAGGCCCATATCATCAGAGTTTTTGGAATGAATCCCAAGGTCGAGGACCACATCGTCAGAATTTTGGAATGAATCCCAAGGGTCGAGGCCCACATCATCAGAGTTTTTGGAATGAATCCCAGGGTCGAGGCCCACATCGTCAGAATTTTGGAATGAATCCGAGAATGAATCCTAGGGTCGAGGCCCATATCATCACAGTTTTGGAATGAATCTCGGTTTTGGAATGAATCCGAGAATGAATCTCAGTTTTGGAATGAATCCGAGAATGAATCTCAATTTTGGAATGAATCTGGGAATGAATCCCAGTTTTGGAATGAATTCGGGAATGAATCTCAGTTTTGGAATGAATTCGGGAATGAATCTCAGTTTTGGAATGAATTCGGGAATGAATCCCAGGGTCGAGGCCCACATCGGAATAAATTCGGGAATGAGTCCCAGGGTCGAGGTCCACTTCACCAACAGTTACGGGAATGAATCCTAGGGTCGAGGCCCACTTCACCAGCAGTTTTGGGAATGAATCCCAGGGTCGAGGCCCACTTTATCAACTCGGTTCGAAAATGGACCACCTCTCATACAGCACAGTTCGAGAATGAACAAGCCGAGAATGGCACTCCAAGAATGGAGCATGGTTCGAGAATGAACAAGCCGGGAATGGCACTCTGAGAATGGAGCACAGTTCGAGAATGAACAAACCGGGAATGTCACTCCGGGTATGGAGACATCAAATCAGTTTGCCAGGTACGGCACTCTAGGTATGGAGATATCATATCAGCCATGTACAGCACTCCGGGTATGGAGATATCAGATCAGCCAGGTACGGCACTCCGGGTATGGAGACATCAGATCAGTTTACCAGGTACGGCACTCCGGGTATGGAGATATCAGATCATCCAGGTACGGCACTCCGGGTATGGAGACATCAGATCAGTTTCCCAGGTACGGCACTCCGGGTATGGAGATATCAGATCAGCCATGTACGGCACTCCGGGTATGGAGACATCAGATCAGTTTTCCAGGTACGGCACTCCGGGTATGGAGATATCAGATCATCCAGGTACGGCACTCCGGGTATGGAGACATCAGATCAGTTTCCCAGGTACGGCACTCCGGGTATGGAGATATCAGATCAGCCATGTACGGCACTCCGGGTATGGAGACATCAGATCAGTTTGCCAGGTACGGCACTCCGGGTATGGAGACATCAGATCAGTTTTCCAGGTACGGCACTCCGGGTATGGAGATATCAGATCAGCCAGGTACGGCACTCCGGGTATGGAGACATCAAATCAGTTTGCCAGGTACGGCACTCCGGGTATGGAGATATCATATCAGCCAGGTACGGCATTCAGAAAACTGCGACACCCTAGATACGGGATTAGCATTAAGACAACTGCGGCACTCTAGGTACGGCGACGCAACTGCGACACCCTAGGTACGGGGTTAGCATGCCAGGTTCGACATTCAGACCACTGCGACACCCTAGGTACGGGGTTAGCATGCCAGGTACGGCATGTGGACTATTATGGACTATTGTGACACCCTAGGTATGGGGTTAGCATTCAGAAAACTGCGGCACTCAAGGTACGGAGACGCAACTACGACACCCTAGGTACGGGATTAGCACGCCAGGTACTGCATTCAGACCACTACGACACCCTAGGTACGGGGTTAGCACGCCAGGTACGGCATGTGGACTATTGTGGACTACTGCGACACCCTAGGTACATGGTTAGCATTCAGACAACTGCGGCACTCTAGGAATGGAGACAAAACTGCGACACCCTAGGTACGGGGTTAGCACGCTAGGTACGGCATTCAGACCACTGTGACACCCTAGGTACGGGGTTAGCACGCCAGGTACGACATGTGGACTATTGTGGACTACTGCGACACCCTAGGTACGGGGTTAGCATTCAGACAACTGCGGCACTCTAGGTATGGAGACGCAACTGCGACACCCTAGGTACAAGGTTAGTGTTGAGTTTCAATCAAGTCCCAAGGATCATAAATCATGCATAAACGAGTTGAATACATATCAAAGGAGGTGCGGAATAACTCACATTGATCGGCAGAGAGATGCAACAAATACAAAAACTGAACTGTCTTCAAGTTTCTGCCTCCCTCCAAGCTCGGTAATGGCAGTGAACTGCAGCTCCATTTTCGGCTTTGGGTGGTCCTCCATTGATGCTCCAAGCTCTAAGCTTATCAAGGTGATTCCAAGCTCATGAAGACACTTCCCTATCACCTTTGTATAGACTCATGGAGTGTGCTAGCACAAAGATCTTGCAACAAGATCATTTCTTTCACCTCTTGAACTCACGGTTTTTGCTAAAAAACCAGTGAAAAAATCGTGAAGAAGCAGAGAGGAAAGAGAGGAGAGTTTTTGGCTCCAAAAATGGTGAAGACCGAAAATGAAGAGAGAGAATGAGTGGGAAAATAAAAATTGTAAAAGGTTATATAATTTCCAAAATATAATAAAACCATTTGCCATTCTTTAATTTCCATAAAGCAAGCATTAAATGCTTGTCAATCACCACAAATCAACTCACATCAATCACTCAAATGTCACATCACTCAAAGTGACATGTGATTTGACGCTTGATGTGACTTGCGATTTGACGCTTGATTTGACTTGCGTGCCGCACTCGAATTCGAAATGCGAATGCGCTCGCAAACAATCTCGGGCTCGGGTTTGCTAATTCCAAATTAACGAATTTTCCGTTGCGTCGTAATTAAATGATTACGCCTAGCGAATTCACTATTCACATCGCTAACGAATTAATTCTAAATTAATTCGTTCGCCCGAATTAAAATCTAATTCAATTCCGCGTCGAAATCTAATTTCGTTATAATATATCGAATATATTAATTTATCGATTAATTCCAAATTAATCGTTCTCTCTCTTTAACGATATTTTATCCGAGATAAAATATCTCCGTAATTAATCCCAGATTAATTTTCTCTCTCATCGAATTAATCCCAGATTAATTAAAGTGCGAGTCATACGTCATCGGTGAATCTTCAGGAACCGACCCATGAGATCTCCGGATATGTTGGCAGTAAATACGGTCATCGGACTATCCGAACACGTAAGTATCGCGTACTACGTTTATACCGATTTACAAGACAAGGTTGGCTTCTAGCAAAGCGCCATGCCTACCCAATTCTCCAGAAATATTCTTACATGAATATATAGATCTGTATCAAGCGTAGTATACCGTAGTATTGTGTATATCGGCCCAGTATCGGATAGTCACGTGCTAGGGCTGGGGCTGGATAAGTGTATGCCCCGTCCGAAGCACATGTCGGATGTCTGGTAACATAGTCTCTATAATCGGATATTCATGACCTGGTCACAATATCCCGATTGGTTGTGCAACACTCAAGAGCACTAGTACCGTATCCTGCGTGACATCATCTCCACTATGACTGAAGTGATACTTCCGTCTTGACATCACACCCAATACACTACGACTCTCTGATAAACCCAGAAGTGGTGTACGCAGAACCGGTTAAAGCCCTGTACCACCAAGACCAAAGTCTATCGATTATCGTAAGTATTAGCGATGTAAGTCTCAGGTTAAGACCATACACACCTACCTTGATTTCGGCCTCCCATAGACACATAGTCATAATACCAATGGGATTCCGAGGGGTCTATCCAGAGCGAAGCTGTTTCCCGTACCATCGGTGAAACACAACCTCCTATCGCACTTGCATAAGTATCCAATACTTATATATATGAGAACTATGTCGTTGTGCCCTCACAACGCGCATAAGTGCAATACTAGCCTATTCCGTATTGTCGATGTCCTGTCTCGATAATACTACGACTAGGGATATTTAATGAGTAATCCTTCGGGGACTGATACTGTCTCATATCATTCTCAGTCCAGGAACTAATCACAGGGACCTCTCTTTATTATATATCTATGGTGATCTAATCACAAATGATGAGAGTGCAATTTCCTTGTCACATAGTTAATTTGCTACAACAACACAATGATATGTGCAAATAGTGACGCTATGGGTCATATTATCCAACAATCTCCCACTTGGCACGTAGCGAGTCACTCAAGTGTCCCACACCCGAACTATGTACGATTCGCTCAAATTGCTGAGGAAAGGGTTTCGTCAGCGGATTTGTTAAATTATCGTTTGACGCGATTTATACGATCATCACATCGCCACGATGTATGATCCGAACGAATCAGATGAATATAGAAGTATATATCTGGATCGTCGATGAGACCATTAATTCTTTAGCCTGTGCTGACGTCTAGCTCAGCTGCTAAAAGAACTATATCTAATCTAATTAGATTTATTATCGATCCAAATGGCTTCTATTGCTGCCTCAGCTGCAGCAAAAATCCGCATTTGTTGTTAATTCGGCAACAGTTATCTTGCTCGGAATATTTCCAGCTTACTGTCCCGTTATTCAAACTTTATAGTACCGCAGTATTTACCGGTTTGGAAACTTGCAGCAGTGATCCTAGTCACTTCAAGTTCTCCTACTCCATAATTTAAGACAGCATCTTTAGTTCTCTAAGATACTAATAGATGTCCTTAACTACAATCCAATGACTATCACTTGGATTGTCCTGATTGTGACTCCATATGCTCAAAGCGTATGAGACACCATATCAAGTACATTTTAAATGTACAATCTCCCAGAGAGTGTTAACAACTCCAAATCTATCCCAGTAGATCTTTATTCCTTGAATAAAGGTTGTTACTCCCCAGAATCTAAGGAGAATTTCTTATGAAAGCCAAGCTTTCACCGATTGCTTTATGGGAATTCATTATCAGTGCTCTCCCACTAACCTCCTTATATACACAAGAATCATTTCGTTTTGAATTAGATCATACTCCATTATGATTACATCAAAACGATAATTCCTAGAACATATGCTTGCTTCAATCCAAACATGGATCGAATAACCTGCAAACCTTGTTTGCTTGTTATGGTACGACAAAACCTATAGGATGTTATAAACATCCTCCGAAAGGTTCCTTTTCAGGAAAGCGATTTTCGGTTAAGCTGTCATATTTCATAAATGAAATACACAGCTTTAGCAAGCATTATCCAAATGGATTTACAATGGCAACATGTAAAAGGTTTCGTCGTAATCAACACAATGTTGATAACTCTACCTTTTCTTTACAAGCCTAGCTTAGTACGTAGGTATGTTGCCTTCCATGTATGTCTTTCTTGAAGAATTATAAAGTACCAATAGGCACAATGCCTTATGGTACATCAACTAGTATCCAAACTTATTGATATACATGGAATATTTTTGGACTCATGACACTTTGTCATAATAGGGAGTTGATACCTTGTATCACTACCTCATACGTAATCAGTGTTGGTGTACCTTAAAAGATTAACATCTTTATGAGGTGAGATCAGAAACCCATACCCCAGGTTGTTTTCTGACTCTCTCCGATCTACGCGGTTCTTGTGTATTTGAAGATTAATGGTATAAATTCATCATTGATGAACTATATGTGTTCCATTAAGGATTTCGTGCCTCGAACAGTATTACTCAATTTTCATCGAGTATCACCATCCTCCCATTGACCACTGCATATCGGTATTCCTCTTAGGAAAACCGCATGGTGAGCAACAATCATATTGTTCTCATGTGAGATTATAAGTACTATACTTATGGTTTCCTTTAGGATAACCAATTTGGCACTTATCCAATTTAGGTTTTAGTTTGGTATTATCCAAACATATGCCTAGCATCCCAAATGGTCAGGAATGAGAAACCCAGTTTCCTTCCTGTTCATATCTAATATGATATTTGTCAAACATATTATTAATAGAACTTTATTCTAAATAAGTTATTGCACTGTTAAAACTTAGTCGTTGAAGGAAATGGTAGCTCAGAGCGACTCATGATTAGCCTTATCATGTCTAACATGATTCGGTTAATCTGTTCGGACACACCGTCACTTTGACGTGTTCCGGGAGGAGTCCTCATTTTAAGAAAAACACTATACTCTTTCAAGTATATAAGAAACTTATTGCTTAAGTATTTTCCATTACGGTCTTACCGTGACGGTATAATACTATAGCCGATCTGTTTGTCTATTTCGTGTCGAACTCTCTAAAGTTTCCGATTTGTGTTCTTCAAAAGAAACACATAACCATAACGTGATGCCACATCCGTTAAGGTCACGAAACATTCATGTTCACATCTAGCCTAGCTAGATATGGGCCCACTAACTTCACCATGAATAGGGCTAACAGATCGGTGGCATTTACACTTTTACTAAGTAAATAGTGTTTTAGGCACATTGCCCATTAAACTAGATTCGTAGACTTTATTTGATTGGAATCAAAACAGTCCTAGTACCCACTCTTCAAAAGTGTGGATATACGAGTCTTGTTTAATTGTGTCCCAGACAACAATGCCACAAATAAGTCTCTATTTGATCAAATCAATTTGAGCTATTTATTTGTCATTTTATATGGTTTGAGATTTTTTATTATATTCAAAATATAAATATGTTTTTATTCACATCTAATGTGTTTATCTCAGTATCATCTTTATATAATGAAACACTTAGTGTTCTAGAATATAAAGGTTTATCCACAATGGATTAAACACTGATATAGAGATAATGTCTCTAGTCAAACTAGTTACATTATAACAGTTCCTAATTTAAGTACACACCAAAGGGTAGTTCCTAAACATAGGTATCTACGGTCGAAACAGCGACTTTCGTCCCATTTCCGATTCGCAGAGCAATCTCAGCTTGAAGTCAGTATCCTGCTCAAAGCAAATTCTGAACTCAATACAATACATATTTATGTACCACACTAAGTATTTAAAATCTAATTTCAATACTAGTTGTGAACATAACTTTGACAAACATTTTTAAAGTCAGAGCCTTGCCCTTTCTTTAATTCCTTCGTGTCTCTGCCATATCCAAATGGTAGTCACTTTGGTATATGTCAATTATCCTTTTCAATATTTTAGGAACCTTAGGCCAAGCCTTGGGTTTTAGAATATCGAAACGATGTGCACCTCGTGCTACATGCCCAATTGCAAACTTTGACTTTATTCCTCTAGAATAGTCAATTAATTCTCCAAGAATTAAAAATTGCAATTTTAATACTTCTTAAATCTAAAATTAGATTTATGACAAGTATATTAATTAAGCATTAAAGTCATCATCACATAAATCTTCCAAAGATTTTATGCTCTACTTATTTTGCTTAATTTTGGGCGTAAGGTATAATAAGTTATTTTATCAAATAAAGTAACCTATTATTTATTCCCAATTTGAAAATTAAATCATTTAAAATATTTTAATCCCAGATTATATTTAAATATCCAACTTTTCAATTTTATCTTGATTACAATAGTCCAACTATTTAATCAACGATTAGTGGTACTATATATATTATAATGATTATAATAGTCCAACTATATAATCAAATATAATCCAATTAATTAACCTCAATTACATTGATTACTATAATCCAATTATAAAATCAACTGTAAACTGAAATTAATTAATTCAAATATATTGATTAATATAATCTAATTATATATAATCAAGTATAATACAGTCCAACTGTTTATTAAAACAACAATTTAAATATTAGTCCAACTAACATTTAATCTAATGACGAAATAATTTGAATGAGCGCGTATGGCGAGTAATTGAACGAATATTGCAAATTCAATTCTTGCCTCCCACTATTTTTCGGCGAGCCTCTAACCCTCTGTCGAGTACTCGGGAAACCGTGTTTCCTAGTGGGCTAGGATCCCGTTAAATATCACACAATCTTGACTTTGGCCAACAAATTGTATGATAATTAACTAGGTAGATCTCTAAGATCAATTGGATCTTATCCAACTCCTAGATCCAGTAGGTGGACATCCAAGTCCTAAACATATATCATAATATGCCTATATATCGAATATATACCCTAACCTTTTTCCTCTGAATCAACTAGGCCTTGGCTTTGGCACAACAAACCTAGTGATCCCAGTCAAGCGCGGACCCATTGACCATGGAAGCTTCGTAATCAATGTCGTTGACAAGAAGTGGTCTTGACTTTGGCCAACAAACCACAACTTGGACAAGACACCAATATGGAACAAAGCCTCGTGATTCAAACACATCTTCGACAGACAAAGGGCTTGACTTTGGCCAACAACCCAATGTCGTCTCGGATCTTGAGTGAGATCACTCAATGGAAGGAAAAACACATGATATTTGATGAGGGCTTTTCGTCGTGCAAATTGGCTACCAATTTAATTATCTTTGTTAAGGTCTCATCATCATACACCCTTAAACATGCATTCTAAACACATAATAAAGCGCATATGTAAAATAATAATGATATGCGGATGGATATTTTACATTGATCCTAGATCAAATCTCTATCTTTCTCTCTCCAGCTAGCACATGTATTTACTTCTACCGTTACACTACACTTCTAAAGAAACCTCATTTACATTGAGGGAATAGGTGAGAAGAGAATACAAAGAATAAGAGGTGATAAGGCTGGACACGCAGGTCCAATTAATAAATCAAATTATACAACAATTTCTAAAATTGCCCCACCCATCTAATATCCATCCGATATACATTATTCAAACATCACAACCATGTATTCATACAAGCATGTTATCAATCAATCTAATCCAATTAATTAATCTTGATAATTAGTGATCATCCAATGTTCAAACAACGATTTGATTTTGTTCGAGTCAAACTCGTTTGCGAATAAGTACTTAAAGTACTAATTCTACGAAAAATTAAATTAAATTACATAATTAAATCCAATTTAATACGCATTTAATTCTAATTCATTATTTAATTCCAAATAAATATTACACTTTATAAAATAAACCTTTACGACTTAAATTCCAAATTAATCGCTACGGGTCTCAAAGCCCGATTAATATCCAATAGTAAATTAATAAAGTCCAATGGGCTTTTAATTAATTTCTGAGGCGTGGACTTTTGGTCAACTCGGGTCAAACCGAATAACCAAAATCCAATCCGGGAGTTACCCCATAAGCACATAAATTAATTTAGGCCCATTAGGCCCAATTAAACGTTAAAGGTTCATTAGTCGCATTTGGGCCTTTTGGAAGCGGTTTTGGGCCTAATTGGATCCAACCAATTTTGGCCTAAACCAACTTTGTACAACAAAGTCCAATAAACCCAATAACAACTTTAAAAGCCCAAATCCAATTTTAAGGCCCCATAATTTAATTCCAAAAATTCCAAATTTCCCAATTAAATTACCTAAAGTGTATAGCATTATTAATTACCCAAATCAAAGTTTCCAAAACACTAAATTTGTCCAATTAATCATGCTTATCATCATTAATCATGTCCAACATAATTTGATCAAAATCAAACCCAATAAACACATGTTAAAGTCTCGGCCATAAGGGGAAAATTATGTCCAAATCAAATTCAATCCAATTGAACCAAATTAAACATAAATTCAACATCCCTAAATGATTTCCAAGTCATCCAATGAACAAAAATCAAAAATCCAAGACATTAGGGCACTTACTAAATTCGGCCAACATAAGCAATTTGGGGAAAATTGTTCCAAACACTTTTTCAACAAATTGATCCAATCAATCCTCAATTAAACATACTTTAAGCATTCTAAATCATCCAATTTCATTAAACTAAACATGCTCAAAATCAAGTTTACCCAAATTAAAGTTTTGGCCAACAATAAGCAAATTGGGGAAAATCAATCCAATTAATTTTTCTTCAAATTGATTACATATAACTCTAAGTTATTCATATACAAGCATTCTTAAACAAACAATTTGTCAAAATCATGCTTAAATCAAAAAAACCCCAAATTTTGCTAAGAACCCTAAATTCGTTTTATGCACAAATGGCTCAAGATACCATTGTTGAGTTTCAATCAAGTCCCAAGGATCATAAATCATGCATAAACGAGTTGAATACATATTAAAGGAGGTGCGGAATAACTCACATTGATCGGTAGAGATGCAACAAATACGAAAACCGAACTGCCTTCAAGTTTCTGCCTCCCTCCAGCTCGGCAATGGCAGTGAACTGCAGCTCCATTTTCGGCTTTGGGTGGTCCTCCTTGATGCTCTGCCCAAGCTCCAAGCTTATCAAGGTGATTCCAAGCTCATGAAGACACTTCCCTATCACCTTGTATAGACTCATGGAGTGTGCTAGCACAAAGATCTTGCAACAAGATCATTTCTTTCACCTCTTGAACTCACGGTTTTTGCTAAAAACCAGTGAAGAAATCGTGAAGAAGAAGAGAGGAAAGAGAGGAGAGTTTTTGGCTCCAAAAATGGTCAAGACCGAAAATGAAGAGAGAGAATGAGTGGGAAAATAAAAATTGTAAAAGGTTTATATAATTTCCAAAATATAATAAAACCTTTTACCATTTCTTTAATTTCCATAAAGCAAGCATTAAATGCTTGTCAATCACCACAAATCAACTCACATCAATCACTCAAATATCACATCACTCAAAGTGACATGTGATTTGACGCTTGATGTGACTTGCGATTAGACGCTTGATTTGACTTGCGTGCCGCACTCGAATTCGAAATGCGAATGCGCTCGCAAACAATCTCGGGCTCGGGTTCACTAATTCCAAATTAACGAATTTTCCGTTGCGTCGTAATTAATGATTACGCCTAGCGAATTCACTATTCACATCTCGCTAACGATTAATTCTAAATTAATTCATTCGCCCGAATTAAAATCTAATTTCAATTCCGCGTCGAAATCTAATTTCGTTATAATATATCGAATATATTAATTTATCGATTAATTCCAAATTAATCGTTCTCTCTCTTTAACGATATTTTATATCCGAGATAAAATATCTCTGTAATTAATCCCAGATTAATTTTCTCTATCATCGAATTAATCCCAGATTAATTAAAGTGCGAGTCATACGTCATCGGTGAATCTTCAGGAACCGACCCATGAGATCTCCGGATTATTTGGCAGTAAATACGGTCATCGGACTATCCGAACACGTAAGTATCGCGTACTACGTTTATACCGATTTACAAGACAAGGTTGGCTTCTAGCAAAGCGCCATGCCTACCCAATTCTCCAGAAATATTCTTACAGGAATATATAGATCTGTATCAAGCGTAGTATACCGTAGTATTGTGTATATCGGCCCAGTATCGGATAGTCACGTGCTAGGCTGGGGCTGGATAAGTGTCTGCCCCGTCCGAAGCACATGTCGGATGTCTGGTAACATAGTCTCTATAATCGGATATTCATGACCTGGTCACAATATCCGATTGGTTGCGCAACACTCAAGAGCACTAGTACCGTATCCTGCGTGACATCATCTCCATTATGACTGAAGTGATACTTTCGTCTTGACATCACACCCAATACACTACGACTCTCTGATAAACCCTGAAGTGGTGTACGCAGAACCGGTTAAAACCCTGTACCACCAAGACCAAAGTCTATCGATTATCGTAAGTATTAGCGATGTAAGTCTCAGGTTAAGACCATACACACCTACCTTGATTTCGGCCTCCCATAGACACATAGTCATAATACCAATGGGATTCCGAGGGGTCTATCCAGAGCGAAGCTGTTTCCCGTACCATCGGTGAAACACAACCTCCTATCGCACTTGCATAAGTATCCAATACTTATATATATGAGAACTATGCCGTTGTGCCCTCACAACGCACACAAGTGCAATACTAGCCTATTCCGCATTGTCGATGTCCTGTCCCGATAATACTACGACTAGGGATATTTAATGATTAATCCTTCGGGGACTGATACTGTCTCATATCATTCTCAGTCCAGGAACTAATCACAGGGACCTCTCTTCATTTATATATCTATGGTGATCTAATCACAAATGATGAGAGTGCAATTTCCTTGTCACATAGTTAATTTGCTACAACAACACAATGATCTATGCAAATAGTGACGCTATGGGTCATATTATCCAACAGTTAGCACGCCATGTATGGCATTCAGACCACTGCGACACCCTAGGTACGGGGTTAGCATGTCAGGTACGACATGTGGACTATTGTGGACTACTGCGACACCCTAGGTAAGGGGTTTAGCACGCTGAGAATGGCACAACAACATCAACTCTGCGACACTCTAGGTATGGAGACGCAACCGCGACAGCCTAGGTACGGGGTTTAGCACGCCAGGAATGGCACATCATCAAATCAGTTCGGGAACAAAGCCCACAGGTGGTTCAGGAACAAAACCCAGACGTCGAGGCACCTCGCCATCACATTCAGCTCGGGAACAAAGCCCACTCTCTACACAGTTTGGGAACAAAGCCCACAGATGGTTCGGGAACAAAGCCCAATGGTCGAAGCTCCTCGCCATCATATCAGTTCAGTTCGGTAAATATTCCTAGAGATCGCAGCATCTTGCAGGGATGAACCTCGAGGTCACGGCACCTCACCACATCATCAAATTCAGTTCATAGCAACAGGCAAACCAGGTGACAGCTAGCGAGCTAGGTAAGTAAAAATGCATTGCACGTACTTTGATTGGATTGTCATTGTCATACACTGCACAAGTCCCATCAAAGTGGGGGCGACTGTAGGCACTGCATTTTTGCATATAAGCCCGATGATGAGTCTCGTATGGAGACACTACCTCTTTAGTTGTGAAAGCCGCGGGAAATGGACGTTGGAAGGGTAAAGTTGGAAATTAGCATTTTGTCAGATTTAAGTCGCTTGTTTCGCTTCGGGTTCACTTGTTGGACCTCTGTTTTTAAACACACCAAGCTCAATCCAAAATAATTAAAACATTTAAAATACATGTCACAAATTAAATTAAAATCAATTAAATTAAATTAAAATTAAATTACCTTCCTAAATTAAATTTAATCATTTTCCTAAACTAAATAAATCACATTCCAAATTAAATAAAACACAAATTAAATTAAAATTAAAATTAAAGTAAATTCCTAATTTAATTAAATCACCTACCAATTTAAATAAATCATATCCTTAACTACAAAGAATAAATCAAATCACTTCCCTTAATTAAAAGATTTCCCTTATCACATTTTAAAAATATATCCCCATCAATACACAATCTCCATTTCCTTCTCCAACAATGTAAACCCCCTCCCTTGGCCTATAAAAAGAGACCCTACACCAACACATAAAACTCTGGCTCATTATCACAAAAGACACAAAAGAAAATAACCCTCGTCTCTCTCTCATCTCTCTCACCTCATTCATGCCATTATCCTTCACAACGAGCCCCTAAGCCAACGTACACTGCCATTCACACCCCTCACAGCCCCACTAGCCTCAATCTCACACAAACAGCCAGTCTCTTTACGCCATCAACCATTGTCCACAAACGCCACTAACCTGCTTCTCTTCACAATTTCACGCCATCAACCATAGAGCACATTCACGCAAGTCATAAGATTTTTTAAGAACACTCACACGCCCAAAGCCTTAAACCCCCCTATTGTCGTGACCTACTCACACAAGCATCCCTCCATTGCCGTCCCACACACACCCAAAACAGCCGCACCACCAACCCTCTCCAGCCGTGACTAAAAGCCCTCCACACAGCCCCAAACTCACGCCAAAATAGACCCTGAACTGCCTCACAAACACCCCCAAAATCCCCCTCAAACTCACGACAAAACACAGCCCCAAACCTTCCAGTAGTCTACACCCAAACCGCCCACTGCACAGCCTTTCACTGCCGAGAATAACCCTTCTCCACTGCCAGTGATTACCGCCAATCTGACCCTCAAAATATCCCAGAAAACACCCTGAAACTGCACCGAAAAACTGCATAAAACCCCCCCTTAAAAACGCCTATAAACATCAGTCATTTGCCCTCCAAAACCGCACAAACTGTCTCCTAAAACAACAAAAACAGTGACCAGAAAAATACAACAGAATCAGCAGCGAAACGAAGTAAAAACAGCAGCCCGAACAGCAAAACAGCGAGGAAAGACGTTGAGTTAGTGAACCGAAAGATTTGCGGATCATTCACCCTTCCAACGGACGTGTAACGCTCTTTCGTGAGGCGACAAAAGAGGTTAGACCTGAGGGCACCCTTTTATTTATTATCTTTCATTTATTTTATTTATTTTAGAAATATTATCGCATGATAGTCGTTTGAGGCATGATGTGATTGTTGGATGAGCGGAATATGTGTTCCCTTTTGTGGTATATAGGATGGAAACCCGGACGTAAATTCCGTAGCCGAATCCGAATGGACGGTAGTGCGGTTTGTACTCGGGATACAACACCACGTACCACTTAAGAGACACGTATTTCGTCTCATCCAAACTTGTATTTGAGCATGCTATAGTCCGTAGGTTATTTATTTATTATTTAAAGCATGATTTAGTTTAGTTTATTATTTATTTTCGAAGCATGATTACGTTATTTTTTAGGCATGATATTTTGTTTAGTTTATGATTATGCTTAAATAGTTATTTGTTTATTTTGGTTTAATGGCTCAATGTGCTCATTGTGTGATATTGCGTGTTTGCCGTTTAAAGACTTATTTTCGAGCATGCAAACTTAGATTATGAGTTATTTTGATGAATGCATATTAGATCTAAGTTATTCTCGAGCATATACGTTGCATAGATTCGGTTAGTTTATTGCACAAATCACATCATTACAAGTGACATAAGTAAGGGACCATTCCGAACCCAACGGTTTGAGGTCTTCCATTGCGAGGGGTGAGTGCGGCCTTAAATCTTTGTCCCGGTTCATACCGGGTGGCGAATCCATGTTATTTTGTACTCCCAACTAGGCCACGAGCCTAGAACAGCGTCGTCAGTTTCTGTGTACTCCCCAGTGGAGTCGCCAGACTGTAGGACACAAAATAACATGGAGTCGCCACTCGGTGTGAACCGGGACAAAGATTTAAGGCCGCACTCACCCCTCGCAATGGAAGACCTCAAACCGTTGGGTTCAGAATGGTCCCTTACTTATGTCACTTGTAATGATGTGATTTGTGCAATAAACTAACCGAATCTATGCAACGTATATGCTCGAGAATAACTTAGATCTAATATGCATTCATCAAAATAACTCATAATCTAAGTTTGCATGCTCGAAAATAAGTCTTTAAACGGCAAACACGCAATATCACACAATGAGCACATTGAGCCATTAAACCAAAATAAACAAATAACTATTTAAACATAATCATAAACTAAACAAAATATCATGCCTAAAAAATAACGTAATCATGCTTCGAAAATAAATAATAAACTAAACTAAATCATGCTTTAAATAATAAATAAATAACCTACGGACTATAGCATGCTCAAATACAAGTTTGGATGAGACGAAATACGTGTCTCTTAAGTGGTACGTGGTGTTGTATCCCGAGTACAAACCGCACTACCGTCCATTCGGATTCGGCTACGGAATTTACGTCCGGGTTTCCATCCTATATACCACAAAAGGGAACACATATTCCGCTCATCCAACAATCACATCATGCCTCAAACGACTCTCATGCGATAATATTTCTAAAATAAATAAAATAAACGAAAGATAATAAATAAAAGGGTGCCCTCAGGTCTAACCTCTTTTATCGCCTCACGAAAGGGCGTTACACGTCCGTTGGAATGGTGAATGATCCGCAAATCTTTCGGTTCACTAACTCAACGTCTTTCCTCGCTGTTTTGCTGTTCGGGCTGCTGTTTTTACTCCGTTTCGCTGTTGTTTCTGTTGTATTTTTCTGGTCACTGTTTTTGTTGTTTTAGGAGACAGTTTGTGCGGTTTTGGAGGGCAAAGGGCTGCTGTTTATAGGCGTTTTTAAGGGGGGTTTTATGCAGTTTTTCGGTGCAGTTTCAGGGTGTTTTCTGGGCTATTTTGAGGGTCAGATTGGCGGTAATTGTTGGAAAAATGCTTATTTATAAGCATTTTGAGGCTCAATTTTAAGCATGGTCCACTTCGTGTTAGTGGTTGTTATTGAATGATTCGGATACTCCTCCATGAGTACTTCGAAATGGTATATTCATATGCTTAAAATAGTGCTTGGGTGAATGAGAAATTGTTGCTCAAAGTTCACAATTTTCAAGCCTTTTGTAATTCCATAACAGCTAATTTAATTAGCTTGGTGGTTACAAAGTTTAATCTCCATAAGTGCTAATCTAATTAGCTTGGTGGTTATATAGTTTAATTTCCATTAGTGCTAATTTAATTAGCTTAGTGGTTACAACAATGTGTAACATCTCCCATTATAAAATTTAATTGGCAAGTTAATTTCTATTAATTGAGATGTGTTTTTCTTTTCCTATATAAACAACATCAGTTCTTGTTTTCAAGATATGAAATAGAAAATAGAGAAAGATATAGCACACACACGAAAGACCATTTTCTTTGTTTTGTTAAAAGGAGAGTTCAAACACTTTGTGGTTCATTGGATACGAGTCTGGTGGTGCCCTTTCTCGTACGTTTCCGTTGTATCCTGGGAAACAATCGTCTCACGTTCTACTGCACCTACGGTAGGGGACGAATTTGTTTTAAGGATATTGTTGTTTTACAACAAGCCTCGGGAAAGTTCTGATTTGCCTCAGCCTCAGCTTCAGCTTCTGCCTCTGCCTGCCATCAGCATCTGCCAACAGCCTCTGCCTCAGCTTCAGCTTCTGCCTCTGCCTGACTCAGCATCTGCCAACAGCCTCTGCCTCAGCATCAGCATCTGCCAACAGCCTCTGCCTCAGCTTCAGCCTCTACCTCAGCTTCAGCTTCTGCCTCTACTTTCAGCCTCAGCCTCTGCTGTCAGCCTCTGCCTTCAGCCTCTGCCTTCAGCCTCTGCCATCTGCCTCTGCTCATCAGTCCCTGCCTCCGCTTTCAGGGTCTGCCGTTAGGGTCTGCCCCGAGGATAATAATTATAATTGTAATTTTTTGTCATATTCGGATTTCCCAATTACCGTGTAATAATCGTAATAATTATCATCTACAGTCTTAAATCAAATATTCGACTCTGTGGATATGGAAATCAGTCCAAACACAGTAGATCCGAATATGGCAGCCTCTTCGGCTGGCCAGAATGTTGTGGCAGCCCCCGTGGCTGACCAAAGTGCAGTGGCAGCCCCTTCGGCTGGCCAACTTGCATCAGCCTCTGGGCTTAATATGGCAGCCGTTGTGGCTGGCCAAGGTATTTCTGCCTCAATGGCTAGACAACCTGTTGGACATGTGAGCCATGTCAATCCTGCTGCGGAAAAACCTGAAAAATTCAGTGGTCGGAATTTCAAAAGGTGGCAACAGAAAATGTTCTTCTACCTGACCACGTTGAACCTTTCGAGGTTTCTAAAGGAAGATGCTCCTGTACCCAAAGAGGGTGAGATTGATATCCAAGTCATCAGTGCCATTGAAGCTTGGAAACATTCTGAATTCCTATGTCGGAATTATGTGCTGAATGGGCTAAGTGATTCCTTGTACAGTGTGTACGCTGGAATGAAAACAGCTAAAGGCTTTGGGAATCTTTAGATCGAAAATATAAAACTGAGGATGCCGGTACTAAGAAATTTGTCGTAGGCCGTTTCCTAGAGTTTAAAATGATTGATTCCAAAATTGTGATAAGCCAAGTACAAGAACTGCAGATTATTCTAGCAGAAATTCATGCTGAGGGGATGAGTTTAAGTGAAACCTTCCAAGTAGCCTCGATAATTGAGAAACTACCACCTGGTTGGAAAGATTTCAAGAATTATTTAAAGTATAAGCGAAAAGAAATGAGCATTGAAGACTTGGTTCTTAAGCTAAGAATTGAGGAAGATAACCGAGTTTCTGAAAAGAGAGGAATGACTCATGAGGCCAAAGTAAATGTTGTCGAACATGGCCATAAGAACAAGAACCTCAAGAACAAAGGGTCAAAGATGGGCCCTAAAGGAGGAGTTTCCAAGAAATCAAAATTTCAAGGAAAATGCTTCAACTGTGACAAAATGGGTCACAAGTCTTCTGAGTGCAGACTGCCGAAGAAGAAAAAGAAACAAGAGGCTAATGTGCTAGAAAACATGACTCAAGATGTTTCAGACATTAACCTTTCTGCTGTGGTTTCTGAGGTGAATCTGGTGGGTTCTAACCCAAGAGAGTGGTGGATTGATACTGGTGCCACTCGACATGTATGCTCAGATAAGAGCATGTTTTCTTCATTTGAGCCTGCTGAAAATGGGGAAAAGATATACATGGGAAATTCAGCAACATCTGAGATAGAAGGTCAAGGAAATGTGATTCTGAAGATGACCTCTGGGAAAGAGTTGACTCTGAACAATGTTCTGTATGTACCTGAAATACGGAAGAATCTTGTGTCTGGATCGCTTCTGAACAAGCATGGATTCCGGATGGTGTTCGAGTCTGATAAAGTAGTTTTGACTAAAAATGGGATGTATGTGGGAAAAGGGTATGTAACTGATGGGCTTTTTAAGCTCAATGTAATGGTTGTTAAACCCAAAAATATCAATAAAGCTAGTTCTTCTGCTTATATTGTTGAGTATTCTAATCTTTGGCATAGTAGATTAGGACATGTTAATTTTAATTCATTGCGAAAGTTAATTAACATGAATCATATTCCCAATTTTAAAATTGATAACAAACATAAGTGTGAACTTGTGTTGAGGCAAAACTAACAAGATCATCTTTTCATAGTATTAAAAGAAACTCTGAACCACTTGATCTAATTCATACCGATGTATGTGATTTTAATTCAATACAATCGAGCGGCGGTAATAAATATTTTATTACCTTTATTGATGATTGCACAAGATTTTGCTATGTGTATTTAATGAAAAGCAAGGACGAAGCTATAGAGAAATTTGTTCTCTATAAAATGAAGTTGAGAACCAACTGAATAAAAGAATTAAGGAGTTAAGAAGTGATCGTGGTGGTGAGTATGTTTTCCTTTTGAATCACTTTGTGAACAAAATGGAATCATACATCAAACCACAGCTCCTTATTCGCCTCAATCCAATGGGATTGCGGAACGTAAGAATCGTACCTTAAAGAGATGATGAACGCTATGTTAATCAGTTCTGGCTTACCTCAGACTATGTGGGGAGAAGCTGTCTTATCAGCTAATTACCTTTTAAATAAGGTACCACGGAAAGAAGCAGGGAAAACTCCTTATGAAATGTGGAAAGGAAGAGTACCTTCCTATAAATTCCTTCGAGTGTGGGGGTGTCTTGCCAATGTAGTCATTCCTCCACCTAAAAAGGTGAAGATAGGACCAAAAACTGTTGATTGCATTTTCATAGGATATGCACATAACTGTAATGCTTATCGATTTCTTGTGCATGAGTCTAATGTACCAGATATTCACAAGAATACGGTAATGGAATCGAGGAATGCATCCTTTTTCGAATACGTTTTTCCTTGTAAAACTAATTCGAATTCAGATGTGCACAAACGGGCACATGAGACTATCATTGAAGATAGTCAGGACCGAGAACAAATTAATGTTCCAGAGGATCAACAAGTTGTTGAACCTGACTAAGACGTAGCAAAAGAGCTAGAACGGAAAAATCATTTGGTCCAGATTTTCTGACATTTTTGCTAGAGAATGATCCTCAAAGCTATAACGAAGCTGTAAGGTCAGCTGATGGTGCCTTGTGGAAAGATGCCATCAATAGTGAAATTGAATCCATCTTACAAAATCACACCTGGGAGTTAGTGAATCTTCCTCCAGGATGTAGACCTTTAGGGTCCAAGTGGATTTTCAAAAGGAAAATAAAGGCAGATGGATCAATTGACAAGTACAAAGCAAGACTTGTAATTAAAGGTTATAGACAACGTGAAGGTCTTGATTACTTTGATACTTATTCTCCTGTAACGAGAATAAATTCCATAAGGATGATACTAGCGATTGCAGCTTTGCGCAATCTTGAGGTACATCAGATGGATGTGAAAACAGCCTTTCTGAATAGAGATTTAGATGAAGAAATCTACATGGAACAACCTGAAGGCTTTATAGCTCCAGGACAAGAAAAGAAAGTCTGTAAGTTAGTTAAATCCTTGTATGGATTGAAACAAGCCCCGAAACAGTGGCATAAAAAGTTTGATGACACCATGTTGGCAAATGGTTTCAAAATCAATGAATGTGATAAATGCATTTATGTCAGAGAGACAGAAGTTGGCTATGTCATTTTATGTCTCTACGTTGATGACATACTGATTGTTGGGAGTAATGTCAAAATGGTGAAATCTACCAAGAATATGCTGAAATCCAAGTTTGACATGAAAGACATGGGTCTTGCAGATGTCATTCTGGGAATAAAGATCTCGAGAAGTCTAGATGGACTTATTCTTGATCAGTCGCATTATGTGGACAAAATTCTTGGTAAATTCAACAATGATGATTCAGCTGTGCCTAGAACTCCTTTAGATGTGAGTTTACACCTATCGAATAGGGGAGATGGTATATCTCAAGTAGAATACTCTAGAGTGATCGGGAGTTTGATGTATCTATCGAGTTGTACAAGGCCTGATATAGCCTGTACAGTAAACAAGCTCAGCAGATATACGAGTAATCCAGGGGTTGATCACTGGAAAGCAATAGTGAGAGTACTTAGGTACTTACGTTTTACTCGTAATTATGGGTTGCACTATCATAGATATCCAGCTGTAGTCGAAGGATACAGTGATGCTAATTAGATATCTGACATGAAAGACTCAAAGTCTACTAGTGGTTATGTGTTTACACTAGCAGGTGCAGCTATATCATGGAAATCCTCCAAACAGACTGTGATAGCCAGATCTACAATGGAATCAGAATTCATTGCATTAGACAAGTGTGCTGAAGAAGCAGAATGGCTTCGAAATTTTCTAGAGGATATTCCAAGTTGGCCTAAGCCAGTGCCAGCAATTTGCATTCATTGCGATAGTCAATCTGCAATTGGAAGGGCACATAACAATATGTATAATGGTAAGTCTAGACATATTCGCCGTAGACACAATACTGTTAGACAATTACTCTCTACTGGAGTTATTTCGATTGACTATGTAAAGTCAAAGGATAACATTGCGGATCCGCTAACCAAAGGGTTAAATAGAGAGTTAGTTGTGAAATCATCGAGGGGAATGGGACTGAAGCCCATTAGATAAATTTTATTACGAAGGAAAACCCAACCTTGTTGACTGGAGATCCCAAGAACTAGGTTCAATGGGACAACCTACTCGTAAAAGACATAATTGGATCACTGTGGGGGTTACCCTCTAGTCCATTCCTATGATGAAATGAAACAGTGATGCTCGTATGGATAGAGGTTAAACAAAAGCTTTTAATGATTCTTATGCGTCGGGAATCTGAGTAGAGTATTACGAGATACTCTTAAATAAGAAATCACCTATGTGAGAGAGAAGTGGGGCCGCTTCAAAGGGAATTGTACGGGGCACAATTTTAGAAACTCTTGCAGAACCATGTAGATGTTCATGGCCAAAATGAACATAATAATGAGAACTCAAATGTGTAGGTAAAATATCTGTGTGATATGTGTTCTCCAATTACATGAATGCAGTACAGTTCAATGACATCGCGTCAACTGTCAGCCAGTAATGAGATATATTTTCACAAGGGAATGTTCAAAGGCTGTGGCCTACCTATCCTATGCAGGTGTTGAACCGTTGAACTCTTCTAGGTCAAAATAAAATGTTTTATAAAAATAATTTTATTCGACGTTTTTCGCCAATTTCATTCATGTGGGGGATTGTTGGAAAAATGCTTATTTATAAGCATTTTGAGGCTCAATTTTAAGCATGGTCCACTTCGTGTTAGTGGTTGTTATTGAATGATTCGGATACTCCTCCGTGAGTACTTCGAAATGGTATATTCATATGCTTAAAATAGTGCTTGGGTGAATGAGAATTTGTTGCTCAAAGTTCACAATTTTCAAGCCTTTTGTAATTCCATAACAGCTAATTTAATTAGCTTTGTGGTTACAAAGTTTAATCTCCATAAGTGCTAATCTAATTAGCTTGGTGGTTATATAGTTTAATTTCCATTAGTGCTAATTTATTAGCTTAGTGGTTACAACAATGTGTAACATCTCCCATTATAAAATTTAATTGGCAAGTTAATTTCTATTAATTGAGATGTGTTTTTCTTTTCCTATATAAACAACATCAGTTCTTGTTTTCAAGATATGAAATAGAAAATAGAGAAAGACATAGCACACACACGAAAGACCATTTTCTTGTTTTTTTTTAAAAGGAGAGTTCAAACACTTTGTGGTTCGTTGGATACGAGTCTGGTGGTGCCCTTTCTCGTACATTTCCGTTGTATCCTGGGAAACAATCGTCTCACGTTCTACTGCACCTACGGTAGGGGACGAATTTGTTTTAAGGATATTGTTGTTTTACAACAAGCCTCGGGAAAGTTCTGATTTGCCTCAGCCTCAGCTTCAGCTTCTGCCTCTGCCTGCCATCAGCATCTGCCAACAGCCTCTGCCTCAGCTTCAGCTTCTGCCTCTGCCTGACTCAGCATCTGCCAACAGTCCTGCCTCAGCATCAGCATCTGCCAACAGCCTCTGCCTCAGCTTCAGCCTCTGCCTCAGCTTCAGCTTCTGCTGCCTCTGCTTTCAGCCCCAGCCTCTGCTGTCAGCCTCTGCTGTCAGCCTCTGCTTTCAGCCTCTGCCATCTGCCTCTGCCTCTGCTCATCAGTCCCTGCCTCCGCTTTCAGGGTCTGCCGTTAGGGTCTGCCCCGAGGATAATAATTATAATTGTAATTTTTTGTCATATTCGGATTTCCCAATTACCGTGTAATAATCGTAATAATTATCATCTACAGTAATCACTGGAAGTGGAGGAGGGTTATTCTCGGCAGTGAAGGGCTGTGCAGTGGGCGGTTTGGGCGTAGACTACTGGCAGGTTTGGGGCTGTGTTTTGTCGTGAGTCTGAGGGGGATTTTGGGGGTGTTTGTGAGGCAGTTCAGGGTCTGTTTTGGCGTGAGTTTGGGCTGTGTGGAGGGCTTTTAGTCACGGCTGGAGAGGGTTGGTGGTGCGGCTGTTTTGGGTGTGTGTGGGACGGCAATGGAGGGCTGCTTGTGTGAGTAGGTCACGGCAATAGGGGGTTTAAGGCTTTGGGCGTGTGAGTGTTCTTAAAAAATCTTATGACTTGCGTGAATGTGCTCTATTGTTGATGGCGTGAAATTGTGAAGAGAAGCAGGTTAGTGGCGTTTGTGGACAATGGTTGATGGCGTGAAGGGACTGGCTGTTTGCGTGAGATTGAGGCTAGTGGGGCTGTGAGGGGTGCAATGGCGTGAGTGGTGGACTGGTTTTAGGAGGCTACTGGCGTGAATGGCAGTGTACGTTGGTTTAGGGGCTCGTTGTCAAGGATAATGGCATGAATGAGGTGAGAGAGATGAGAGAGAGACGAGGGTTATTTTCTTTTGTGTCTTTTGTGAGAATGAGCCAGGGTTTTATGTGTTGGTGTAGGGTCTCTTTTTATAGGCCAAGGGAGGGTGTTTACCTTGTTGGAGAAGGAAAGGGAGATTGTGTATTGATGGGAATATATTTTTAAAATGTGATAAGGAAATCTTTTAATTAAGGGAAGTGATTTGATTTATTCTTTTTAGTTAAGGATATGATTTATTTAAATTGGTAGGTGATTTAATTAAATTAGGAATTTACTTTAATTTAATTTAATTTGTGTTTTTTTAATTTGGAATGTGATTTATTTAGTTTAGGAAAATGATTAAATTTATTTAGGAAGGTATTTAATTTTATTTAATTTAAGTTTAATTTAATTGATTTTAATTTAATTTGTGACATGTATTTTAAATGTTTTAATTATTTTGGATTGGGCTTGGTGTGTTTAAAACAGAGGTCCAACAAGCGAACCCGAAGCGAAACAAGCGAGTTAAATCTGACAAAATGCTAATTTCCAACTTTACCCTTCCAACGTCCGTTTCCCGCGGCTTTCACAACTAAAGAGGTAGTGTCTCCATACGAGACTCATCATCGGGCTTATATGCAAAAATGCAGTGCCTACAGCGTGTTAGCAAGTATTAAACGAATTTGCAAATTTAATACTGGCCTCCCACTATTTTTCGGCGAGCCTCTAACCCTATGTTGAGTACTCGGGAAATCCAGTTTCCTAGTGGGCTAGGATCCCGTTAAATAACACATAACCTTGACTTTGGCCAACAAGCTGTATGAAACTTAACTAGGTAGATCTCTAAGATCAATTGGATCCCATCTAATTCCTAGATCCGATAGGTAGACCTCCAAGTCCAAAACATATATCCAATATATTTCCTAACATTTTCCTCTGAATCAACTAAGCATTGGCTTTGGCTCAACAAGCTTAATGATTCCAGTTAAGTATGACCCATTGACAGTGGGAAAGCTTCGTAATCCACGTCGATGAACTAGAAGTGACCTTGACTTTGGCCAATAAGTCACAACCACCCAAGACATGCGATATGGAACAAAGCTTTCGTGGTTCAAACACATCCGCGATGGACATTGATCTTAACTTTGGCCAACAAACCAATGCCAATCTTGGATCTTGAGAGAGAACCACTCAATGGAATGAAAACGCTTAATATTTGAGTGAAGGTTTTTCGCGTAAATTGGCAACCAATTTTTTATATTTGATTAGGTCTCATTATACACCCTTAAACATGCATTCTAAAAGCATAATAAGGCGCGATATATAACAATCTTTGTTCCTAGAACAAATCTCTCAATTTCCTCTCTCCCGCTAGCACTTTACATACTTCTACCCAATTACATAACACTAAAAGAAACATCATTAACATTGAGGGGAATTGGTGAGGAGAAATACAAAGAGTAAATAGATAATAGACTGGACATGCAGGTCCAATTTAATAAATTCTACATTTATTACAACAATTTCCAAAATTGTCATCACCCTTCTAATATCCATCTGATATACATTATTCATACAAATACATCCAAGTATTCACACAAAGCATGTTGTCAATCAATCTAATCCAATTAATTAATCTTTGATTAATGACCATCCAATGTTCAAACAACGATTTGATTTGCGCGAGTCCAACTCGTTTAAGAATAAATACTCAAAGTACGTATTCTTGAATTATATCGAACTACAATTTTAAATCCAATTTAAATTGTATCCAATACTAATTCATTTTTAATTTCAAATTAAATAATTACACTTTTAATGGTGCCTTTTAGACTTGGATTCCAAATCCAATCTTAATGGGTCTCAAAGACCCAATTAATATCAAATACTATTCAATTAAAGTCCAATGGGCTTTCAATTAATTCTTTAGACGTGGGCTTTGGCCATGGATCCAACCCAAAATCCAAGGCCCAATTAGGAATCACCATTGGCCCAAAAATCAATTTTGGCCCATTAGGCCCAATTAATTTTTAAAGGCCCAATAGTCATTTTTGGACTTTATGGAAATGGTTTTAGGCCCAATTGGATCTAACCCAATTGACCAAAACCAAACTTGGCCCAACCAAGCCCATTAAGCCCAAATACAACAAATTAGTCCAATTTAATAAATTCCAAATTTAAAGACTAATACATATTAACATAATATTCTAAATATCACATTAATTTTTATTAAAGTGTAATTAACACAATTAATTAATTAATCCAATATTTCCAAAACACCAATTAATCTAATTAATCATGCTTAATTATCCAATTCATGTTCAACACAAATTGAAGCAAAACCAACTCATTCCAACATGCTCAAGTTCACTGCAATACATGATATTAACATCCAATTTTGATTTCAATCCAATTAAATCAACAATTAACATTCAATTTCATGCCAATTAACATATTCAATTGTCAAATTCAAAAAATCACCATGAACTATTTCTAGGGTGAGTTCGGCCAAGTAGGGAATTTGGGGATTTTTGATCCAATAAATTTTTCTCAAATTCAAAGATGCATAAATCCAATTCATAATCATCCAAACTCAACAAAACAATCAATTTAGGTAAATCAAGCTCCAAGCAAAAAATCACAAATTAAAGTCTAAAAACCCTAGATTTTGAAATCAAGTTTAGGTGGCTCATGATACCATTGTTAGTGTCTCTAAGACTTGCCCAAGAATCCTAAACATGATTTTAGTGTGAATAAATCAAGAAAGTTTGCGGAAAAAACTTACATTAATTGGATGAGATTCAAAACTTTTCTTTGATGTATGGAAGCTCCAAGCCTTTGAATTGAATTCCAAACTCAAGGGTGAGTTTCCTTATCACCTTTCTTTGACTCCAAAGTGATAGCTTTGCCCAAAAAATGGAACAAATTGGAAAGAAAAAATTCTCCTCAAAGAAGAACAAGTTTCGGCCATTGGAGAGGAGAAGAGAGATGATGTGTTTTTCCACTTTCCAAAAGTCAATGTGTTGTAATACAAAGCTTGTCCGAGAAGCATTAAATGTGTGTAAAATTGCATTAAATGTAACCAACAACTTCCATCTAACCTCCAAAATCCAAATGTAATGTCCATTTTTTTAATTATGCATCCAAGTATTATTTCACTTACATAAGAAATAAAAATATATATAACATAAATTTAATTATTATTTTACAAATGTGCTAAATTAAGGGGATTAATGAAACTACAAGTGTAAAATGATTAATTTTCATTTTAATAAATGTACACTTTTTAGTGTTCATCAAGATTTCTTTCTTGATTCTGAAAGGGTTTTTAAGGATAGGCTATTTAAGGGTCTAATCACGTCATTCGCGGTTCTTGGAATTCGCTCAATTACGTGGGAATGTCTAGGAATCAATCCTACTGTGGTTTTCGTCAAGAGATAATTTTCATACTTGCATAAAGAGCACACAAAATCATCACTAATGTGGGGTTTAAATAGGCTTAGGATTACCTAAAATATAGCTACGCTTGTCTCATTTGTCTATGGTTTGGTTAGGAATGAAATATTTATTTTGTGCATCAAAATGAATTAATACCATGCAAGAAAAACCCTTGATATCACAATGAATATTCTTCCATATTAAAAATCATTACAGTGTTAAATAATTTGCCATTTTGACAACACAACTCATCATTTTGACCTAAATTCACGAAATCAGTTTCTCGTATTGGCTAAACAAGTTTAGTCAAAATAGCTTGCCATTTCGTCAAAACGATAAGCCAGTTTACAAATTGATTTGCAACAGCCCGCAAAACTAGTTTACTCATTTTGGCTTTAATCTATTTAGAAAATTGACTAGCCATTTTATCCAAATCAATTTGTCTATTTTAGTAATTGATTTTAGCCTTGAATCTCTTCATTTCTCATGTCAACAAATCCAGAAATAATTCTCAAACATGTCAAACATATTTTACATTATTTGATTACATAATATCATTGTAAACTCACATACTTAAAATGTGTGACCCATTAGGTTTGTTTTCAAGTCGGCCATGGAATTGAATGTGATAGATTAAATTTACATAATCTATTTTCCAATGAACAATGTCATATGATTTTCATATTTTAATGATCTTGAGTAACACCTAACATCGTATCACGGTCCCTGAATGAGAAAAAAAGAACATTTTCGTATACGATCTTTCACCCAAATCAGTATTCCATCAATGACTTATAATATGGAATGTGTCTACCCTAATAGTCATTGGTTTAGTATTGATCATAATCCCACCATATGCAATATGAGAATTTCCTCAATTGAAATCCTTCTGCCATGATCCTGGATTTGCATAATCATATATGTCAACTAAGCACCGGAATACTAGACTCACTAAACATATATTTATCATAAGTTTGGTCATCCTCTATTGTGTCTTATATAATCTTCATATGTTCATCATGTAACTCAGTCATTCCTATATTGGTAATCTTTAAAGGACAACTCAGGTCATAACTCCCACATAAAATTAGTGAATACCTCATGTTTTAGGATTAGTTCATGCATCATTAACATTACTCTTCCATAGACACATTGGTTAAAATATCTCTATATGAAAACTCATTAATGTCAATACAATATATATATTATTTTTTTAAATTGCCACAAAAACTCATGTGTTACATCAAGCATTTGGACCATCCTAATAGCTTATGGATCAGCTACTCCACAAGTGGCCGAAAATAATATCATAATAGTTTATCTTGATTATCAATGTTCGTGTTATTGATAATCCCACTACTAGAAACATCTAGCAATGATAAGATCTCATTAACAAAAGCTCTGTTTGATTCCTATATAAATCATTCCAATACTTTATTATACAAGATATATAAAGCAAAGATAATAACAAAATGCTCATTTAATAAATGATCGCCAATTTATTACATTCAATGTAAGTTTACATAGTAATATTATAATCCTAATCTAATGGATCTAGGACATACTACTGTTGGTAGATAAAATCCCCGCAGGGCGAGTTCGTCCTAGAATGAGAGGAAGTGTGAAAAGAAGAAGGGCGATGGGCGAAGAGCGACGAAATGACTTAGGACGATCGAGCCAATTGTTAGAACGAAAATGTGCGATGCAGTTATCTTCATCCCAAAGCAGTTGAGCGGTTGTTCCTTCACGATCAGGCAGTTAAGGCACACAACCCATCAGTTACAAGCACTACTCAGAACTGCAAAATGATGGTGAAACTGCTCAAATCGGTTATCAAGTGGCAATATAAAAGCTCGCCTACCCCAAGAGAGAAAAGAAGAACAAAATGAAGACTCAATCGAGCATATTTTATCTATTTATTTCTTAGCTTGTAATCTAGGACTGTAACTTATGTGCTTGTGTCCCTTGGAGGCTTATTCACTTATTTCAATACACCTCTTGCTGAGAATTTGTCTCATGAGGTTTGAACCTTACACACTCTTTTTCCCTGCACGCGTAAAACTTGCCCAAACAACTACTAACTATTAAATCAAATTTTAAAACTTGTAAAAAACTCATAATTCACCCTTATGAGTTTAACCAAAATAATATTTATTCCATTCGTATTCTTTTATCAAATTTTGATAAATAATTAAATTTATAAATTATATTATTATATAAAAAAGAAGTTTTATCGTTGGAAAGATATTGTCATCTTTAAAATGACGAGAATATTATATAGATAATTTATTTATTAAATATGAATTAATTAATGTTAAATTTTTATATTAACTTAGTTCTTCGATAATTTATTTTAATAATTAATATGAGCAATAATTTTTGTGCAAACCAAAAAATTACAACATAGCATTTCTTTGTAAAAAAAAAATAGATGGTGAAACTGTTTAAAAGTTTTATTGAATAAAAGGGTTTCAATCTTTATTTCTGCTTATAATGTGGGACTCTTTTCTTTGTAATTCACTTTTCCTCTAATAATGTGTGTTTAAAAAGATATTAATGGATTTATTAAGGAGATCTTAATTGAGTAATTAATTTTGTTAGATATTATACTTAATAATAATATATGTAAACCAAATAATTTAATTAGCATTGTATTTATGCAATATAAATTAATGTTTATTCTTTACTATATAGAATATTTTTTTAAAGATACTATTTACAATAATTTGGTGTAGAATGAGTTGGAGTGGAAAATTTTTTGATGTAATGAATAATGGCAAAAATGCTTTTGACACAAATTTGATGTTATGGTATTTAAAATCATAAGTATATTTAATATTACCAACAAATCTATAATTAAATTGTTCGAAATCAATAGATGAAAAAAAAATTAATTTAAAATGGTCAATAAAAACAAAAACTAGAAACTACGAGGATGAAGAACAAAAATAATAAAAACAAAAACTAGAAACTAAAAGGATGAAGAACAAAAAAATGTGACAATTTCATGTGGCCAGTTTGAAAATTATAAAGAAAACTCCACTTCAAATCTTTAAGATTGATTTAAGGAAAATAAAAAATAAAAAATAAAAATCTTCCAAGACAGTTTTTGTTTCAAACAAAAATAATTTTATCCACCTCATGACATAACCCCAATTATTTCTTCTAATAATTAAAGTTTTTATCAAAAGTCGTGATTAACCAAGCATCCTTTGGGTTAAAAGCATTACTGGTATTAAAATCTACTTAAAAAGGGAATGGTAAGATGCCAATTTAATATCATTATTTTGCAAAAAATCATTTTCCAGGACCAAGATGCGTCTCAAGAATTGAAGATTCATGAAATATACTAGAAAAGCACAAACATTATCCGATGTATTTCATACCCTGAGAAAATGAAACAGATTCTATTAAGATCAAACCTACAAAATTTCTATTTATTCCAGAGAAAACAACAAAATGAACTTGAAAAGATGGCTGTTGGCGAGATAGAGTGCTGATCAAGAAAGTCCCCAAAATATCCCACAAGAAAAATAGTGTGAACAAATGCAGGGGAAAAAAAAGAACAATGAACAAAATAGTGTGAGGTAACCAGTAACCCTACAACGATAATATCCATCCTTGCTTTCACATTGGAACAAATGCAGGGGAAAGTAATAATAATATGTAATATAGAGGATCCCTGCCTAAGATATTATTTCCTACATCAAGCGCTCCAACAGAAACTTCCTACCAACACTGCTCAGTACATAACGAACTTGGATCTACCTAAATAAAAGAAAACTACCTCCCACAAGAAAAAATAACCATAACAGATTATCGCTCCATGTTTCCGACTTCCAGTAAAAAATGATTATCAAACTGCTGGAAGGTTGCGCTTGACAATCCTGTTACTAGGTGATCCTGCCTGCTACACTTTTATAAAAATATCATTCCTAAATAAACATCCACAAAATAAATATAGAAGAACATGCAAGCACCTGCTCAGAAGGAATAGTGAAAGCACAGAAACATTTTCAACAAATAAAGAAAATCTTCATCAAACAAGAATTGTAAATAATTATAAAATTATACTCCTACACTCTTACAAAGATTCGCAAGAAACAAAAATAATAACAATCAACTCAAAAGTCAAAACCAACAGAACACTACATAAAGAACTAATAAGCAAACATGACGGGAGGCTTAGGTGTTGGTTGCCCTAGTGTAAATCTGCTGGCTTGAATGAGCGGACACCATCCTGATCAAACCTCTAGCCATGAGCTCTCTGATTGCCTTCCTTGCAAGTGACCCATTGATCTGCAACATAAGCACAAAACCAAATAAGTAAAATGGGCAGGGCATTGTACTGAAACACGAGTTGACAAGTATGCAGGTAAATTAAACAACCTAAACATAATACTAGTACAATGACATAGACAGCACAATACAAAATAAGTAATTTACATTTTACTACTAAGCTTATGACAAAATTACAATTGAGCACGGTAAATATTGAAATATTATATTTTACTACTAAACTTATGGCAAAATAATATTTTACTACCAAATAAGTAAAATGGGCAAGGCATTGTACTGAAACACGAGTTGACAAGTATGCAGGTAAATTAAGAGGGCTACTCTTCCCCTCTCCCACGGACACTCCCCCTCCCCTTGTCCCCCCTCAATTTCCGAAAATACTCTTTTCTTTTATCAAAAATTCTATTCCATGACAAACCAAATATATCCCAATTTATATATATATATATATATATATATAGATTTAAATTTAAAAATAACATACATACTTATTTTAGTAATTAAATTTTTTTAAAATTATTTTTGCTCTTTATATTTATTGTTATTTATTTTGTGTTTATTTATTCATTTAATTTTTGTGATTCTTTTTTAATTTATTTAATACTACTTATGTATTATAAAAATATAATTTAACCAAATAAAATTAATTTATAAAATAAATTTTTTGATAACATGCTAATTTACGAAAGTAAATACGACAAAGAACTTTTAATAAATATATTAGATTTATTAAACAAATAGACTTTCACAAAATTTATTTTATAAATTAATTTTATTTGGTTAAATTTTATTTTTTTTATACAAAAGTAGTGTTAATTAAATTAAAAATGAATAAAAAAAATTAAATGAATAGATACGAAATTTGTAATATTTATTAACAAAAATAAAAAATTAAAAAATAAAATGGTAAAGGGAGTTATAATTAGTATATATTTAATTTTAAATTAATATATATATAAATATAGAATTATTGGCAAAGGGAGATATAATAATTGGGGAAATAATTTTTGACAAAGGGAGGGACATTTTTAGAATTGCACATGGGGACAAGAGGGGGGGTTTTGTAGAGGGGTGGGAGGAGTAATTTGCGTAAATTAAACAACCTAAACATAAAACTAGTACAATGACATAGACAGCACAATACAAATTAAGTAATTTACATTTTACTACTAAGCTTTTGATAAAATAACAATTGAGTGCTGTGAATTTTGAAATATTATATTTTATTACTAAACTTATGTCAACATAATATTTTACTACTAAATTATAGAAAACCTAATATTTTACTACTTTCCCGTTATTGACCTTAGTGTTAAAATATAATGGTCAAATAAGATTTTGACAAAAAATAGTAAAATATATTATTTCAAAATTGAAAGTGCCCATTTGTTATTTTGCCATCAGTTTATCAGTAAAAAGTAAATAACACTACAAAATAAGTAAAATGGGCAGCAGGCCATGGTACTCAAACAAAATATTTGACATGTACGCAGGTAAACTTCATTTGCAACATAAACATAATACTAGTAAAATGACAGCGAAAATTACTCAAGTTAGCCCAAACAATCACCCTAATATTACATACAATTACATGTTATGCAAATACATTACTAAATTACTTAGTTAAGGTACCTGCTAATACAGAATCTAAATGTTAAGTTCAATAACCAAGAAACAGATTTCTATCGTATGATTGTAACTAAAACCCATATCACAAATATTAAAAAAAAAAATCCACTGAAAACTCAATAAATATGAGAAAATAGCATATAAAAGCAAGTTGAAAAATACCCTTAAACGATCAGAGAGAATGGAAGGCGTGATAAGCTTGTACTTGGGAGCCTCAGACAGGAGCTTATCATAAGTTCCCTGATCAAACAACACCATGTTGTTCACTTTCTCCTTTTGCTTTCCCTTGCTCCATTTCTGTTTAAATTTAAAACACAGAAATCTAATCGTTAACAAGGAAAAAAATATATATTTTTTTTCACACAAAACGAACCAATGAACCAAATGGACAAATGGATTATCAGATATGACCTTCTTCTTCTGCTTGCCGCCTCCAGATTTCGCGGGCTTTGAGGATGGAGGAGGAGCCTTGTCCTTCTTTGGAGCCTACAAAACAACCAAAACAACTCAGTGAAACCAATCGATCGGTAAATTTATCACATGGGTATTTCATATTTAGTGTACCATTGAATCTGCACAGAGAAAGAGAGGCGGAGTGCAAAATTGAATCGAGAAAGAGCTGCGTGGAGGGCGGGGACTGTGTCTAACCCTAGGGTTTATAATGGATTTGTTTTTATTTGCTTCCACGGCGTCGTATTAGTACGCGCTCCATATATATATTTTGATCAATGCCCAATAAAGAGGACCTTCGGCCCATTAGAAGTTCTTTTTAATTGGAAAGTTATCAAAAATAGCTCAACACTTTTGCGTATTTTAGCCATTTTCTATCAAAACTGGCCAAATCAGCCCATTTTCAATCATTTTGCAAGCAGCTTCTGCAGCAAGGTTGGGAGAATAAGAGTAATTTGATTACAAAAAAAAAAATTTGATTTGGTTAATTTTGATTAAAAAACATATAATAATGTTAAATTGTGATAGATGCCAAAATTTTTTAAAACTGTTTTTAATAATTTTCCAATTTAATTTAGATTAGGGCTGGATATTATGTTGTGTAATTATAACTCATATCTCATACTGCTCTAAGCAGTGATTTCAATTCTTTTTTTTCCCCAACTTATAAGATTGTATTAAAAAAAAACCAGATGATGGATAATACATTAGGCTGTATACAAATATAACATATGCTTAGATAAATTTAAAACTCAAGCTTATTAGAACGATGCCTAACAACTTAAACACAATATAAGAAATTACAATTTCATAAATCGTGGAACTCTCATAATCGGTAGGAATACAACTTAATAAGACGCATGATAAAAAACTATCCATCAAACCAAGTGAAAATAATATCCAGACTCCAAACCTGCATATACAATATCAAAATGTCACTTGAAAAGTCTTCAACCCAGGGACAGCAAATAAAAAATAATAATAATAATAATTTATAACAACACATTACAGCAAACAAAAAAAAAAAAAGGAAACAAATCAGGCCGGCAGTAGAGGGAACCTCTCTCTCTGATCGGAACCATCTCCGTTTAGTTGGTAGCGTAGGCCATCAGAATTTCGTTTTGCTTTCGATTCTATATCCATATAATTTATATATTTTGTAATGCTTGATCTAATTAATATTTTACCATATAATAAATTGAATAATTTGGTGTAAAATTGAATACATAATTTTCAATCTTTTTTCCGTCCAACTTACGTGCACCTCAACTAATTCTTGGAATGTGTATCCCGTGCCCTTAACTAATCTCTGGATCCTGTGCCTCGTGCCATCAAAACTTTCCCCACTGAGACACACTACAAAAAATAAGGTCTTTAGCGTCGAAAATTACCGACGCTAAAATTAAGAAATTAGAAGCTAAAAGTAATTTGCATTGAATAATTTCGACGCTAATTTTGGACGCCAAAATATGGAAGAGAAAGACAATTAGCATCGAAACTACATATTTCGACTCCAAAATCATAGATTTTGCATCGAAATGTTTTCGACGAAAAACTTGTATTTTGCGACGCTAAAGTACATATTTGGCGACAAAAATATGCGATATTTTAGCGTCGAATATTTTCGACGTCCAAATCAATAAATTATTAAAAAAAATAAATGACCGGCGTGATCACACACGTATAACGCAAGCGCACGTATCGTTCAAGTAATATAAATGTATTGATCCCACGAGGACTTAATACCTAAGCTATTAATTTATGAAGCCAAATGTTTACGAGTATCTAATAGATTGGTTGTTTGATTGGATGATGACGTTTAAACTAAAATAAGTAAATAAAACAGTATGAAAGTGAATTAAAGGTAAAATCAATATTATTAAACTATCTAGGGTTGTGAGTCCTTCCAATATCTTTTAAAGATGAAGCGATTATCTCATGTTTGTGTAATATATTGGTTTATTAACCTGGAACACGAAACTATGCAAAAGCCCCTGTCGATGGTCATATGCAAATACCCAGTGTAACCCAATTAATCATATGTCTATGTTAACCAAGTTACCTGAATTCATTAAGATTAAGTTCCAATTGTGGCTACCCCCACCCCGACATGTATATGTCTATCCTGGAAGGAAATCTATTAAGGGGTATCTAATCCTTAACAGTGTGTTTGGTTAGGGGGTTTTGGAGGGGAAGGAGGGGTTATTTTAAATTTTGTTTGTTTGGTTCAATTTTTTTAAGGGGAGGGGAGGGGAGCAAAATCCCTCATAAACCAATTTTAGCTCCCTTCCAAAAGTGGGGGGTTTTAGAGGGGAGAGAAAGTGAGCAATTAAAATTTTAAATACATTGACTAAATTATCACTACTTATACATTAAAATCCAAAATTGTCCTAATTACAAATCCCTCTTATATTTGCTTCACTATTCAAACCTAGCTACTGATTTGATGCTTGTTTTAATTTTATTTTTAATAACACGTATTATGTAGAGCTTTTAATTTTAATTTTTTTCTTTGTTTAATTCAAAGATAATATAAGCTTATATTGTTTTAATTTTATTTATAGAAGGCTATAAGGATAAAATAGTACATTAGTTTTAAAATCTCTCCCCTTCCTTCTTGAACCAAACATATATATAATTAAAAATCATCCCATCCCCTCCCCTCCCCTCCCATCCTCTCCTTTGAACCAAACATATATATAATTAAAATCTCTTCCATTCCATCCTCTCCCCTCCCCCCCTCCATTAAAATCTCTCTTCTCTCATCCCCTTCGTTGAACCAAACAGACCCTAAGGGAGATCGTGGGATATTAAGTCTAAGGCTGAAACCTAAAATTCATTTGTCAAGTTTATTTTAAGTTTACCACATCAATCTTATTAATGGCCAGTTAACAATAACCATTAAGCTTAAGACTTAATAAATAAACCTTTATATTACCCAAGACACAGAATAACCTCTTATAAACCAGTGATATTGGAATTCATCACAACCCCAGATAAATGTTTTAGTTACGACATATATCTAAAGCTAATAAAAGCTTAAATAAAATAAATGACATAAAGTAAGAGCTTGAAAGTAAAAAGGTAAATAAAGCAATAAAGAAAATGCTGGGGTTGGAGGATCCACTTTATTACTTCTATTTTAGATATCTCCCTTATTATAATATATTAACTTTGCGTGATAATTACCAACCGACCATATATGTGGTATCCTGATTAAGTCAAATTTATAATTAATTTCAACCGACCAAAAATGCGGTATCCAATTTAGTCAGGTTAAAATCAATTTAATTAAGTTCAACTGACCATAAAGGCGGTATCTCAGTAAGTTAGGCTTTAAATAGTTTATATATTATAATTAAGGGAGATTAATCTAAATATTAGTAATAAAAGCTTAACCTTTCACCCCAGTAGAGGAGAGTTACCTCTTCATACTGAACAGTAAAAATAAAAACTGAAAAGTAAAATAAAGAAAGTACTACTGCGTAAAGTAAATAAAATTAGATACAGAAAGCTGTAAATAAACAAACAAGATACAATCTTCTTAGTATTCTTAAGGAATTCCCCAAAAGAAGGTATGAAATTTCCTTCTGATTTCAGCCTCAATTTATACCCAAAAATCTACCCCGCGCGTCGCGAGACACGTGGCATCGGCAGCGTCGACATATGAATTATTGGCTCGGCATTGCGACGTGGAAGGTTGTGCGTGTCGCGACGCTGACGTCAGCAATGACGTGTATTGTCGGCAATATGGGATGATGACACGTGTCCGGCGCATGTTAGCACGCTTATTGTGATGTTGACACGTGGCAGACGTATGTTAGCAAGTGCATATTTTAGCAAGTCTGATGTGATTGTGAGTTGTGACACGTGTCAGGTGCACGTTAACGGCATATGATAGCAGTCGGTGCATTTTAGCACGGCGCATTTTAGCAAACGGTGCATTTTAGCTGGAAATTTACATTTTTGTCCGTTTTTTGTTGTTTTGGCCCCGAATTGATTCCAGAGAGTCCTATTATTTTATTTATCTACAAAATATTCACAAAACTCAAGAAACTATACAAAATATTAAATCAAAGGGACGGTAAATATTAATATATTTACTACTTATCACACCCCAAAACCTAATATTTTGCTAGTCCTCGAGCAAAATAACAAAATAAAATGCAATAAACAACTTTAAATTAAAATTAAAATCAAACTATGCCACTTTCGTAGGGATCACGGTTGCATTTAACATATGCAACAAGCCTTTAAACCCCTAGGTGTCCCTAGTGGACGAGTTGTAGTCTCGTGAAGGCTTACAGTGACGATACCCACAAACGTCAATCTAATGCACACAAAAGTAAAAATACAAGAGAAAAAAGAATAACAAGTTAGTGACTAAACAAGTGAAACTTCTTATCCAAGTTAAAAGTTGTTTTATTTAATTCTAAATTACCAAATAAGTAAATTCTCCGATTATTTTTACCATTCTTCATATACATAACCAACAAAGTATTAATCAGCTCATTGTGCCCACAAAATTCATAAGTATAGTTGAAAAGAGGGTAATATTTTTGTCCTAAAGTTATATCAGAATTCACACGTTTTTTTAGCAATGGATTTATTTATTTATTTATATACAATATCTTTCATCCATGTAGCGAGCTTTAGGCTAGTGATTCCCAAACCAGTTGGCTTTAGGACACTAGGTGTTAAAACATCCATACGGACTTAATTACTCAGATCTCATATGTTTTTTTTTTATAATTTTTTTATTCCATCTCTTTTTTAGATGTTTCCTCCAATTAAACTAGAGCATTGAATATTACAAACTTTTCAAAAACAACTCATGGCTGTATGTTATCATGCATGTTGATAATACTTGTCAACTGAGCATATAAAGATCCAATTTAATCAGTATTATGAAGAATTCACAAATTAAAATATTCAAAAGGAAATAAACAAACATTAACTTGTTACGAAATAGGTTGAGATACGTCTCAGGAGTGGAAATTCCTTACACAGCTATCTCACACCAATTTCACCAGATTAGTCAAGTTAAAAACGTAAAAACAAATTTTTTTTTTTTAGTTTTTATAAAAAAACTTGAATTGTTTTTTGAATTTTTTGAAACTTTTTTTTTACCAAAAATCAAATAAAAACAACATAATAAAAACAAGATACTATTCAACTATTCATTTCCCCCAATATAAATGAGACATTGTCCCCAATGTCTTAAAAAGTAGAAGATGAGTTTAGAAGATAATACCTAGTTAGCTGAAATTTTACATCTTGAAATGAAATTTAAAGGTTAAGATCCAGATTTATCCGACGCTTCTTTCCACGATCATTATCGAACCAGCTAATCTTGGAAATGATAGGGTCAATTTGTGGTTCAAAGGCTAAGAGTTGGTCAATTAAATCATGGGCAGTTCTGGTAGTAAAGAGGAGATATTTTACATGTTTTGACACAAACCCATTTCTCCGGACATCATCAAGAAACACACAAAAAAGT
>SKCR01001270.1:0-94508 GCA_019454045.1 Zanthoxylum bungeanum
TTTACTTGGTAATAGTAAAGGGCCACCGATCTGTTAGCCCTATTCATGGTGAAGTTAGTGGGCTCATATCTAGCTAGGCTAGATGTGAACATGAATATTTCATGACCTTAACGGATGTGGCATCACGTTATGGTTAAGTGTTTCTTTTGAAGAACACAGATCGGAAACTTTTGAAATTTTTCGACACGAAGTATATACACAGATCGGCTATAGTATTATTCCGCCACGGTTAGACCGTAATGGAAATTACTTAAGCAGTAAGTTTCATACGTACATGAAAGAGTACGGTATTCTTTCACAATCAGGACTCCTCCCGAGACACGTCAGTTAGACGGTGTGTCCGAACCAAAAACCAAATTTTGTTGGACATGATAAGGTTTGTCACGAGTCGCTCTGAGCTACTATTTCCTTCAATAGGATATATTAACAGTGCAAAACTTATTTAGAATAGGTTCCATATAAATCTGTTTGACAGATATCATATAGGATATGAATAGGGAAGAAACGAGGTTTCTAGTTCCTTGATAATTGGGTATGCCAGGCATAACGTTTGGATTATACCAAACTAAACGACCCAAATTGGATAAGTGCCGATATAGGTTATCCTAAGGAAACCTTAAGTATAGTACTTGTAAATCCCACATGAGAACAATGTAATTGTTGCTCACCATGCGGTTTTCCTGAGAGGAATACCGATATGCAGTGGTCAGTGGGAGGATAGTGATACCGATGAAAATCGATGAAAATCGGTAGTACACTGTTCAAGGCACAAAGTCCTTAATGGAACACAATAGTTCATCTATGATGAATCTGTTCCATTAATCTTCACATACACAAGAACTTCGTAGATCGGATAGAGTCAGAAAACAACCTAGGGTATGGGTTTCTGATCTAATCATAAAGATGTCAATCTTATGGAGGTGTACACGACTACGTTTTTGAGGAAGTGATACGAGGTATCGACTCCCGGTTATGGCAAAGTGCCATGAATCCGAAATGGATTCCATGTATAACAACTATTTTGGATACTAGTTGTTGTACCACAAGGCATTGTGCCTATTGGTACATTAAACGTCTTCAAGGAAGACATACATGGAAGGCAACATACCAACGTACAAAGCTGGGCTTTTGACGGAAAGGTATCGTTATCAACATTGTGTTAATAACGGTTCACCCTTTTACCTGTTGCCATGGTAAATCCATTTTGAAGATGCTTGGATATAACTGTATATTTCATTTATGAAATGTGTCAGTTATAGATCAAAATCGATTTCCTGAAAAGGAAACCTTTTGGAGAATGTTTATAACATTCTGACGATTTTGTATAACCGACAAACAAGGTTTGCGGGTTATTCGATCCATGTTTGGATCAGTGCAAGCATAAGGTTCTTGGAACTGTTGTTTTGAAATAATCATAATGGTTTATGATTTGACTCAAAATGAAATAATTCTTGTGTATATGAGGAGATTAGTGGGAGAGCGCACTGACAGTGAAATTCCCATAATGCAATTGGTGAAAGCTTGGCTTTCATAGATATTCTTTCAATAGAAATTCTCCATAGAATTCTGGGGAGTAACAACCTTTATTCAAGGAATAAAGATCTACTGGGATAGATTTGGAGTTGTTAACACTCTCTGGGAAATGGTACATTTAAAATGTACTTGTATTGGTGTCTCATACGCTTCGAGCATATGGAGTCACAATCGGGTCAATCCTAGTGATAGTCACTAAATTGATATTGAGAACATCTGTTAGTATCTTAAAGAACTAAAGATGCTGTCTTAAACTATGGAGAAGGAGAACTTGAAGTGACTGGGATCACCGCTGCAAGTTTCCAAACTATTAAAATACTACGGTACTATAAAGTTTGAATAACGGGACAGTGAGCTGGAAATCTTCCAAGCAAGATAACGGTTGCCGAATAAACAACAAATGCGGATTATTGCTGCAGCTGAGGCAGCAATAGAAGCCATTTGGATCGATAATAAATCTAATTAGATTAGATATAGTTCTATTAGCAGCTGAGCTAGGCGTCAGCACATGCTAAGGAATTAAAGGTCTCATCGACGATCCAGATATATACTTCTATATCATCTGATTCGTTCGGATCATACATCGTGGCGATGTGAGTGATCGTGTAAATCGCGTCAGACGATAATCAAACAAATCCGCTGACGAAAACCTTTCCTCAGCAATTTGAGCGAACCTTACATAGTTCAAGTGTTGGAACACTTGAGTGACTGCGCTACGTGCCAAGTGGGAGATTGTTGGATAATTAACCCATAGCGTCACTATTTGCACAGATCATTGTGTTGTTGTAGCAAATTAACTATGTAATAAGGAAATTGCACTCTCATCATTTGTGATTAGATCACCATAGATATATAAATGAAGAGAGGTCCCTATGATTAGTTCCTGGATTGAGATGATATGAGACCGTATCAGTCCACGAAGGATTAATCATTAAATATCCCTAGCCGCAGTATTATCGAGACTGGACATCGATAATGCGGAATAGGCTAGTATTGCACTTGTGCGCGTTGTGAGGGCACAACGACATAGTTCTCATATATATAAGTGTTGGAGACTTATGCAAGTGCGATAGGAGGTCGTGTTTCACCGATGGTACGGGAAACGGCTTCGCTCTGGATAGACCCTTCGGAATCCCATTGGTATTATGACTAGGTGTCTATGGGAGGCCGAAATCAAGGTAGGTGTGTATAGTCTTAACCTGAGACTTGCATCGCTAATACTTACGATAATCGATAAACTTTGGTTTTGGTGGTTGGGGGCTTTGACCGGTTCTGTGTTCACCACTTCTGGGTTTATCAGAGAGTCGTAGAGTATTGGGTGTGATGTCGAGACGGAAGTATCACTCCAGTCATAGTGGAGATGATGTCACGCAGGATACGGTATTAGTGCTCTTAAGTGATGCGCATCCAATCATGATATTATGACCAGGTCATGAATATCCGATTATAGAGACTAGTTACCAGACATCCGATTATGTGTTCGGACGGGGCAGACATTTATCCAGCCCCAGCCCTAGCACGTGGCTATCCGATACTGGGCCGATACGCACAATACATTAGTATACTACGCGATATAGATCTAATATTCTTAAAGGATATGTCCGGAGAATTTGGTAGACTTGGTGCTTTGCTAGGAGTCGACCTTGTCTCGTAAATCGGTTATAACGTAGTACTTGGTACGTACGTGATTCGGGTACACCGACGACCGTATTTACTGCCAACGTATCTGGAGATCTCATGGGTCGCTTCCCGATAATCCACCGATGACGCACAACCGCACTCTTGAATAATCTGGGATTAAATAGAAGAGAGAGAAAATTAATCTAGGATCAATTACAGAGATATTTTATCTAGGATAAAAATATCGTCTAGAGAGATGATAACGATTAATTGGAATTAATCGGTAAATTAATATATTCGATATATTAAACGAAATTAGATTTCGACGCGGAATTAAAATTAGATTTTAATTCGGGCGAACGAATTAATTTAAATTAATTCGTTAGCGACGTGAATAGTGAATTCGCTAGGCATAATCATTTAATTACGATGCGACGGAAAAATCGTTATTTAGAATTAACGAACCCGAGCCCGAGTGTGATTGCGAGCGCATTCGTATTTCGAATTCGAATGCGGCATCGCAAGTCGCATCAAGCGTCAAATCAATCAGTCGCATCAAGCGTCAAATCAAAAGTCACTTTGAGTGATTGATTGATTGATTGATTGATTGATGTGATTGATTGATTGAAAGACATGTACATGACTTAAAGTTGACATGACTTAAAGTTGATGTGAATAGTGATGTGTGATTGATGTGCATAGTGTTTGCTTTTAATTGTTTGACTTTTGAAATTCAAATAAAAGGCAAATGCAAGTGAAATTCAATTGAAATTCACACAAGTGTATAAGATACACTTGAAATGCAAATCAAATAACAAAAACAAACATCTTTCATCTCTCTCAAATGCTCTATTCTCTCACGCCCTGGACTGTTTGAAGTATAAAACCGTGAGCTAGGGAAGCAAGAGTTGGGGTTTTCATGGTGAAAACCGCAAGTGCTAGCACACTACGAGTCTTGCGAAGGTGGTAGGGAGGTTCACCATGAGCCGGGATCCGTCGGACGAAGCTCGGAGCTCCGTTTTCTTAGCTCAAAATTGAAATTTTAAGGAAGTGGACTGCTGCAGTGGCGCCACCAAGGCAGTGAGTTTTGGCTTCGATTCGTCTTCAAATCGACTCAACCGATCGATGTGAGTATTCCGCTACCCGTTGATGTATTCACGCATTATTTCATGTCTTGATTTGATCTTGGGACCTTAGAAAAACTCAACATATCCTTCCTCCCGAGCTCGTCCTCCGAGAAACCTACAAGGTACAGAAACTGGAGTGGGGGTTAGATCGCTATTCGATCTAAGTGAGTGGACATGAAACTGATACCTCAAAACAAAGCATCAAATCTTTAAAACTAAAACTTTAGAAAAATCACTTTATATGAAATCTCTTTACTGAACTTTGTTGAAAATAGCTTCGAATCTCTAGTTTCTGAAAATTGTTTCTAAAATATAGTTTCTAAAAACTGTTTACTAAAATCTGATTTCTGAAATCTAAATACTGAAAATCTGAAAGTTGTGTACTGAAAGTCTGAAAATTAAAAACTACTCTATGTCCAGGACTATAACTCAATTGGACGTCTCTTTACACCCAGGACCATAACTCAAATGGGTGTACTCAATGCCCAGGACCATAACTCAACTGAATGTATCACACCACAAACTGGAACTGGGGGTACGGATCAATGCTACCACACAAGCTCTAAAACCAGGATTTCGGGGATCTGTCAACCCTAGTCCTGCTCGATGATCTGAGAGCGTCCCCTCAGTCCTCCACATATGCACGTGTCTCTGAATTCGTCAATTCCATTGTATCTCAAGTTATATATTGGGGTGAGATTTTACCTCATGCCCCGAAAAATATAAAATCATGCTTTAAAACTTTTTATCTAAAACATAACTTTAGAACATAAGTTCAATGATAAAAGAAATCTAATGCCTAAGGCATAAAGAATAAGTCTGATATCAAAAACTTAATAAATAAACTAGTTAAAGAAAAGATGTCCACTCACTGTGCTATGTTAAATCGAGAGTGATTCACGGCGTAAGATACCTTTTAGTATCTTGTCATCAATCTAAGGTCAATACGATCGTTAGTTTACATAACTCGAAATATCTTCATATGATATAAAAGAATATACAATGCTTGGACACACAATCTTACTAAATATTGATGATATCTATGGTATCTATGAATTTTACGGACTTAGGTTTGGAGTTACAGAAGTGCGGTAGCAGAAACTTAATTTATTCTAACGGCCAGAAATTTACAGTTTGTAGACCAAATTTTAAATTTCACCAGACTTAATTGGGAAGGAATCTAAGGCTGAAAATTTAATATAATGGTCCTTAATATGTCTAGTTTTTGTTAGTTTTTACGGTTCTTGATTCCGACTTCAGAAACTCAACTTATAGACCGAAATCAGGGGCTGTCCAACAGAAAAATTGGGCACTGTGGCAGCAGGTCGGCCAACTTCAAAAATTCGTTTCGATCTCATCTTAAGTTCAAAAATTCTAAATTTTGGATATGTTACTACCTTATATGTCTAGTTTATCTTAAATTTTACGGATCTTGATTTCAATTTGTAGAACGCAAATTATAAGATTTTATTTACACCTTGTTCTGTTACCACATAATCAGTAATTCACTGCAGTGCGGTCAAGTTTGAAAATTCAGTACGACTCCCTCTTAGGTTTAAAAATTATAAATTTTGAATATGCTATTTCCTAGTTTACTCAGAATTTTACGGTTTATCAAACGGATACCTAAAACTCATGTTATAACCTAAATACCACATCCTGTCCATAAGGTATTGCAAACCAAACTCATTGTCCCCTTACTAGTTCAAAAACTCTTTAACCCATTTATTACATACACCATGTTATTAAACTTCAATAAACATTATCATCCTTAATACTCACTAATCCTTAAAATCAATAATTTTTTTATCAAACCTTTAAAATCTCAAATTTGGGTATTTTGCTTCTTAGTCATTTCTCTTACTTTACAATCATCAAAATACAATGATTATTATGCCAACATCACCATTCCATCATCATATTTTGAAAACTCAAGAAACCAAAATTTGGGTCAAGTTTTCTTACATTCTTCTTTTTTATTTTCTTCATTCCCAAACCTCCATGGTTGCCTTGATCAATCTTTGTTTCATCTTCCTCTTCCCTTCTTTCTTTTATTCTTTTATTCTTTCTTCATCTTCTTCTTCTTCTTCTTCTTCTTTCTTTCTATTCTCTTGCTCACATTTTTCTTATTCTTTCTTTCCAAAATTTTTGTGTTTTATGAATAGTACTTGCTTTATATAGGGGGTGCCTTAGATATTTTGAAAGTAGTGGAAGTGTGTAGAATTTGATAGAAAGTTTGAGATTTATCCTTTTAGCCCCGAAATTACTATTCATCCAGATTTTAACTTGTAATTTTGACTCAGTTCTAGCCCAAATTTGGGATAATATTTAACGTGGAAATCGTATGACTCAATCTCAGCTTTCCGACGATATATAATTCATAAGAATTGGAGATCGTACGAAAATGTTACACCTAAAATACTATGGGTGGTCCAAAAGGAATACGACACAGTCTCTTCCCGGGACTTCAAGAAATTTACTGATCGTTCCCAAAGTCTTCTCATGATTGTAATTGAATCTTAACGTAATTTATTTCACATGTCTTCATTCCGTACGTAATAATATCGCCATAGGTAGTAGTAAAAACTACCGATCGTTACAAATTCTACCCTCTTTAAATATGATTCGTCCTCGAATCCTCTCTGGTGTCTAACTCGTGGTCTCCTTAACTTCGTGAATATCCAAAGATGCTACTAAACTTTATCTTCTTGTCTCTAAGTCCTTATTCTATAATATTTCTGCTGAGTACTTTTGACAACTATCCTTTTGTTCTTTCGCTGTACCTCATATTCCTTATCTTTAAGATTTCTTTTTCTATTCACTTATGCCCATAATTCCTTAACTGAGGAAATTCTTAATAACTAGTACCTTGGCTCTCACCGAAGATTCTAATATCTCATACCTATACTTGATATTTCTCTATTCCATTTATCCAACTTGACCTTAACATTTTTTTCTCATTACTCGACTATCAACTCCATATATTTCCTTTACAAGCCTCAGCAGTCTTTAAGATTTTCTTCTTCAATGATTACTTTGCATTAACCTATTTCGTTGTCCCCGTACTATAACATAAATCTGCCAAACCATCCATATCTGTAACTAGAATCATTCCAAACCTGCAATGGTTTGATTATCATAGACTAAGGTTGAGTACCTCTTTACCTATATGTATCTTTCTTACCTCTGTTGTATGTTAACATTTCCACTCTCTTAATCTTTCCTTAGTACTCTTTTATCCTTTACTTCATTCTTTCATCTATTAAGAGCTTTCTGATCCATATTTCTGTCCCTTTTTACCTGGATTTCTTTCTTCACATACCTATTATATCCTCAGACCTTAATTTCTTGAAATACCTGTTATCATTGACTACTACCTTACTTTGGTACTATCCTAATTTAACAACTTCCTTTCTATTCTTTTATCTCAACTCGTCTTCTATACTTGTTTGCATGCTAGAATACCTTTTCTTTGTTAATTTTCCATACTAAGGTGAACTTATTTTTCTTGATTCTATCTTATATTACACTCCTGTCAATACTTACTTAGTATTTCCTTTCTTGTTCGTTGTTGTGTCTTGACAACTTCACTGTTCAATATATATATCGGCTAACCCTTTTATTTACCCCCTTTTCTTCGTTCTATAACTAAAACTACGATGAGTTACACTTCAGGTCCGTCCTTGTTACTGATATCGATAGAGGATTGTGAGGGAGGGAACTAATCTTGAGGCTCTTCTGTTGTGGTATTTCGGTGAACCATACCTTTGCTTAAGAACCTTATGATTACCTGTCAGGTATCTCTTTCTATATTGGGTACTATCGCTAAAACTTTTCTGACCTACATTTTTCTAACTTTAATTCTGATCCTTTACATTAAAAAAATACTTCATATCTTATACAAGTCCTTCTAGAAGCATATTCTTTAACGAGCTCCTTATACTGTTTCTTTATATTTTCTGTTACTTAATTCTCTGAAGTTACTACACGCTTCTCTAGGTACTTCTATAATCTTTTGCTGTCTTTCCTAAAGGACTAATTCTGCGATGATGGTTCCTTTCTTATCTTAGTTCTTCACTTCTTACTAATTTACTTCTTTGAAAACTTTTTCTATTTGTCTACTACGAACATATCTTACTAAATCTCTTATCCATACACTATTCTCCTCCTACAATCCTTACTCTTAACTCTATGAGATTCTTTATAAGTTGCTTACTATTTCTTATAAATCATTTTCCATGATCTTTGTTCCATCCCATGATTTATCTATCTCATAAACTGTTCTCCTTTACTGATCATTTTCTCTACTAACTATAGGATTCCACGATTATCATTGATTCTTTACTCTGACTTATCTTAATCTTTTTTTTATTTATTTCCTAGAAAGTTCTTTGATTCTTATCACAGGTAGTATGTCTTTTAAGGTCCCTTAACTTCTCAAAATGAACTTCGTTGGTTTTCTTACAGTCGCCTATACTCATGCTGATATGAACTACTAGTACTCAATATCATGTCTTCCTCCCGAGCTCGTCCTCCGAGAAACCTACAAAGAACAAAAATTGGAGTGTGAGTTAGATCGCTATTCGATATAAGTGAGTGGACCTGAAAATGATATCTCAAAACAAAACATGAAATCTTTAAAACTAAAACTTTAGAAAAATCACTTTATATGAAATCTCTTTAATGAACTTTCTGAAAATAGCTTTGAATCTATGGTTTCTGAAAACTGTTTCTGAAATCTAGTTTCTGAAAACTGTTTACTAAAATCTGATTTCTGAAATTTAAGTACTGAAAATCTGAAAGCTGTGTACTGAAAGTCTGAAAACTAAAAACTACTCTACGTCCAGGACCATAACTCAACTGGACGTCTCTCTATACCCAGGGCCATAACTCAAATGGGTGTACTCAATGCCCAGGACCATAACTCAACTGAATGTATCACACCACAAACTGGAATTAGGGGTACGGATCAATGCTACCACCCAAGCTTTGAAACCAGGATTTCGGGGATCTGTCAACCCTAGTCCTGCTCGAGGATCTGAGAGCGTCCCTTCAGTCCTCCACATGTGCACATGCCTCTGAATCTGTCAATTTCACTGTATATCAAGTTATATACTGGGGTGAGTTTTGCCTCATGCCCCGAAAAATATAAAATCATGCTTTAAAATGTTTTGTCTAAAACATAATTATAACATAACTTTAAACATAAGTTTAATGATATAAGAAATCTAACGCCCTAAGGCATAAAGAATAAGTCTGATATCAAAAACTTAATAAATAAACTAGTTAAAGAAAGAAAAGAGGTCCACTCACTGTGCTATGGTAAATTGAGAGCTATTCACGGCGTGAGCTACCTTTTAGTATCCTGACATCAATCTAAGATCAATACGATCGTTAGTTTACATAACTCGAAACATCTTCATATGACATAAAAGAATATACAATGCATGTACACACAATCTTGCTGAATATTGATATCTATGGTATCTATGAATTTTATGGACTTAGGTTTGGAGTTACGCAAGTGCGTTAACGGAAACTTAATTTATTCTAACGACCAGAAATTTATAGTTTGTAGACCAATTTTGAAATTTCGTGAGAAATAATTGGGAATGAATCTAAGGCTGAAAATTTAATATAATGGTCCTTAATATGCCTATGTGGGTTTTTACGGATCTTAATTCCGACTTCAGAAACTCAACTTATAGACCGAAATTTAGGGGCTGTCCAACAGAAAAACTGGGCACTGTGGCAGCAGGTCGCCCGACTTCAAAAATTTGTTTCGATCTCGTCTTAAGTTCAAAAATTCTAAATTTTGGATATGTTACTACCTTATATGTTTAGTTTTTCCAAAATTTTACGGATCTTGATTTCGATTTCTAGAACGCAAATTATAAGATTTACTTTACACCTTGTTCTGTTACCACAGAATCAGTAATTCACTGCAGTGCGCCAAGTTTGAACATTCGGTACGACTCCCTCTTAAGTCTAAAAATTATGAATTTTGAATATTCTATTTCCCTATGTTTCGAGTTTCCTCAGAAATTTACGGCTTGTCAAACGAATACCTAAAACTCATGTTATAACCTAAATACCACAGCCTGTCCATAAGGTATTGCAAACCAAACTCACTCCCCACTTACAAGTTCAAAAACTCTTTAACTAATTTATTACATAAACCATGTTATTGAACTTCAATAAACATATGTTCTACATCCAATTATCATCCTTAATATTCACTAATCCTTAACATCAATAATTTTTGACCAAACCTTTAAAACCTCAAATTTGGGTATTTAGCTTTTAGTCATTTCCCTTACTTACAATCATTAAAATACAATGCTTATTATGCCAACATCACCATTCTATCATCATATTTTGAAAACTCAAGAAACCAAAATTTGGGTAAAGTTTTCTTACCTTCTTCTTTTTGATTTTCTTCATTCCCAAACCTCCATGGTTGACTTGATTAAACTTTGTTTCATCTTCATTCTTCTCTTTTTTTTTTTCTTCTTTCTTCATCTTCTTCTTCTTCATCTTCTAATTCTTCTCTTTCTTTCTCTTCTCTTGCTCACGTTTTTTTTTCTTTTTTCTTTCCAAAATTTTTATGTTTTATGAATAGTACTTGCTTTTATAGGGGTGCCTTAGATATTTTGAAAGTAGTGGAAATATGTAGAATTGGTAGAAAGTTTGAGATTTATCCTTTTAGCCCCGAAATTACTATTCATCCAGATTTTGACTTGCATGTTTGACTCGATTCTATCTAGAATTTGGGAAAATATTTAACACGGAAGTCGTAGGTCTCAATCTCATCTTTCTAAAGATATAAAATTCATAAGAATCGAAGATCGTACAAAAAAGTTACGCCCAAAATACTATGGGCGGTCCAAAAGAAATACAGTATAGTCTCTTCCCCTAGACTTCAAGAAATTTACTGATCGTTTCCAAAGTCTTCTCATGATTTTATTTGAATCTTAATGTAATTTATTTCACACGCCTTCATTTCGTAAGTAATAATATCGTCATAGGTAGTAGTAAAAACTAACGGTCGTTACAGTAGTTTGGTATAATGCTTATAGAGCCTATTATAGACTCAAGAGAGCTTTCCGGAAATCTGCGTTTTCTAATTTTGATACAGTTAGATTGTCTGATTTTATCAAAGCATAGAGATTACATATTTGATGGTAGGGTCAGTGGGAACATACAAATTTCATTCTAATGTTATATATCCTTGTTAGACAATTATGACCCATAGCGTCACCGTTTGTAAAAGACATGTGTTTTTGTACAAAATTGACTATGTAATATTGAAATTGCCTTTTATCATTTCGTAATTCATTTACTATTACATATAAATGGTAAAAGTCCATATGATTAGTTCCGGATTGAGATGATATGAGACAGTATCAATCCATAAAGGTTTAATCATTAAATATCCATAGTCGTAGTATTATCGAGACTGGACATCGATAATGCGGAATAGACTAGTATTGCACTTGTGCGCGTTGTGAGAGCATAACGGCACAGTTCTCATATGTTTAAGTATAGGATACTTATGCAAGTGCGATAGGAGGTTGTGTTTTACCGATGGTACGGAAAACAGCTTCGCTCTGGATAGACCCCGCGGAATCCCATTGGTAGTATGTATATGTGTCTACGGGAGTCCGCGTCAGGGTAGATGTATTTGGTCTTAACCTGAGACTTACATCGCTAATACTTGCGACAATCGGTAAACTTTGGTTTTGGTCGTCCAGGGCTTTAACAGGTTCTGTGTACGCCTCTATTGGGTTTATCGAGAATCGTAGTGTATTGGATGTGATGTCAAGACGGAAGTGTCACTCCAGACATATGGAGATGATGATCACGCAGGGATTCATAACTCGTTCTCTATTGTGTTGCAACCATCGGGATAATGTGACAAGGTCATGATTATCCGATTCAAAGAGACTAGTTGTTTGATATCCGATATGTGCTTCGTACGGGGCAGACACTATTCCAGCCCCAGGCCTAGCACGTGACATCTGATACTGGATCGAAATACGAGATACTAGGTATTCTACGTCTGACATAGATTATATATTCCAGTAAGAATATTTCTGGAGAATTGGGTAGGCACGGTGCTTTGCTAGAAGCCAACCATGTCTTGTAAATCGGTAAGCACGTAGTACGAGGTACTCGCTTTATCGGATAGTCCGATAACCGGATTTACTGCCAACATATCCAGAGATCTCTTGGGTCGCTTCCCAAGGATTCACCGATGACAGTTGACTTAAATTGGAATTAATCTGGGATTAATTAAGAGAGAGAAAATTAATCTGGGATTAATATGGGCTTTGTTTAATCTGGGATTAAAAGTGTACAGTGGCGAAAGAACGCGATTAATTTGGAATTAATCGGTAAAATAAATTTAATAGTTAAATTTGATTTTTCTATTTAATTTATTCAAACGGGCTAAAATTAATATATCGGATATATTAAAATGGATTGGATTTCATTACGAGATTAAAGTCGGACTTTAATGCGAACGAACGAATTAATTTAGAATTAGTTCGTGAACGACGTTCGTAATATATTTACGAGGCATCGTTATTTAATTAAATTGGATTTAATTATTTAGCGACGAAGGATCGTTTAATCGGATTAAACGGAACCGAGCCGGTCAAATGCCCGTAGAGATATTTGAATTTCGGATTCAAATATTTGGAGCCAAAAGTGTGGTAGGTTTCCCACCACACAACCACCTTGTTTTGCCTTTATGTAAACCATTTACCAATCTCTACCTTGTATTGGGTAAAAGGTGAAATGGTTTCACCTTTTGGTAAATAACAAAAAGGCATTTTCAATTTTGGTAACACTTGACAAAACCAAAACACAAAAAAACCCTAAGGACTCCTCTTGGCCGAATTTGAGAGCCTCTCTTCTCTTTGATTTGATTTTCAAATCAACAAAGCTAGCACTTTGGAAGTGAACAAAGGTGATAGGGAAACTCCTCAATAGCTTGGAATCATCCTAAAGCTTGGATCATCATAAAGCTTGGATCTTGGAGATCTTGGATCTCAAAATTTTAAAAGCTCAACACTCATTGTAAGTATATTCCGCACCTTATAATGATCAACTCTTATATTATGCATGCTTATTAGATCCTTATAATGTTCTAGGAACACTAACAATGGTATCATGAGCCTAATTTGAGCATGATAATTTTAGGGTTCTTGAATCTAAAATTTGGGGCTTTTGATTTTGAGCATGATTTTTTGAAATTGATGCTTTGAGTATGTTTACAACATGATAACTTAGAGTTATGCATGATTAGATTTCAAATAAATCAAAAGCAACAAAAAATAAAAAATCCTTATGTTGGCCGAAAACTACTGCCTTATGCACTGCAGTTTTTGTTTTTTGTAACATGAAATAATGTGTTTGGATGCATGTTTAAATGATGATAGTTGGTTTAATATGATTAGAATCAATGTCTATAATGTTCATGTTAAAATCAAAGTGCATGTTGAGCATGAAATGATGATCTTAGGCTTCAATATGTCTCAAGCATGCAATGATGTGTTTTTGGCTTGATTTTATGTTAAGCATGAATTATTAGTTTAAGCATGATTAATTAAGTTAATTAATATTTTGGAAATATTGAGTTTAATTAATTAATTATGGCTAATACACTTTAATTAAAATAATTGTGATATTTGGAATATTATAATTATGTAATATGCCTTTAAAATTGAATTGGGCTAAAAGTGTGTATTTGGGCCTAATGGGCTTGGTTTGACCAAGTTTGGTTTTGGACTTTTGGATTGGATCCAATTGGGCCCAAAACCAATTCCATGAAGTCCAAATACATCACTTGACCCTTTAAAGTATTTGATTGGGCCTAATGGGCCTAAATTGATTTGATGGCAATAGGGTGATTCCTATTGGGCCTTGGCATTTTGGGTTTGATCCATTATGGCCAAAGCCCATGCCTTAAGAATCAATTAAAAGCCCATTGGACTTTAATAAAAAGACATTGGATGTTATTGGGCCTTTGAGACCCATCAAGATTGGATTTGGAATCCAAGTCTTTAAGGCAACTATGTAAGTGTAAATATTTAATTTGGAATTAAATAAGAATTAGTATTGAATACAAAAAATTGGATTTAAGTTGTAGTTCGATATAATTCAAGAATACGTACTCAAAAGTATTTATTCTCAAACGAGTTGGACTCGCGCAAATCAAATCATTGTTTGAACATTGGATGGTCATTAATCAAAGATTAATTAATTGGATTAGATTGATTGTAATAAACATTTTTGATTGAATACATAAATGTGATGTATGAATAACGTATATCGGATGGATATTAGAAGGGCAAGGGCAATTTTGGAAATTGTAATAAGTTTAGAATTTATTAAATTGGACCTGCGTGTCCAGCCTTTAATCTCATTACTCCTTGTAATTCTCTTCTCACCTATTCCCCTCAATGTATATGAGGTTTCTTTATTGTATTTTGTAAAAGGGTAGGAGTTAGAATAGTTCTAGTCGGGGAGAGGAAAGTGAGTGATTTGTTCTAGGAACAATCTGTTTAAATATCCATCCGCATATCGTTATTAATTTACTTTTGCGCCTTATGATGTTTTAGAAGCATGCTTAAGGGTGTATGATGAGACCTAATGTCAAAAATATATATTAAGCGTTTTTCCTTCCGTTGAGTGATTCTTACTCAAGATCCAAAGTTGGCATTGGCTTGTTGGCCAAAGTCAAGGCCTTTGTCAATTGAGGATGTGTTTGAATCATGAAGGTTTTGTTACATATCGGTGTCTTGTCCAAGTTGTGATTTGTTGGCCAAAGTCAAGATCACTTCTTGTCCATCGACATTGATTACGAAACTTTCCATGTCAATGGGTCCCGCTTAACTGGAATCATTAAGCTTGTTGTGCCAAAGCCAAGGCTTAGTTGATTCAGAGGAAAAAGGTTAGGAAAATATGTTTGACATATTGACATATATAAAGTATATGTGTTTCGGACTTGGATGTCCACCTACCGGATCTAGGAATTGGATGAGATCCAATTGATCTTCGAGATCTACCTAGTTAAGTTTCATACAGCTTGTTGGCCAAAGTCAAGGTTGTATGTTATTTAACGGGATCCTAGCCCACTAGGAAACTAGGTTTCCCGAGTACTCGACAGAGGGTTAGAGGCTCGCCGAAAAATAGTGGGAGGCTAGTATTGAATTTGCAATTTCATTCAGATACTTAGCTTTACGCGCTTTCAAATAATTTCGTCAATATTACTTTATTAGTTGGACTAATATATTGTTATTTTTCTATGTAACAGTTAGACTGTACCCATTATCGTTGACTAGATAGTTAGACTATCGTAGATCAAGATGACTGGCAAAGGAAATGTCCGTGATATTATCATGGGAGATAATGTCTTCAAGGGCACAAATTTTGCTGATTGGGAAATGAACCTTAGGATTGTCCTAGGTTCAGAGAGGCTGTTGTATACTACACAAAGACCTCTTGGGCCAAAACCCGGACCGACTGAGACACTTGAGCTGGAGCTTTGGAAGACTCACAGCGATGATTGTGACACAACTCAGTCAATTATGCTTGCTTCGATGACTCAGCACTTTCGCAGACAAAATAGGGACTTGGATCCTTATAATATGTTGGCAAGGTTGCAAGATCTGCATCGCTCTAACAAGAGGATGCAGAGGTACGAGTTAGTCAGGAAGCTCTTTCGCTCACGCATGACAGATGGCATGTCCGTTGAGTCCCACGTGGCTCAGATGGTCGCCGACATCGATGAGCTGGCCAGCATGGGGATGTCTTTGAGGCAGAGATTACTGTGGACATGGTCCTGCAATCCCTCCCCGATACTTGGAGACAGTTCATCATAAATTATAATTTGATGAACACCAGTGATACTCTTGGAGAGTTACTGTCAACTCTCAAGGAGGCTGAAAAGGAGTTTCAAAAGGGCAACAAGCGCGAGGCGCACTTTGCATCGACATCTCATGGACCTAGGGCTGGGCCCAAGGCAACTGGAGGTGTGCGAAAGAAGAAGCATATGCAAAAGGGCAAGGCCAAAAAGTCAAAGGCTTCTGGGAAGCCAAAGGACAAATCTCAAGATGTTTGCCTACAGTGCGGCAAGCGGGGTCACTGGAAGCGTGACTGCCGCGAGTACAAGGCGCTTCAGAAGGAGATAAAGGCGGGCAAGGCACCGGCCTCAGGTATGTTTGTTATTGAGATAAACATGGCTACTTCTAGCTTTAAAAATTGGATTTTTGATTCTGGTTGTGGTACTCATATATGTACTGATGCGCAGGATCTGCAGATTAGCAGGAGACTGGCTTCAGGAGAGATTGATCTGCGTGTTGGAAACGGGACACCTGTTGCTGTTTTGGCCGTGGGCACTTTTGTTTTAGAACTGCCTTCGGGACATGTACTTAAACTATCAGACTGTTATTATGTACCTAGTTTGACTAGGAATATTATCTCTGTATCTTGTTTGACCCAATGCGGGTACACTTTTGTATTCCGAAACACTGGGTGTTTTGTTTATAAAGATGATTTTGAGATATGTTCAGCTGATGCTAATAATGGTCTTTATATTTTGAATATAAATCAATCTCAAACATATAATGTAACAAACAAAAGGCTCAAACTAAGTAACAAAGATGAGACTTACATGTGGCATTGTCGTCTGGGACACATTAACAAGACTCGCATATCCACACTTTCGAAGAGTGGGTACTTGGACGGATTTGATCCAAATTCATATGACGTCTGCGAATCTTGCTTATTAGGCAAAATGCCTAAATCACCTTTTAGCGGTAAAGGTGTACGCGCCACCGAACTGTTAGCCCTCGTTCATAGTGACGTTTGTGGGCCCATGTCTAGCCAGGCTAGAGGTGGATTTGAATACTTCGTAACCTTTACGGATGATGCATCGCGTTATGGTTATGTGTATCTTATGAGACACAAGTCGGAAACTTTTGAGAAATTCAAAGAGTTTCGACACGAAGTTGAAAAACAGACCGGCAAGAGTATAAAGACATTACGGTCAGACCGTGGTGGCGAGTACTTGAGCAATGAGTTTCTAGATTACTTGAAAGAATATGGTATTCTTTCACAGTGGACTCCTCCTGGAACACCGCAATTAAACGGTGTATCCGAACGGAGAAACCGAACTCTGTTGGACATGGTAAGGTCTATGATGAGTCGCACTGAGCTACCTATTTCCTTCTGGGGATATGCATTAAACAGTGCAGTTCTTATTTTGAATAAGGTTCCGTCAAAGTCTGTACAACAGACACCATATGAGATATGGACAGGAAAGAAACCGGGTTTCTCATTCCTAAAGATTTGGGGATGCTGGGCATACGTCAAACGTTTGGAAGGTACCAAACTTGAACCCAAATCGGATAAATGCCTATTCGTAGGATATCCTAGGGAAACCAAAGGATATTACTTCTATCACCCACGAGAGAACAAAGTATTTGTTGCTCTACATGCGGTTTTCCTTGAGAAGGAATTCCTAAATACAGTGGTAAGTGGGAGGAAAGTAGAACTCGATGAAAATCGAGAGTGATACTGTTCCTGGCATAGAATCCTCAACGGAACAAGAACAGTCCATCCGGGATGAGACTGTACCACAATCTTCTATTACACAAGGACCGCGTAGGTCGGAGAGAGTCAGGAACCAACCTGAGAGGTATGGGTTTCTGATCTCACCTCATGTAGATATTAATCTCATTGAGGAAGACGAACCGGCTACGTATGAGGAAGCGATACAAGATATCGATTCCACTTTATGGCAAGAGGCCATGAAGTCCGAAATGGATTCCATGTACACCAACCAAGTTTGGACACTGGTTGATGCACCAGAAGGCGTAAAGCCTATTGGATGCAAATGGATCTTCAAGAAGAAGACCGACATGGAAGGCAACGTACAAACGTACAAAGCTAGGCTTGTAGCGAAGGGGTATCGTCAACGACATGGTGTCGATTACGACGAAACTTTCTCACCCGTTGCCATGATTAAATCCATTCGGATAATGCTTGCTATTGCTGCATATTTCGATTACGAGATATGGCAGATGGACGTTAAAACCGCTTTCCTTAACGGAAACCTTTTGGAGGATGTTTATATGCAACAGCCTGACGGTTTTATCGTGCCTAAACTTGCAAACAAGGTTTGTAAGTTAAATCGGTCCATTTATGGACTGAAGCAAGCATCGCGGTCATGGAACCAACGTTTTGATGAGATCATAAAAGAATATGATTTCATTCAAAACGAGGATGATCCTTGTGTATATAAGAAGGTTAGTGGGAGCGCACTGACATTCATTGTCCTTTATGTTGACGATGTATTGCTTATGGGCAATGACATTCCCATGTTAACATCGGTGAAAGCTTGGCTTTCATTAAAATTCTCCATGAAAGATCTGGGAGAAGCAGCCTTTATTCTAGGAATAAAGATCTACAGGGATAGATCTAGAAAGCTGCTTGGACTCTCTCAGAGTACGTACATTGACAAAGTGTTGAAAAGATTCAACATGGATCAGTCCAAGAGGGGACTGTTGCCAGTGTCACATGGCATCTCTCTATCTAAGGACATGTGTCCTAAAACTCAAGATGAGAGAAATAGCATGAGTCGGATACCGTTCGCCTCGGCAGTCGGATCGATCATGTATGCCATGATATGTACACGACCTGATGTCTCGTATGCTTTGAGCATGTGTAGTCGCTATCAGGCCGATCCAGGTGATGGTCACTGGATGGCAGTTAAGAACATCCTTAAGTATCTTAGACGAACTAAGGATGCTTTCTTGATTTATGGAGATGGAGAACTTGAGGTAACTGGGTATACCGATGCAAGTTTCCAAACCGATAAAGACGACTCTAAGTCGCAATCCGGGTACATATTTTGTTTGAACAACAACGGAGCAGTAAGCTGGAAATCTTCCAAGCAAGAGACTGTTGCCGATTCAACAACAGAAGCGGAGTATATTGCTGCATCTGAAGCAGCAAAAGAGGCAGTTTGGATCCGTAAATTCCTAATTGGATTAGGAGTAGTTCCGTTAGCAGCTGAGCCCGTTCCATTATTGTGTGACAATAACGGGGCTATAGCGCAGGCTAAGGAACCACGGTCTCATCAACGATCCAAGCATGTTCTTCGACGTTTCCATCTGATTCGTGAGATCATACATCGTGGCGATGTGAAGATCGAGAAGGTCGCATCAGATGACAACATTGCAGACCCGCTGACGAAAGCTATTTCACAGCAAAAGTTTGAGAAACACATACATAGTTCAGGTGTTAGATGCTTGAGTGACTGGCTATAGGCCAAGTGGGAGATTGTTAGACAATTATGACCCATAGCGTCACCGTTTGTAAAAGACATTGTGTTTTGTACAAAATTGACTATGTAATATTGAAATTGCCTTTTATCATTTCGTAATTCATTTACTATTACATATAAATGGTAAAAGTCCATATGATTAGTTCCGGATTGAGATGATATGAGACAGTATCAATCCATAAAGGTTTAATCATTAAATATCCCTAGTCGTAGTATTATCGAGACTGGACATCGATAATGCGGAATAGACTAGTATTGCACTTGTGCGCGTTGTGAGAGCATAACGGCACAGTTCTCATATGTTTAAGTATAGGATACTTATGCAAGTGCGATAGGAGGTTGTGTTTTACCGATGGTACGGAAAACAGCTTCGCTCTGGATAGACCCCGCGGAATCCCATTGGTAGTATGTATATGTGTCTACGGGAGTCCGCGTCAGGGTAGATGTATTTGGTCTTAACCTGAGACTTACATCGCTAATACTTGCGACAATCGGTAAACTTTGGTTTTGGTCGTCCAGGGCTTTAACAGGTTCTGTGTACGCCTCTATTGGGTTTATCGAGAATCGTAGTGTATTGGATGTGATGTCAAGACGGAAGTGTCACTCCAGACATATGGAGATGATGATCACGCAGGGATTCATAACTCGTTCTCTATTGTGTTGCAACCATCGGGATAATGTGACAAGGTCATGATTATCCGATTCAAAGAGACTAGTTGTTTGATATCCGATATGTGCTTCGTACGGGGCAGACACTATTCCAGCCCCAGGCCTAGCACGTGACATCTGATACTGGATCGAAATACGAGATACTAGGTATTCTACGTCTGACATAGATTATATATTCCAGTAAGAATATTTCTGGAGAATTGGGTAGGCACGGTGCTTTGCTAGAAGCCAACCATGTCTTGTAAATCGGTAAGCACGTAGTACGAGGTACTCGCTTTATCGGATAGTCCGATAACCGGATTTACTGCCAACATATCCAGAGATCTCTTGGGTCGCTTCCCAAGGATTCACCGATGACAGTTGACTTAAATTGGAATTAATCTGGGATTAATTAAGAGAGAGAAAATTAATCTGGGATTAATATGGGCTTTGTTTAATCTGGGATTAAAAGTGTACAGTGGCGAAAGAACGCGATTAATTTGGAATTAATCGGTAAAATAAATTTAATAGTTAAATTTGATTTTTCTATTTAATTTATTCAAACGGGCTAAAATTAATATATCGGATATATTAAAATGGATTGGATTTCATTACGAGATTAAAGTCGGACTTTAATGCGAACGAACGAATTAATTTAGAATTAGTTCGTGAACGACGTTCGTAATATATTTACGAGGCATCGTTATTTAATTAAATTGGATTTAATTATTTAGCGACGAAGGATCGTTTAATCGGATTAAACGGAACCGAGCCGCGGTCAAATGCCCGTAGAGATATTTGAATTTGGATTCAAATATTTGGAGCCAAAAGTGTGGTAGGTGTTCCCACCACACAACCACCTTGTTTTGCCTTTATGAAACCATTTACCAATCTCTACCTTGTATTGGGTAAAAGGTGAAATGGTTTCACTTTTTGGTAAATAACAAAAAGGCATTTTCTTGTGTAACACTTGAAACAAACAAAACACAAAAACCCTAAGGACTCCTCCTTGGCCGAATTGAGAGCCTCTCTTCTTTGATTTGATTTTCAAATCAACAAAGCTAGCACTTTGGAAGTGAACAAAGGTGATAGGGAAACTCCTCAATAGCTTGGAATCATCCTAAAGCTTGGATTCATCATAAAGCTTGGATCTTGGAGATCTTGGATCTCAAAATTTTAAAAGCTCCAACACTCATTGTAAGTATATTCCGCACCTTATAATGATCAACTCTTATATTATGCATGCTTATTAGATCCTTATAATGTTCTAGGAACACTAACAATCCTAACGACATTATAATTATTAATGTAATAATGATATATTTGTGAGGTAAAAGGTTTACCTCGGTCTTCTTTTCTCCATGAAAGTAGTGGGAGTAGTCTTTGTTATATTCGATATAAAGTTTTACTATATGATATAAAACAAGAGACTTGTGAGATACTCCCGTTAGTCGTGCATAATATATATCTGATAAAGGACACAACAAGACTATCTGTGTGACGGTTAGTATAACTGTTCGATAGTTAGTGTGTCTCTTGAATATAGGATTAATCTTTCGTAAATGATGATTCCTTTGTCGGAAGAGAAATTGATTATAATGTATAATCAATCTTATACATAATAGGATGATAGCATAATGAATACTATATTATATGCGATTAAAGATATCAATTTTATTGTAATTATTACGAGCTATTTTGATACCTTGTTTGACCATATGATGGGTCTTGAAACATGTTCTTTGTTATCTTTGAGATATTAAGAACGAGTTTCTTATTCATGGAGAATATAATCCACAACTATTAGGGTCAGATTAGTTTTGAGTCTAATTATGATGCTAGACAGTCTACGTCATATAGAGTTAGAAAAGATGTAGTGCGAGTGTCACAAATGATTCTACTATGTTAGTGGAATTAGTTGTAACTTATGAAGTATTGAACTATGAAGTAGCATGTTGACCTTATAGATTAGAAGTTTTGATATTAGTATTGTGTTTGAAGTTATCTACATAGTATTTTGGATTTGATCGCTAAATATATACACAACTTAATAGCTATAGCACAATATTGATATCGCATCTGAGTCATATTAATGTAGAACTTGGGTTCTACAAAATATGAATGATAATGGTTAAGGAAAATGATTGAGTTTGTTGGACAAACTCAATTTGTTATAGCGAGCTTACTTGTTGTTGCCTACCTTTTGAGTGCTAGTGAGCTCTCGAGGGCCATGAGTATGTGATACACATTTAGATGTGTTTATTATACCATGGATTGGCACTAGAGCAAGTGGGAGAAATTGTTAGGGTTAGTGCTCGGAGTGCCAATCCGGATCGTATTTATGTCTGATTCATGAATACGAACAATTCATTTTCCATAATATTACTTATTTAATGGTAGCACCTCTTGTCTTTTATATATATATTCGATATAATTACAATGATATATCTAATTATGATTAAACTGAAACTAAATCTGATTTAGTGATACATGTATATTAGACAAAGACCATAGGATTTACAATGTAGTATGTAGTTACAACGTAGTTTGTAATTGACATTGGGAAACATCACTATAAGTTGTATATCCTTAAATAAAGTTCCTGGTCAAGATTTACTAACACGGGTCGGTTAGTAAAATCCGCTGAGATCAGTACATGTCGTATATCGTTACTTAGTCCGATGGTTTATCTGCTGGACAGTTATGACCCATAGCGTCACTATTTGTACAGATCATGGTGTTGTTGTACAAATTAACTATATGACAAAGGAGATTGCTCTCTTATCATTTCTGATTAGATCATCTAGATGTATAAATGATAGGAGGTCCCTATGATTAGTACCTGGATTGAGATGATATGAGACAGTATCAATACATGAAGGTATAATCATTAAATATCCCTAATTATAGTATTATCGAGATTGGACATCGATAAATGCGTAAAAGACTAGTATTACACTTGTGCGAGTTGTGAGGGCACAATAGCATAGTTCTCATATATTTGGGTATAGGATAATCATGCAAGTGTAATAGGAGGTTGTGTTTTACCGATGGTACGGAAAATAGCTTCGCTCTGGATAGACCCCTTTGGAATTCCATTAATTGTATGACTATGTGTGTATGGAAGTCCGAAATCAGGGTAGGTGTATTTGGTCTTAACCTGAGACTTGCACCGCTAATACTTGCGACAATCAATATGCTTTGGTTTTGGTCGTCCAGGGCTTTAACCGGTTCTTTGTACGCCTTTGCTGGGTATATTGAGAATCGTAGTGTATTGGGTGTGATGTCAAGACGGAAGTATCACTCTAGTCATAGTGGAGATGATGTCACGTAGGATACGGTACTAGTATTCTTATATGATGCAGCTATCGGGATATTATGACTAGGTCATGTATATCCGATTATAGAGACTAGTTACCAGACATCCGACATGTGCTTCGTACGGGGCAGACACAATTCCAGCCCCAGGCCTAGCACGTGACATCCGATACTGGATCGACATACACGATACTATGTATACTACGCCTGATATAGATCGCTTATTCCTGTAAGCATGTTTCTGGAGAATTGGTTGGGCATGACGCTTTGCTAGAAGCCAACCTTGTCTTGTAAATCGGTAAAAATGTAGTACTAGGTACGTACGTGTTCGGATAGTCCGACGACCATATTTACTGCCAACATATCCGGGGATCTCATGGGTCACTTCTCGAAGATTCACCGATGACGTATGACTCGTACTTTAATTAATCTGGGATTAATTAGATGAGAGAGAAAATTAATCTGGGATTAATTACAGAGATATTTTATCTATGATAAAATATCATTTAAAGAGAGAGAACGATTAATTTGGAATTAATCGATAAATTAATATATTCGATATATTAAACGAAATTGGATTTCGACGCGGAATTAAAATTAGATTTTAATTCGGGCGAACGAATTAATTTAGAATTAATTCGTTAGCGACGTGAATAGTAATTATGCTTGGCATGATTATTTAATTAAATTAGATTTAATTGCGACGCAACGGAAAATTCGTTAATTTGGAATTAGCGAACCCGAGCCCGTGATTGTTTACGAGCACATTCGCATTTCGAATTCGAGTACGGCACGCAAGTCAAATCAAGCGTCAAATCATTAGTCACATCAAGCGTCAAATCACATGTCACTTTGAGTGGTGTGATGTGACAACTTGTCATTTGATTGATTGAGTGATGTGACTTGATGCAGTGGTTAAAAAGCTTTATTGAAAGCTTGAAAGACATTTACTATTTTATAATGGTATTTGACTTTTTTGATTTTGGTATTAGATACACAAAAATCAAATAAACACAAGTCTTCTTCTCTCTCTTTTATTCACGCCCAAGGGGCTTATTTCTCTCTCAATTTTGTTCATCAATGGCGTGAGCTTCAAAGGAACAAATGAGTGAATTTTGTGGCAAAATTCCAAGGTGCTAGCACACATGAAGAGACATACATAAGTGATAGGGAAACCCACTTCATGAGCATGGAATCACACAAAGCTTGGAGCTTGATGGAGATCACCCATGGCCGAATTTGAGGACAAGAAAAAAGCCCACTGTCGTGAGCCTTGGAGGACATCCAAGGGCTTAAAACGTTTTGTTGTCTACCGCGTTGCTCAACCGATCGATGTAAGTATTCCGAAACTTCGTCGATGTATTTGCACTTATGTTTGATGCTTGATTCGATCCTCGGGACTTAGAGTTTTCCCAACATTATCCCAATGAACCATGAATGTCAGGAGACTCATATAGACATGTAGGTGTTTATTTGATAAACACTGAACGACTCACTGAAGATTTCCTAATATATGGTACACCAACGTCAATAAAAATCTTCTCGAGTTGAGCGAACATAGTGGTCATTCGACTTGAGATACCAGAATGGATATATGAGTTATCCTTCATACTTTGATGATAGTCACGTCACCGATCTATTTAGATCAAACCTTTGCCTATTCATTGGGCGTGAACTGATGCTCATGATATCCAGTGCGTATCAAGATAAAATCCGTAAGTTTTGTATACAAGGCATATGTATTCTACACATGTTTACGATCTAGTAAATCCATGACCATGGTATAACTTCGGAAGCGAGTTCCGAGTGTTATTTAGAGATCGTAAATTTAAAAGTCAACTATATGATACCATAAGAATTTGACGTTCTTATTTATATCTCAGGTATAATATAGATAGCCTGTGACGGATGGATTATATGTATACAATGACCTCGACTTGTATAGTTTAGCAAGATTATCTGTGGTCATCATAATTCATGAGTTGGTGAATTATGGACACGAAATTAGATTTCATGATGGATAAACCTAAACTTAGAGAGTCCCACAATATGAATTGTACTCGTTGAGCATTTGGGCAACGCCTTATAAATAATACAAATTATTCATAATACTTCACCGGATTAATTGAGTTAATTCGAATCGTTTAAATAGTTAAACGAAAACACATGCTTTATGGAATTTTGGTCAATTAATAATTAATGTGTATTTGTATTTGCTAGAAAACTTGATTTGATACATATTAATTAATTATCAAATGAGACTTTGACACATGCCATTAATTTATATATTTTTTTATTTAATGTAAATAAATATATATATAATAATGTAGGACACAGATGTTGACGACGCTGTTCTAGGCGCGCGGCCTAGTTGGGAGTACGGAATATTCCGCGGGGGAACTAAACCGGAGAAATAACATGGAGTCACCACCCGATGTGAACCGGGAAAATGTGATTTAAAGCTGCACTCACCCCTCGCAAGGGAAGACCTCAAACCGTTGGGTTTGGAATGGTCTCTTACTTATGTCACTTGTAATGATATGATTTGTGCAATGAACTAACCGAATCTATTCAACATGTATGCTCAAAAGTTCTAGTCTTTATTCATGAAGATAAATCCTACGTCTAAGTTCGCATGCTTGAAAAGTAAGTCATCATAACACACGATAACACATGGCAATCTCATGAACATATTTCGAAGCAAATAACAACATAAATCTAATGCAAATTTGAAACGCAAAGTAAATAATTAATCATGCTTAAAACTAAAGAACTAAATCATGCTCGAATACAAGTTTGGATGAAACGAAATACGGGTCTCTCAAGTGATACGTGGCGTTGTATCTCGAGTACAAACCGCACTACCGTTCATTCGGATTCGGCTATGGAATTTACGTCCAGGTTTCTATCCGATATACCACAAAAGGGAACACATATTTCGCTCATCCAAAATTCACATCATGTCTCAATAAACAACTCTCATGCGATAAGATTTTAAAAGAAATAAAAATAAATGAAAGATAATAAATAAAAGGGTGCCCTCAGGTCTAATCTCTTTTGTCGTCTCTTGAAAGCGCGTTACACGGCCGTCGGAAGGGTTGATGTTCCGTGACTTTTCTAGCTCACTAATCCAATGTTTTTTCCTCGCTGTTTTACTGTTTGGGCTGCTGTTTTCACTCCGTTTCGCTGCTGTTTCTGGTTACTATTTTCGATGGTAAGGATGTAATTTTTTTGGACAGTTTTTGGGTAGTTTTTGGGTAGTTTTCTGGGCAGTTTCATGGGACTGTTTTGGCGTATGGGACGTGATGAAAGGTGAGCTGCTAAGGGCGTCTGGTGCATGTTAACTAGGGTTACTGTGGACGTGTGGAGCGTGTTTAAAAGGGGCTGTTGAAGGCTTGGAGACGTGTTGGTGGGGGCTACTAAGGACGTGAAGGTATAGGACGTGTAGAAGAGGCGTGACTTGTTGAATTGGGCAGTATGCGTGAAGGCTAAGGACTGTGAATGTGGATGAGGGCTGTGAGTTATGAGGGCTGATGACTTGAGTGGCTTAGCTAGGCGTGTGTGTAGTGGGCATGAAGGTGTAGGCAATTTAGGCAGTAAGACTTGTGACGTGAATTTGTGTCAGTGAGGCTTGTGGAGCAGGTGGCGTGAAGGTGTAGGCAATTTAGGCAGTAAGGCTTGTGACGTGAATTTGTGGCTGGTCCAAGGGGGTGATATGCGTTTGTTGGAGGGTATCTTTAGTGAGGCAGCAATGTTATTTTCTCTCATGTTTTTGTGTGGATTCGCTAGGGTTAGAAAGGTAAGGTTAAGGGTTCTTTTTATAGGCCAATTGAGGGGGTTTACCTTGTTGGAGAAGGAATAGGATTTGTGTGTTCATTGGGAGATATTTTTTTTAATTAAAATGTGATAAGGGAAATCTTTAATTAAGGGAAGTGATTTGATTTATTCTTTTTAGTTAGGGATATGATTTAGTTTAATTAGGCAAGGGATCCATGAGATTTATTTTAATTAGGAATGTTATTTATGGAATTTAATTTGGATCTTTTAATTTGGGAATTTAATTTAATTTAAGTTTTAATTTTAATTGGTTTTAATTTAATTTGTGACATGCATTTTAAATATTTTAATTATTTTGGATTGGGCTTGGTGTGTGGTTTTAGGGATATGTGGGTATGGTTTGTGTCTTTTGGGGGTTTGGGCTAAGGGTGTGCTTTGAAACGGAGGTCCAACAAACGAGTCCGAAGCTAATCCAACGAGTTAAATCCAACCAACTGTCAATTATTGACCTTTTCCCTTACAACGTCTGTTTCCCGCGGTTTTCACAACTAAAGAGGTAGTGTCTCCATACGAGACTCATCATCATGACTTATATGTAAAAATGCAGTGCCTACAGTCGCCCCCACTTTGATGGGACTTGTGCAGTGTGTGACAATGACAATCCTATCAAAGTACGTGCAATGCATTTTCACTTACCTGGCTCGCCAGCTGCCACTTGACTTGCCATTTTGATCTGAACTGAATTTGATGATGTGTCATTCCCGACGAGCTAAACACCGTACCTAGGGTGTCACGGTTGCTTCTCCATACCTAGAGTGTCGCAGAGTTGATATTGTTGTGCCATTCTCGGCGTGCTAAACCTTGTACCTAGGGCGTCGCAGTTGTGCCATTCTCGGTGTGCTAATCCCGTAACTAGGGTTTCGTAGTTGCGTCTCCATACCTAGAGTGTCGCAGAGTTGATGTTGTTTGTGTCATTCTCGGCGTGCTAAACCCCGTACCTAGGGCGTCGCAGTTGTGCCATTCTCGGCGTGCTAAACCTCGTACCTAGGGCGTCGTAGTGGTGCCATTCTCGGTGTGCTAAACCCCATACCTAGGGTGTCGCAGTTGTGCCATTCTCGGCATGCTAAACCCCGTACCTAGGGCATCACAGTTGTGTCTTCGAACCTAAAGTGTCACAGTTGTCTGAATGTTGTACCTGGCGTGCTAACCCCGTACCTAGGGTGTCGAAGTTGTCTGAATGTCGTACCTGGCATGATAACCCCGTATCTAGGGTGTCGCAGTTGCGTCTCAATACCTAGAGTGTCGCAGTTGTCTGAATGCCGTACCTGGCGTGCTAACCCCGTACCTAGGATGTCGCAGTTTCGTCTCCATACCTAGAGTGTCGCAGTAGTGTCTCCATACCCAGAGTGTCGTACCTGGCAAGCTAAACCCCATACCTAGGGTGTCGCAGTGATATCTCAATACCCGGAGTGCCGTATTTGACAAAACTAATCTGATGTCTCCATACCCGGAGTATCGTACCTGACAAATTGATCTGATATCTCCATACCTGGAGTGTCGTACCTGTCAAACTGATCTGATATCTTCATACCCGGAGTGCCGTACGTGGCCAGACTGATCTGATATCCCCATACCCGGAGTGTCGTACCTGGCAAACTGATCTGATATCTCCATACCCGGAGTGCCGTACTTGGAAAATTGATCTGATATCTCCATACCCGGAGTGCCGTACCTGGCAAAACTGATCTGATGTCTCCATACCTGGAGTGCCGTACCTGGAAAAAACTATTCTGATGTCTCCATACCCGGAGTGTCGTACCTGGTAAAACTGGTCTGATATCTCCATACCCGGAGTGTCATACCTTGCATGCTGATACTAAACTAATGTGGGCCTCGCCCCTAGAATGCCATACCTGGCAGAACTGATACTGAACTAATACGGGCCTCGCCCCTAAAGTGCTATACCCGGTCAGACTAATAATGATAATGTAGGCCTCGCTCCCAGAGTGCCATACACGGCAAGACTGATGCTGATGCTAATGTGGGCCTCGCCACCAGAGTGCAATACCCGGTGAAACTGATGCTGATGGTACATTTTCGAACTGTGTTGTATGAGATGGTCCATTCCTGAACTGTTAATGTGAGGTGGTTCATTCCCGAACCGTGCTCCATTCTCGGAGTGCTATGCCTGACTTGTTCATTCACGAAGCTTGTTCCATTCTCGGATTACCATCCTTGGCTTGTTCATTCTCAAACTTTGCTCTATTCTCGGATTACCATTCTTGGATTGTTCATCCTCGAACCTTGTTCCATTCTCAGATTACCATTCTTGGCTTGTTCATTCTCGAACCTTGTTCCATTCTCGAATTACCATTCTCGGCTTGTTCATTCTTGAACTTTACTCCATTCTCGGAGTGTCAATCCTGATGAGTGATACAGTGGGCCTCGACCCTGGGACGCATCCCGAAACTGTTGATATGGGCCTCGACCTTGGGACTCATCCCCAAAACTGATACTGATATGGGCCTCGACCCTGAGATTCATTCCCTGGATTCATTCCAAATTCTGACAACGTGGGCCTCGGCCCTGGGATTCATTCCCTGGATTCATTCTAAATTCTGACGACGTGGGCCTTGGCCCTGTGATTCATTCCCTGGATTTATTCTAAATTTTGACAACGTGGGCCTCAGCCCTAAGATTTATTCCCTGGATTCTTTCCAAATTCTGACAACGTGGGCCTTGATCCTGGAATTCATTCCCGGATTCATTCCAAATTTTGACGACGTGGACCTCAGCCCTAGGATTCATTCCCTGGATTCTTTCTAAATTTTGACAATGTGGGCCTCGGCTCTGGGATTCATTCCCAAAACTATTGACAGTATGAGCCTCGACCCTGGGATTCATTCTCGATGCTGCTTACAATGTGGGCCTCGACCATGAGATTCATTCTCGATGCTGCTTACACTGTGGGCCTCGACCCTGGGATTCATTCCCGATGCTGCTGATAATGTGGGCCTTGACCCTGAGTTTATATTGATGTGGACCTCACCTCAAACTGTTACTGATGGGGGCTTCGCCCCCAGACTGAAACTGATGTGGGCCTTGCCCCAAAATTGACACTGATGTGGGCCTCAACCCAAACTGATGTGGGCTTCGCCCGAAACTGATATTGATGTGGGCCTCAACCCCGGGACTCATCCCCAAACGAATACTGATATGGGCCTCAACCCCAAAATGAAACTGATTTGGGCCTTGCCCCCATACTGACACTGATGTGGGCCTCGCCCCCAAACTGAAACTGATATGGGCCTCGCCCCCATACTGACACTGGTGTGGGCCTCGCCCCCATACTGACACTAGTGTGGGTCTCGCCCCTATACTGATACTGATATGGGCCTCGCCCTCATACTGACATCGATGTGGGCCTCGCCCTCAAACTGATACTGATATGAACCTCGACCCAAACTGATACTGATAATGTGGGCCTTGACCCCGGGATTCATCCCCAAACGAATACTGATATGGGCCTCGACCCCAACTGAAACTGATGTGGGCCTCGCCTCATACTAACACTGATGTGGGCCTCGCCCCCAGACTGATACTGATATAGGCCTCGCCCTCATACTGACACCGATATGGACCTTGCCCCTAGACTGATACTGATGTGGGCCTCGCCCCAAACTAATAATGATAATGTGGGCCTCACCCCCAAGTTGATACTGATGTGGGCCTCGCCCCCAAGTTGATATTGATGTGGGCCTCGCCCCTAAGTTGATACTGATGTGGGCCTCACCCTCAGACTGAAACTGATTCATTTCTGAAACTGATGACATTGTACTGTTGCTGCTTCTGATTTGCTTGTCTTTGCCGCTTTCTCTTTTTCTTCTTTAAAATCTGTGAATACAAAACAAAACAAACACAAAAAAGAATGTAAAATATGTTATGTGTATGCATGCATGCATCAATGAATTTCCTATTCCGTTGGGTTAGGTCATTACTCAGTTTTCTCTGTGGTCTCATGGCTCAATATCTTGTTATATCCCGGATTCGCAAGGTGGTAGACTGGTCGCCCCTAGTCTTGGTTTAGCTTTCTACTTTCTGCTTTTTACTGCTTGCACTTGGTCAAGATGAACCACATGGTGGGGCCTTCCATATCATCACACTATATTACATGCTACGAAATAGTCCTCATAGTTATACATATCATTGTCCTCAAAAAATGCTCAGTAATGAAACCAGATAACCTTCAAAACACTCAACGCAACTCAAATCTGAGTCTTTGAATAAATGATCTAAGTCAGACTCAAAACACTCAACGCAACTCAAATATAAGTCTTTGAATAAATGATCTAAGTCAGACTCAAAGTGTGTGTGTGCAAAGGTTCTTTCACAGCTTAATCCTTAAGTAAGCTAACTCGATGATTTCGTTTCAAAAATCGGGATCGATGGGTCAAACCAACCTAAATGTCTCAGTTATGTTCTGTAATTGCTTTTTCGTGCTCAATGTGGTATGGTTTTATCTTTCTTTTCATTTATCTCTCCTTTTTTCTTTTCGTTTTGAACTTCTTCTTTTTTTTTTTCTTTTTTTTTTCAACACACCTACCCTTAAGGTAGCATTTCTCCTCATGGTGGTCCTAATACTCGCCCATGGGTAGCTTCACGCTTATCGGTTATAAGTGGTTCAATTATTTTCTTTAGAGACATTTCTTTTATCTTCAACAATACCACACATCTTAGCACAAGCAATCAGGATAGACATTTTGGCGAACGGTCATTCACCGACCTATAATTTCTTCAACTAGTCACTTTGCTAACTACTCGGGTTTTCACTGCTAAGAACCATAATCAAGTGCTTACGAGTCTAACATAGATCAATTACTCAAAGTATCAAATAAAAGCATATCAAGAGTTTATCGTTTCTAAGGTTTCACCCTAAAGCAAACAATTTCATCATCGTACTTATGTCTAACTATCAAGGACTAAAAACAAATAATTTTTTATTTTTTATTTTCTTTTTTTTTTTTCAACACACCTACCCTTTAGGTAGCATTTCTCCTCATGGTGGTCCTAATACTCGCCCATGGGTAGCTTCACGCTTATCGGTTATAAGTGGTTCAATTATTTTCTTTAGAGACATTTCTTTTATCTTCAACATACCACACATCTTAGCACAAGCAATCAGGATAGACATTTTGGCGAACGGTCATTCACCGACCTATAATTTCTTCAACTAGTCACTTTGCTAACTACTCGGGTTTTCACTGCTAAGAACCATAATCAAGTGCTTACGAGTCTAACATAGATCAATTACTCAAAGTATCAAATAAAAGCATATCAAGAGTTTATCGTTTCTAAGGTTTCACCCTAAAGCAAACAATTTCATCATCGTACTTATGTCTAACTATCAAGGACTAAAAACAAATAATTTTTTATTTTTTATTTTCTTTATTTTTTTCATTTTTCATTTCTTTTTTCTTTCTTTGAAGGCCCCCCAATGGTCTTAAAAAACAAATAAGGTTTTCTGTTTCTCGATTTCCTTTTCCCGATATCTATGTTTGCTAAACTCCTCTTGACAAATCTTTTTTCATTCTCTAACCCAACAGATATCTATGATGGCTTTTAAGACACGAGGTTAACATGATGCGTGTATGCATGAGATGCGTGTGATGTATGAGATATATAAGTCAGCCCATTATCATTTTAAAGTATTCAATCACACTATTGCGCGGTGTAAACTTGTCCCAGTTGAAAAGGCCCAACAGGTTTACACTTTGTGATGACATGGCTAAACTACTTCAAATGATAAGAGGCCTAGACATAAAATGGCCCATTGGTATTTCAGAAGCTTTTGGCCCAATTATCAAAGGAAATGAACTCGTCCTAGTTTAAATGGCCCAACAAGTTCACATCTTTTGGAAAAAGGTCTAACTAGATCCAAATGACGACGGTCCAAAACATACACGCAAAATAAATAATTCCTATCAGTTCTACGGCTACAGTTCACAGGTGGGTTTACGGGAGTGCGGACAAAGGCTCTCGTTAACGAAGGATCGCCCACAACTAGGACTCCCCACTCAAGGGTTCAAGCGACCAAGTGAGCACATCTTTTTTATACCTTACGGTATGTGCCAACGAGTTAAGATGTGTAACTGACTGTCAAATGGATTTCCCGTTGTAGATTCCCCAGGGGGAGGGTGGAGCGAACTCTTTTAAATACCCAAATACCCAAGCCTCTTAGGCTCTTATCGCTTGGTGACAGGAATAAACAATGAGTTCTTCAAATTAGTCCATCACAACGAGCTACGAGTAATGACTATCTAGGTGCCTTCACAGCTTTTCCTCGAAAGGTAGTGAATGAAGAAAGACACCAAACCATCACCTAGCTTTAATAATGCCTTTGATTAAACTCCCTTAACCCACTATAGAAACGGTCAGCTAAAGCACAAATCATACACATCACAAGACATGATTTCGGGGCCGATTCTCTATCCCCAGTGGAGTCGCCAGACTGTAGGACACAGATGTTGACGATGCTGTTCTAGGCGCACGGCCTAGTTGGGAGTACAGAATAGTCCGTGAGGGAACTAAACCGGAGAAATAACATGGAGTCGCCACCCGGTGTGAACCGGGAAAATGTGATTTAAGGCCGCACTCACCCCTCGCAAGGGAAGACCTCAAACCGTTGGGTTCGGAATGGTCCCTTACTTATGTCATTTGTAATGATATGATTTGTGCAATGAACTAACCGAATCTATTCAACATGTATGCTCAAAAGTTCTAGTCTTTATTCATGAAGATAAATCTTACGTCTAAGTTCGCATGCTTGAAAAGTAAGTCATCATAACACACGATAACACACGTCAATCTCATGAACATATTTCGATTATATAATGCGAAAAACAAATAACAACGCAAACCTAATGTAAATTCCAAACGCAAAGTAAATAATTAATCATGGTTAAAACTAAAGAACTAAATCATGCTCGAATACAAGTTTGGATTGTTGATTTCTATTAAGGTCCCAAGATCAATAATAAGCATGAAATAAGTGCGAATACATATCAACAAAGTTACGGAATACTCACATCGATCGGTTGAGCGACGCTCGAGGCAACAAAAAATTTCTTCTCCCTCAATATGCATTCGGCAGTGAGCAGATTTTGCCTCCAGGATTTCAGTTGTTGACTCCAAGTTTTGAGCTCCAAGCTTCTTCAAACGATTCCCGGATCATGGGTAAACTTCCCTATCACCTTCGCATGTCTCTCAGAGTGCTAGCTCTCTTGATTTTTCCACAAAAACCAAGCACTTGCTTCCCATTTTCTCCATTGTTCACGGCAGTTCACTGCCAAAACAAGAAGGAAAAATGCCCTCCATGGGCGTGAATGATGAAAAGAGAAGAGAAGAGAGAGAGTTGGAAATGTGTTGTGTAATTTTGGTAATTGATATCCAAAACATATACCAAAATTTTGTCTTTAAAAAGTCAAACCAAAAAAGCCAACAACCATCCATAACTATTCACATCAAGTCACACCCATCAAGTGACATGTTGTCATATCACTCAATCAATCAAGTTGTCAAGTCACATCACTCAAAGTGACAAGTGATTTGACGCTTCAAACGACTAGCGATTTGACGCTTGATGCGACTAATGATTCGACGCTTGATTTGACTTGCATTCCGTACTCGAATTTGAAATGTGAATGCGCTCGTAAATAATCTCGGGCTCGGGTTTGCTAATTCCAAATTAATGAATTTTCCGTTACGACGTAATTAAATGTAATTTAATTAAATAATCATGCCAAGCATAATTACTATTCACTCCGCTAACGAATTAATTCTAAATTAATTCAGTCGCCCGAATTAAAATCTAATTTTAATTCCGCGTCGAAATCCAATTTCGTTTAATATATAGAATATATTAATTTACCGATTAATTCAAAATTAATTGTTATCTCTCTTTAAATGATATTTTATCCTACATAAAATATCTCTGAAATTAATCCCAGATTAATTCTCCTCTCTCTTCTAATTAATCCCAGATTAATTAAAGTGCGAGTCATACGTCATCAGTGAATCTTCGGGAAGCGACCCATGAGATCCCCAGATTTGTTGGCAGTAAATTCGGTCGTCGGACTATCCGAATACGTAAGTACCTCGTACTACGTTTTACCGATTTACAAGACAAGGTTGGCCTCTAGTAAAGCGCCATGCTTACCCAATTCTTCAGAAATATCCTTACAGGAATTAAGGATCTATATCATGCGTAGTATACATAGTATTGCATATGTCGCTCCAGTATCGGACTGTCACGTGCTAGGCCTGGGGCTGAAGCTGTGTATCCCGTACGAAGCACATGTTGGATGTCTGGTAACTAGTCTCTATATCGGATATACATGACCTAGTCATAATATCCTGATGACTACAGTACTTAAGAGCACCAGTACCGTATCCTACGTGACATCATCTCCACTATGACTAGAGTGATACTTCCGTCTTGACATCACACCCAACACACTACGATTCTCAATATACCTAGCATAGGCGTACACAGAACCTGTTAAAGCCCTGGACGACCGCAACCAAAGTATATTGATTGTCGCAAGTATTAGCGGTGCAAGTCTCAAGTTAAGACCAAATACACCTACCCTGATTTCGGATTTCCATAGACACATAGTCATACTACCAATGGAATTCCGAGGGGGTTTATCCAGAGCGAAGCTGTTTTCCGTACCATCGGTAAAACACAACCTCCTATTACACTTGCATGAGTATCATATACCCAAATATATGAGAACTATGTCGTTATGCCCTCACAACGCGCATAAGTGTAATACTAGTCTTTTACGTATTTATCGATGTCCTATCTCGATAATACTCTGACTAGGGATATTTAATGATTATCCTTCGTGGACTGATACTGTCTCATATCATTCTCCATCCAGGAATAAATCATAGGGGCCTCTCATCATTTATACATCTAGGTGATCCAATCACAAATGAAAAGAGTGCAATCTCCTTTGTCACATAGTTAATTTGTACAACAACACCATGATCTGTACAAATAGTGATGATATGGGTCATAATTGTCCAACATGAATGAAATGAAATACGTGTCTCTCAAGTGGTACGTGGCGTTGTATCCCGAGTACAAACCGCACTACCATTCATTCGGATTCGGCTATGGAATTTACGTCCGGGTTTTCATCCGATATACCACAAAAGGTTAAACGACTCTCATGCGATAAGATTTTAAAAGAAATAAAAATAAACGAAAGATAATAAATAAAAGGGTGCCCTCAGGTCTAATCTTTTGTCGTCTCTTGAAAGCGCGTTACACGGCCATCGGAAGGGTTGATGTTCCGTGACTTTTCTGGCTCACTAATCCAACGTTTTTTCCTCGCTGTTTCACTGTTTAGGCTGCTGTTTTCACTCCGTTTTTGTTGTTTCTTTCTGGTTACTATTTTTCGATGGTAAGGATGCAGTTTTTCTGGACTATTTTTGGCAGTTTTGGGTAGTTTTCTGGGCAATTTTATGGGGATTGTTTTGGGTTAATTTGGGGACTGTTTTGGGTTAATTTGGGGACTGTTATTGTACTGATTTAGGATAATTTGTGGGGGGCCTTTTGGTTGTATTCTGCGTAATGAAATGGGGTAACTGTGGGCGTTTGGTGCATGTTGGAAGGGAGAGGCTGCTAAGGGCGTATGGGACGTGATGAAAGGTGAGCTGCTAAGGGCGTCTGGTGCATGTTAACTAGGGTTACTTTGGACGTGTGGAGCGTGTTTAAAAGGGGCTGTTGAAGGCTTGGGAGACGTGTTGGTGGGGGCTACTAAGGACGTGAAGGTATAGGACGTGTAGAAGAGGCGTGACTTGTTGAATTGGGCAGTATGCGTGAAGGCTAAGGACTGTGAATGTGGATGAGGGCTGTGAGTTATGAGGGCTGATGACTTGAGTGGCTTAGCTAGGCGTGTGTGTAGTGGGCATGAAGGTGTAGGCAATTTAGGCAGTAAGACTTGTGACGTGAATTTGTGTCAGTGAGGCTTGTGGAGCAGGTGGCGTGAAGGTGTAGGCAATTTAGGCAGTAAGGCTTGTGACGTGAATTTGTGGCTGGTCCAAGGGGGTGATATGCGTTTGTTGGAGGGTATCTTTAGTGAGGCAGCAATGTTATTTTCTCTCATGTTTTGTGTGGATTCGCTAGGGTTAGAAAGGTAAGGTTAAGGGTTCTTTTTATAGGCCAATTGAGGGGGTTTACCTTGTTGGAGAAGGAATAGGATTTGTGTGTTCATTGGGAGATATTTTTTTTTAATTAAAATGTGATAAGGGAAATCTTTAATTAAGGGAAGTGATTTGATTTATTCTTTTTGTTAGGGATATGATTTAGTTTAATTAGGCAATGGATCCATGAGATTTATTTTGATTAGGATGTTATTTATGGAATTTAATTGGATCTTAATTTGGGAATTTAATTTAATTTAAGTTTTAATTTTAATTGGTTTTAATTTAATTTGTGACATGCATTTAAATATTTTAATTATTTTGAATTGGGCTCGGTGTGTGGTTTTAGGGATATGTGAGCATGATTTGTGTCTTACGGGGGTTTGGGCTAAGGGTGAGCTTTGAAACGGAGGTCCAATAAGCGAGTGCGAAGCTAATCTAATGAGTTAAATCCAACCAAGTGTCAATTCTTGACCTTTTCCCTTCCAACGTATGTTTTCCGCGGCTTTCACAACTAAAGAGGGAGTGTCTCCATAGAGACTCATAATCGGAACTTATATGTAAAAATACAATGCCTACAATAATAATTAAATAATTATTAATTATATATTTAAATGTTAAATATTTAAATAATTAAATGATATTCTTTTTCATAATTGTTATGAAAAATATTTAAATATTATTGGTTACATGTGGCATATTTTAATTAAGCTTAAAGTGTGCAAATTTGATTTGCTAACATAAAGCTTGATTTTATTTAATTGAATTAAATTGGAAATTGACCAAATTACCCCCTCTAAAATTGGCAATTGCATTTTAAAAGGAGAAAAAATTTCTTTAATTTTTCATGGCTTAGCTTGGCCGAATCCCCTTCTTTCAAATAGCTCTCCAATTTTCTTGATGATTCAAGAAGGAAAAGTGAAGAAAATCAAGAAATAGCTTAAGGAAATTAAGAGATTAAAGGTAATCCTCAATATCCCTAAGCTTAGAAAGCATGTTTCTTGTTCTTGGACATCTAGAGAGATTCTAGGGTTTCTTCTTTTCTTAAGAATTTGGGTGTTTTTTGATTTAGAAGATGAAATAGAAAGCTTGGTGCATGTGTGAAGTAGAATTGAATGATATTATTGTAATATTTGTTCAATTTGATCATTTGATGATATTTTTCCATTCTAGAGTGTTATGACCACTCTTGTAATGCCTAGAATTTTTCTTGGATGCTTAATTTGTGGTGGATTGGATTGGTGTTGTGATTAATATTAAGAAAATTGGATTAAAGCATGAAATATTAATATTTTTGGTTTGTGGATCAGATTTGGAAAACGGGGTATATGGTAATGAAAATATGTCATATAAATGTATTGGATGTATTTTAGGTATTGGAGCAATTTTCAGAAATTTTTTCGGAGTTGAAATAAGTGAAAACAACGAAAAACGGTGTTACCGGGCGACTTTTGAGCCAACCGGGTGACGGCTATCCAAACATGGAACTGGTCACTTTTCGGGCAGCCTATGAACTGCACTAGTACTGTTGGGGCTAACCTGCGCAGCCCTCATGTGTATTGGGTGTTCGGTTCAGTGAAAAGCGCGTTTTATACCATTTTGCGGAAAAAAAGGTTTTCGTAAAAGTTTCACAATGTTTATTAACTATTTTAGTTTCACAATGTTTATTAACTATTTTATGTCGTTATTTGATATTGAATAAATATGTTTAGGTGAAATATGAATGAATTATTCATATTGGATATTGAATAATTTATTCGGTAATTTTAAAAAATTTTAAAATTACGATTTCACCTGAACTTGATTCTGATGTTCCCGATCAACTTAACAGGGCCGCTCTGTGTCGAACGCACTGAAAGCATCTCTATGCAATGCATGTCTTTATCAGCAACTTGCACCCTGATTTTCTAAGGTCCATCGTCAGCTGGTTCTCCCTCCATATCATCCCAAGTGGCCACCTTATAATATGCAGGTGGCACTCATGGAAACTGATCGTGTGCCCCCCAGTATGTTAGTTCACCTGTGGTTCCATGTGAGCTATCTTGGCTGTGAAATCGAAGATCCGGCAGGTCGAACAACTGCCACAACTTCTTTAGGACAAGCTTGTTCATTTACAGGGGGTGACTTGCAGATTCTACCAACTCTAAGCGTTATATTTCATTCTACAGCTCAGTCCTAATTGGTGACTTTTGGTAACCTTTTTTACATTTCATCCCACAGCTCAAGAAGGTGAGCTACTGGAAGTACTTCCTCAGCACCTCAGCATTCCGAGGCTTCTTGAGCTAGGTGTCATCCAATTATTCCAAAAGATAAGCACCTGGTCTAACTATCTCCACCGCTCCGTACAGCCCTTCCCACTTGGCACCTAGTGAACCTTCTTCAGGCTTCTGGGTATTCAACCCAACTCTCTTACGGCTTAGACCATCCTCCAATCTTTCACCGGTCATCTTTTCCAACTTTTCCAGTTTCTCCATCACGGCCTTCATGAAAGTTTGGTTTGTCTCACTTTCTTCCTCATGTTTTCTTCCATTCTCTTCATCCACTCAGTTGTTGAACCCTCCGACGATATGCGGTTTCAGTCTTCTGCCATTATCTTACTACGTTAAATGCTTTTTGCTCTCTCCCCACAGACGCCGCCAACTGTTGATGGCTGGTTTTCGTTCCAGGGGCAAGTTTGGGATACCGCTCCTAGAATAATCCTCCTCCAATTGTGAATTTGTTTAGTTATGGGGGGCCAAAAGCAAATTTGGCAGAAAATAAGAACAAACATAAATCGACAAAGGATTTACGTGGTTCAGCGAAATATATCCAACCTATATCCACTGGAACAAAGTAGAATATTGGTTTTATAACTGAACCGAGCTCGACCGACCTCTTCTCAAGGTGGTCTCGTGATACCGAGTTGTTTGCTTAGAGTTTTCTTACAAGTAGTGCTTGAGTGAAATTTTGCTAACCCTTACAAGTGTGTTTACCCACCCTTTATATACTAAGAAAAAAAATATTACTGTTACCATATCTTTATGACGTCAGCCACGTGGATTTCCTGCCATTTGTTGAGCTCTCCGCCAAAAGTCAAACCTGCCATTGCCGAAAGTGAAAACTGACATCTGACTTCCATTAAACCACTCTATTTTGGGTACTGCCACATACAATAATTATGAAGACAGTCTGTAAAGATTCTTTTACGAAGTGGTACATGTCAGGGGAAAATGTCCACATCGGGCTTCATGAGGACGATAAACTATTGTGCCAAACTAACCCAACTACTTCCGACCTAATCCATAATATCCGAGCTCATTCTTCCGATCGGGGAGAAAAGGCCTGAGATACCGAGAAATAGTGGTTGGGGTCGACTATGATGTCCCCGGTCTCTGATATATGTACCATGTTATCTCCTTAGTTCGGTCAAATCCGGGAAACCAGGTCTGTATATTATGTCCGGTCAAGGAACGGTCAATACCCTCAGATTATTCGTCATCTCCAAAAGAAGAAAATCCCCTTCTGCTCTTACCGTGTTGTTCAAAATATTTGGTCATAAAAATCACCATCAACATATATATATATATATATATATATAAGCTTCGATAATATTATATAAAAATAAAATGGGTGTGTATATATATACACACGCGTGCGCACAGAAACTCTAAGCCCGAGAAATGGTAAAAGAAAGTGATAAGGCATGAATGGCTTACATTTTTATCATATTTTTACAACTCAAAATTGGATCATAATAGAACTAGACTGAATAAAAATAAAAACTCATTTCTTATAAACAATAGATATTAAAGATCCTCTGGGCTTTTCCATAAACCGAGAAAAAATATATACATATAGCAATGGCATGTGCGAGTGTGGGCAGCAGCAGCAGCAGCGTATTATTTTCAAAGCATCCAACTCTTAGCCTCAAAACTCATTTTTCGGGGAGGAGAAGGGTGGTAGTGGTGAGAGCAGAAGCCATGTCAACTACTATTGAGAAGTTGGGTATTACGATTGAGAGGAATCCGCCGGAGTCTAAACTCACTGAGCTTGGTGTTAGACAATGGCCCAAGTAACTCACTCTTCACTTCTCTCTTTCATTTGTGTTGCTGTGATTGATATATCTTTCCTGTTCTGTTTAAACAAGTTTTGATCTTTCTGCTTTCTTGTTATTTTTCTTGGGGTTTGGCTAAGATTTAGAGATGTGTGATTTGCTGTTGTGTTTGGATGCTGAGAAAATTGTGAATGGCAAAGGGAAAAAAATGAAATCTTGGGATACTGTCATCATTTTATAATCATGTATTACTACCACTTCTCAATACTATATATATTGTATATTTATACTTGTTTAATAATCTGTAAAATCTTAAGTGGCATAATTTATTCTGTAAGAATAAAATTAGAACTTTCGAAGTCTCTAATCAATTCACTATGCCATCACTCCAGTGCCCTGAAAATTTTCTCTGGGAATCGTCAATCGCAAGAAACTGAAACTGACACAATCAAAACAAATACAGTTAATTTTCTCTCCTTTTTATCCTGTTAAAATGTCAGCTAGACTTGGAATAATGTAATGACATTGTAGGCATCGTTTTAGGACAAATTGAGGCACCATATGAAGGAGATTTGTGGTACGAGTGATGTGCATAACCACCATGTATTCAAAACATAGCTTGTCAAAGCAGAGAAAGAATGTCTTCCCTAAGCGAAGAATTCCATAAGTCCTAGTACATTAGTTGGAACTAAAGGGGTCCCTGATATTTGCCATATTTTCAAACTGCGATTTCTTCATTCTTCATACTTGACGGGTTTCTTGTGCGGTTGTAAGGAAGATAAAATGTGGTGACAATGAAACTAATCAAAGTTAGTGACGAAACGGAAACGTGAAAAACTAAAGATAAACACCCAAAGATAATTTAGAAACCAAGTTTCTTAAGAAAATTTTATTAAATGAAGTCTAAAGTAACAAGGAGGGTTTAAATACCTTCTATAAGAATCTAAAAACATAAACTAGCCCTAAGGCTTAACTTGGATGTCCTAAAGCTTATGGGCTTTATTGAATTAAAATAGAATTGAAAAAATGCATAAAACAAAAAATAGGGTGTCATAATGAAATCATTTCTGGAATTTTCGTTTAAACGGCCAATTGGCTCGTTTGAACGAATTGCAAATCTTTGTTACATCAGTTAGTTTTGCCTCTTTCTAATATGGCAGACAAAAGGTTTCTTCTAAGATTTATGATTGAAATCTAAATATGAAGGTCCCTTTTGAAAATCATTAGCACATTTTTTAACTCTCATTTTTAAGATGAATGAGTCTCGAGTGTCTAAGTAGAGGAAAAAAGTTTAGTTTAGTTTTGTTTGTTTTTTTCCCCTCTAAAATTAGGTTGTTATTCATAGTTCTTCTATTGGTAGCTGATGAAAATTCTGAGTATTGGTGTGTTAGCTGTTGAGAATTCTGTGTGAATTCTTAACACAACTGCACTTACTCATGTGATTTTAATGTTGTTCATGATCATTGTGAATGAGCAGTGGGGTTGCCCGCCAAGCAAATTTCCTTGGACATACTCCAATAAAGAAACATGCTATCTACTTGAGGGCAAAGTAAAGGTTTATCCTGATGGCGCAAATGAGGGTGTTGAGATTGGTGCTGGTGACTTAGTTGTGTTCCCAAAAGGAATGAGTTGCAGTTGGGATGTTTCTGTAGGTGTTGACAAGCACTACAAGTTTGAGTAATAATCTTACTCAATTCTGTCACTTCTATTTCTTCCATAGTTACAAAAGCATATGTTTCCCTCTTTCCTATAGATGTACTATGTTATCATCAGTTTGATGAAAACTCGAAGACTTTGGATCTAGTCTCAGATGATTGTAAAAGATAATATTTTATGATACGCTTACTTGTTTCTCTGTGTGCGCACATGTTTGTTTCCAAACTCATTCAGAAAATAACATGATCAGGATTGCGAGTGTGGTGCTAGGAGGTTACAAAATTTTCCTCAAAACTTTCAGTGGTTTGAATTGAACTGAACAAGTGAACATAACTCTTATGTAAGAATCTGCTTGAATTAAACAGATTACTTTGATGGTAAAATACCCCTTATTAGCCTTGTGCAAGTGATGTACTAGGCCATACATACAGCAGCAAAAATTGCAACACAGCTTTGAAGATTGTAGGCTGCGCATCTCATTACCAGCACTATATCTATATCCTTAATGCTTCAGATCTCCAAGATTCTAATGTGGACTTTCACAGGATCATGACACTGAAAACAATTCTGGAGTTTGTACATGTAACACTTTCAGTAATTGACAACTTCTCTGTTGTGTAGAAAATAAGTAGGCAACTAATAATTTTTGATTTTTTGATTTTTTTTTTTTTTAAAAGTAAATAACTCTACTGAAAATATTTGAATTTCACAATTCTTATATGAAAATCCTCTGGTTCCTGCATTCAACCTTCACATTTTTCCAGTGTTCTAAAACACACACTCTCTTGAAACAAAATGAAAAAAGGCCCAAAGAGAACTCAGAAATAAAATAAAACAAAAACATGAATGATGAAGAAACCCTTTTTGTTTTTAGTTTTTTGTTACACTCATTCTTCCTCTCCTCATGCATGCATGAGCTTGCTATGGTTTATGAAGAACTCTACCAGCAAGCAAAGCAGCTTCCATAACAAGAGTGATTACATCAATGACTTCATCAACTTGACACGTATTTCCTTTGAATGTATGCTCTCCTGTTTTCTTGAATTTGTCCATGCAATTTATGAATTTTGGCTGCATTCTTGGCTCAGATAGTCATCTGCAACCAAATAGTGAGCATCATTATCATGTGATGCTACTTTGTATGTACATTAAGCTCCTTAAAATGGTGTGCGTATGCGGTATGTGTGTGTATATATCACTTACATATGCCACAATTTTAGTTCATTTTTAAAAAAAAAAAAAAAAAAAAAAAAATTAATTTTTGGCACATGGGCCCACTTATTCTTTTTAAAAAAGAAGGCCCCACTTACTCTCTCTGTATTAAAATCTGATTTTTTTTTTTTATTATTATTATTATTTTTTTGATACTTAACTTAATAAAATGAGCGAGTCTTCCTTATAAAGCGACTATATATATATATAATATATATATATATATATATATATAGAGTCTCGTCCAAATAAGAAATCTCTTATTTTAATAAATTGAGAACAATATAAAAAAAACAAAAAATGCAGACTCTAATACACTATGGTACAAAAAGACACTAATGTGTATTTTTAATTATTATTTTTTTAACTTAGATCCTCATTTTATTAAAATGAGAGACTCTCATTGGAAAATTGTTATATATTTATGAGATTTTAATGAATGATCTCTTAACTAATCAAGGTACTAAAAGGGGGAAAAAATTTCAATACGTTAAAACACAACTATTGAAAATTTGTGTGTGTTTTTTTTTTAAAAAAAAAAATTATTGGAAATCTCACCGCCAAACCACTCTTCCGGATTTAAGCGGAGCAGGTAAAACCTCCGACTATCTCAAGTTCTTACAAGAAACGCATTCCCTAAATTCGAATCCAGGACCTGAAGGTCAGATCTCAAACCCTACACAGTAAGCCACGTCCCATATCCCATAGGTAACTCTGTGTGTGTTTATGTGTATATAATACATAATTAATTATTCAACTAACAAGTCTATGTCAACGTGATTGTATTCTTAACTTAAATTAGAGAAATATCTAGGTGTGCCATTTGGTCACGTGTGCCTAATATGGATTTATATTAGTCTCATAATTTTAATTTTAATTTTAAAAATTATTGTAGGACGGCCACCTACTTTTTGAAATAACATATCAGGATTAGCCGAAGCATCTAAGTTTTTCTCCTCAAATCATCTGTTTATCCAATAGATTGATCTAACATCTAATAAACTTATGAAAATAGTAAGAACTAACATCAAGCATGCCTCGAATTATAGCAAAATGGTTAAAGGTTCATTTTTTTTTTTTGGGAACTAATGTCATTTGTACAGAAGTGGTTATGGAGAGAGTCAATATAGAAGGGCGGATGAAGTCCTAAATTAATCTCAAATTAGTACTCTGGAATTAAGAAAATTTTAAAATTTTATTTGTAATATAATTTTGATAGATATATATATATATATATATATATATATTTTTTTTTATCTTTATATATTTTAAAAATTCATCTAAAATTCTATAAAATTAAAGAATTTTAAGGCGGCGGCCAGCATTTATATGTGAGTTCCATTAGGTCTACAACAAAGGGTCATTTGCATTATTATCAAAGAAATAATACCATCTTAAATAATATTATTATATCATTATAAATCTGACAGAGATAGGAAGGCGGCATCTTCAACAAGAATATTAATTTTTCAAACCTCTGAATATGACTAAAGATCTTTTATTAGATGAATTTGGACTTTTGAACTTCCAATTATGTAACAGAAAATTTCATAAAGGATAATGAACTTACTGTTCTTAGCTTGAACACAGGCATCGTGTTTCATACAGCAAGCATCAAGGTCATCACAAGGTTTTTCTCCAGGGCATCCACTGTATAAAAGCCCACAATACTTGCCATATCTCAAAAATGGTGGCACTGCAAATTCCAATACGCTTTTAAAATTCAAATGAAACACAAGCTTCAATTCATACCCACCACAGTAAATAGCTTGAAATCTATCAGTACCTGAACAGAACTCAGATTCACATTTTCTACTGCATTCTTTGCTCTGCCAAATAATTAAAAAAAAAATGCAATTAATTTTTTGTAATCTGAAAACATAAGAATTTCCCGACTAGGCTGGATGTCGGCTAATGGATCTTTTATTACCATTATACTCTCCGATTTAATATAAAGTAAATTGAAAAAAAAAGTAAAAAAATAAAATAAAATACAATAAACTAACCACAGAAATTGCAGAATCTGCTGACTGAACACCAATGTTAAGAGCACGGACTGAAACTGATAGAAAAATGAAGAGAGAGGCTAGGGCTAACTTCAATGAGTGTTGAAGTGTCATCATCGTCATATTCGTGAGTTAGAATTAAAGTTAGTAAAAGAACTGAAAAATGAAGCTTGGTTTTGCTTAAAGCTCTGATTTAGAGAGAAAAAAAAGAAGACAATTTCTGAGAGGGTGTTAAAGTGTAAGATGAGGGGCTGTGATTTGTCTTGTAATGACTCGTGAAATGTCTTTGTTTTTCTTGGTATTATTATTAGAATTTTTATTCTTCACTTCATCAACTTGTTTGCAATTACATTGGAATTATTTGTGTTATAAATGGTGAAAAAAACATGGGGTGGTTTTGAGGTTCCATCTGGTGAAGAAGTCATTTTAGCTAACTCTGAAAAAGATATGTGAATTGATTGGGACAGATCATATAATATATTTTGATTAATCAAAGTATTAAATTGAATCTTAAAGACTCTTAATGATAATTAATTCTTTAATTAAAGATGATTAATTGTACAACTACCAACTAATTCTTTTACTGATTTGGATTTCATTTCTTTTGTTTTAAAGAAACTTTTGACCAAATGAGCAAGTAACATTAGATAATTATAGTGTTTTAGATAAATGAGGAATGCCTTTTTTTGTTAAGCATGCAACATAGTATTTTCACTTCAAAATATCTAATGGGATATGTAGATGATCAGTTAGGTCAAAGTTAACAAACTCGCCGAGTGCACATCAAGCAACAATCGATTTGATTAATTAATTAATTTTTTTTAATTTTTTTTATGTGACTATATGTCACGACCCAAAATCGAGATCAATGTCATTTAAGTAAATGATACAAGATAAAATCGATTCAAAAACCAGTCAAATGATCAAATGTGGCAGAAAATCGATGAAAGAGTCATGCATTGGAGACTTTAAAATAGAAAGAAAATAAAAAATTATGTAGAAAAATAATTAAAACATTACCACAGTGAAATGTGTACACCTGTCGTAATTAAATATTCAAAATTCAAAATTCAAAATTCATAGTCTGATAATTTTAAATACAAGTTAAATATCTTCGAAGAATTACCAACATCAATTTGTGAAGAGATTTCAGTCAACACGATGCAAAGTTCTCAAGGAATCAACCACGCTCCTCACTCTCCAAATCATCTCGAGTCCTACCTGAATAATTTATATTAAGGGGTTAGCAAAATCAAGTGCTCAGTAGGGATCAAATAACTCATCTTAATTGGTTTTTAAAAAAATTATGCATAGTTAGTAGGATATTAATATATATGTCCAATAAAAACAATATCAATGATGCTGGTTTATGAGAAATTTATAATTTATATATTTTCACTAGTATAAACCAAAATATACATCATCAACAATAATTAATTATTAAAAATAAAATCATGTAAATGAAATATCACATGAGACTGCTTAAATATATGCCACATTGGGGCCACATGACAAATGCCACAATGAGGGAATATAGGTTTAAGAGTGAAGAAAGGTTTACCGCTATTCCTATGAAGTGGGTGACCACGACAATGTTGAGTTCGCAGTTCGTAGAGAGTGCATATTAGCTCACATGAGACTACACCCAATATAAGACACTGAGACTACACCCAAATAGCTCACATGGGAATACACCCAATATAAGACACTGGGAATGATTTAATATCACACTACACCCTTCACAAGGTCTGATCTTAAAACCATTTTGTTTGAAATAGTCCCTTACATATGCCAATATAAAATCCAGATTCAAAAGAGGATTCACATGTCTTATAATGCATAAATCACATATGAATAGTTATATCAAACATAACCACACAATATTTTACACAATATTTTAATCAAAGGAAATACACATCTTGCAGCAATAGAATAGATTCACAGGTATGCTTTACTAGCTTGGACTCGCATAGTCTTGGCCAGATTTAATTATATGGCTGACCGAATTTTAATGAATGTTCGACTAGACTTGTAAGAAGTATGTCTAGGTTTGCATCTTTATCAGAAATGCTAACTCATGCATACGAATAATTTTATATTTGACATCGGAATAGTGATGCAGTAACTAAAGAAAACAACCAGACATCAATAAATCACATAGCAATCATATATTAAGCATATTTATAGTGAAAACATAAATAAAACTAGGTGCATCAGTTTCGTGGTGATGCATGGAGTTTTATCTCAAGTGTAAAATATACCACCGTTCATTTGGATTCAGCTATATAATTTACGTCCAGGTTTCCATCCTATATACCACTAGAAATTTGAGCCGGGTTATAGCCATTCATGTGGTAGACTTTTTCTAGGATGAGTGCATATCCAGCCGGATATACAGAATTTCCTACCGGATATGCGGCATCATCAAAATAGTGGATTTTAAATGGGAAGTTTAAGTTTTAGGGGGGCTTAGTCGGCTCTGAGAATACTATTGCTTTTGGTATATTCATAGAAAGAATCAATGGGTTGTTGTGCGTGTTTTTAGAGTTTGGAACGGTTTATTAGGTGATTGGTTTATTAACTTCGTTTGGCTCCGTTTTTTAACTATGGCTTCTTTATTTTGTATGTCTTTATTATAAATCCAAAAAAAAACCACTCTTTTAAAAGTGAAGAATATATGATCTTTTATAATGCTAAGATTATAGCTATTAGGGAAATATCCCTTTAATAAGGAAAACCATTATTAGGGAAATAAATTATTTTAGAAACTGGTTAAGAATGAAGATTATGTGTTTATGAAATCTAGTTAAAAGGGAAATTAGAAAGAAGATTGAGTTCTTCTATTATTTTGAAAGTTGATAGTATCCGGCTAGACTTTAAGGATATCCGGCCTGACATGAAGGTTTATACCTTTGTCCGGCTAGAACTCTAGCTTCGAGTGGGTTTTCTTCTTTTCCAGCGTTAGACCTTACAACTTCTCTAAACTCTTTAGATATGTCCATATAAGAGACTCATTATCAGGGTATAAAATACAATATTTACAGTCACCCCTACTTTGATAGGCTTGTGTAGTGTGTGATAGTGACAAATATATCAAAGTCATGCGTATATTTTTACTAACCTAGTTCATATGGTGTCATTAAACTTACACGGTTTTTGTGCTGATAGATGTTGGTATTGGTTGATGAAGATAGGTATTCAGGCCTCTGATCCTTCGATTGGTTAAGGTTCTTCAACCTCTACTATAATGAGAATTGGCGTTCGGGTCCCTGATGCTTCGATTTTTTTTGAGGTGTTTTGACATCTGCTGAGATAAGAATGGGCGCTTAGGCCTCTGATGCTTTGATCGATTCGAGGTGATTCGACCTCTACATTGAAGAGAATGAGCGTTCGGGCCCCCGAGACTTCGATCGATTTTGAGGTGCTTCGACCTCTATTGAGATGAGAATGGCCGCTCGGGCCCTCGATGATTTGATTATTTTAAGGTGCTTCGACCTTAACTACGATTAGAATGAGCGTTTAGGCTCCCGGTACTTCGATTAGTTTGAGGTGCTTTGATCTCTATTGAGATGAACAGATACTTCAATGTCGTCATGCAAAACTTATTAGTTGTTCTCCAAAATCTTGTCCGGTTAGATATCAATATTTGTCCAATTGGATGTCATTGTTCTATATCCGACCGAATATAGATCGAGTATATAAAAAATCATATTTTTCTCCTCATTTAACATGTTTACAAAATTCTTTTGTAAGGGCTCCAGAAATTGTTTCATCACAAAACCAACCCAGTGTTTCCTTTTCGACATCCTTCAAAAATTTCATTCCCCGGACTTCCATCTCCCAACCGTGCTTGAGAATATACATCTTCTTTTTATTACGACCTTGAACCGAGACTCGGGTCACCAAAATTCATTTTTTCTTGATGGGGACCCCATCCCACACTTCTTGTTCTAAACGACCACGTGTGCTCCTTCGTGGAGTCGATAATTTCCACTTCTCTTTCCTTTAATTTACACACATATAAGTATTTTGTTACAATATATTTCTCGTTGGACTTTCTATGAAGTCCGTTCCTAGTATTGCATGTCCGGCGACATCTCTTAATATCTGGCCAGTGTTGATTGCTAACCTGGCTGGACATGTCTGGCCACCTTAATACATTTGCACCTTCTATCTTTATTAATTTATTGACCATATCTTTCCCTTTGCAGCTAGATGCATCACGTTTGAAGGTTGATGGTAGCCCCGCTAGCATGAGAAAGCGGTATAATGATCTGTCTCCCATCATTAAGGCTTAGATTGCCACAACAAGGTTTATCCACTCTATTCATGTTTGGGCTAAATAAACATGACAAAAATGGGTTGTAAGATTTAATGGAGACGTGGATGGACACCACATATACTTTCCATATTCTAGTCAATCAAATGAATATTACTACTAGGGATTTTAGTTACTTGACCAACATCTTGTGTGAAGGCCACCTTTATAAGTTTGATTGTAGCATGGGCACTCCCACTATTCGGGTTAACTACATCCAATATTGGTTAGGGTTTTTCTCGACGGTTCATTCAGGTGTGGTTGTATATAGCAAAATACGGGGCACTGCCATGGATAGGCTCTTACTCGAGATGTGGAGGTTGATAAGTTGGAGTGGTCATTCCTCCTCTATATGTTAAGTTGTACTATTTTTGTTGATGCAACCAGTTCTATGGATTTATGCCTTCTTCCTCCACTATACGACCTTGAGATTATGTATAAATGAGATTAGGGTCCCATGTCATAGCAGCTATCAATCAAGGATTGGACCGATGTTGCTGTAGTGGTTTGTATGTCCAGGGTTATGGCTTCCTAATAGAGGTATTATTGATACTGTTACTTCATTTTGACTTGTTTGAGTTGATGACTTAATCTTGGATCTTTGTTTTCTTAGGTCTGGGTGTATGAGTTTGGTGTATTGGCTCGACCATTCTCTATCTCTATGGAGGAGGTTTGATTTCCTGGGTTGTCTCAATAGGGTGAATCATCATGGGATCATCTGAGTCCCATGAAATAGTTGTGCATCGAGCTCGTTTGATTGAGCTGAGTTGGGATATGGTAAGCTTTCTTCTATCTCGCCTTTCCGACTTTGCCACTTTCATCATTCGAGTTGTTTTTTCTCTGTTTCTTTTTAGCTGGACATAGCTTGGAAGAGGACCACTTTGGATGATATACCTGAATCCGTTCATTCTTCTTTTGATTAGAATAGGCTTCGTTTGCTCCTCTTGGGTACGGACTAGCTGCTCTAGTATATAGAGGAGTGGGTGTAATTTTGAAAATTGGGCCCCAACCCCGTCGGATTTTGGCCTCTCCACCTTTTTTTTTTTAATTTTCATTTGGAGAGAGATGATTTGTTGGCCACTTTATATGGTCTTATAGTTGATGACTTTCTTGTTGAGGGTAATTATTGGCGATGTGCCCGCACTGCTCTTATTGGTTCACTACAACTTTCTGAGCCTTGATGAGCTACTCAGGTTATAGATAATTGTCTTTTTATGTTCTCTCTTTCCCTTTTAACTTGACACCCCCCTCGTTGACGTAGATCTTGTCGTAAGCTCGTGGATGGGATCGTGGAACTCATCGTGTTCGACTGCCCTCCGATGGAGGTGAATAAAAGGATGAGCCTTTAACGGACCAAACACTCTCTCGATGTCTTCGGCGTAAGGCATTTTCTTTTCGATGGGGTCCGTCTCATGCTGTTGTATCTACCTCGACATCCACAGCTCATTCTGGTGTTATCCTCGGTTCGGTGGATGTCTGGCCGGACTTGACTTACATGACTTGTAATAATACTGGAATGCTTGAGGTTTGGTGTTTTTCTCTGGAACAAATATAGTCTTTGTCACTTTCGCTCGTGGATGCCACTCATATAAGCTTTCTCACATTGTTTATTTTATTTTCCTTGTCTTTTGTAATGACTGATCTTATGCTACAAGTCCTTATCGACTTTAGGGACCATTGCCATCGCCAAGCACAAGCGGTGAAGGTCAAGCTGACTCAACAAAGCTTGTCCCATTGGGGACCAACAAATAAACATTAGCATATGTGCATGTATGTATGCATGATTTCCTAACTTTTATATGTTTCTAGTTATACCGTCATGTGGAGATATTAGCGGAAATGTTTTCCATATATTAATATAAAACACTAACTAGGCCATGTATTTGAACCTAGTAGTGCCTCCCACTACTTTACTTAATATCGTATATTCCCAATGAAAAATAAGAATTCAATAATTAAATCAAATTCCATAATAGGAAGTGGACCCCAACAAACATACTTTAATTACTTAGTTTTAGCATGTAGTGACCTATTTATGCCATTATGTAGGCATTAATTGTCAAGCATATCATGATGTGACTCCTAATTTTGATCATGAACTATTTCCCATCCTCACTTCTTTGGCATCTATTGAATATGGCATTTTTAAAGCTCGACTTGCTAATGACATACTCAAGCTACTTCTATCAAACCTCACTGCTTTGACATCTATTGTTATGCCATTTCACTTAAATTTATTTCTTATCGTATAAGTTCACGCAAATGAACTACCATCATTCATAGCTCTACAACTTTGGGACGATACAATTACAGCATCATGAAAATATAGGCATCCGCATTAACAATAAGGACCATCAATGTTCTCTTTCTCGGCAAACACTACTACTATAGCCTTATTATGGGGATTTTCCTATAAGGGGATTTTGACTTTTAAATCTATACCAAATATAGATATGTAATCCAAATTAACAAAAATTCCTATAAGCCACACCCATAGAGCTTTGGCAGATGCATGTTAGGCCACATAATCCATTTATATCCAGATTACAAGCATCTGTAAACCGGATTTGGATTTAATATCATATATTAGTCATGAATTATATTGTGGATGTAAGATCAGACTCGCTTGGATCCCATTTTTATTGGGGGATTTTTAGGGTGCGACCAATAACCAATATCGTATACTGACCGATGTGATCACTCTATATAACACAAGCGCACGTATCGTTCAAGTAGTATAAAATGTATCGATCCCACAAGCACTTAATACCTAAGCTATTAATTTATGAAGCCAAATATTTACGAGTATCTAATAGATTGGTTGTTGATTGGATGGTGATTTTAGCTAAAGACAAGTAATTAAAATAGTGCAAAAGTAAATTAGAGGGAAATTTAATATTAAGAAACTATCCCGGGTTGTGAATTCTTCTAATATCTTTTAAAGATGAAGTGGTTATCTCATGTTTGTGTAATATATTGGTTTCTAACCTGGAAACACGAAATTATGCAAAGGCCTCTGTCGATGGTCAAATGCAAATACCACTATAACCAAATTATTCATATGTCTATGTCAACCAAGTTATCTGAATTTATTAAGATTAAGTTCCAATTATGGTTGCCCCCGCCCGATAAGTATATGTCTTTCCTGTAAGGAAATCTATTAAGGGGTATCTAATCTTTAAGGGAGATCGTGGGCTATTAGTCTAAGGCTAAAACGTAAAATTCCTTCGTCAAGTTTAGATATCTCTCTTATTATAATATATTAACTTTGCATGATAATTACCAACCGACCATATAGGCTGATACGAAACCGGATATGAAAAGGACGAAACTTGATCTAAGATCCCGTAGACCCCCAAAGAACATGTCCTTGAAAACCTTTGGAGATAGCCTCAGAGAATTTTGCCAGCAAAACGGACGCCATAAAGGATGCCAACCCTTTGATAAGTCTTTGTTCAATCACTGAATTTTGATAAAAAAATTTCTCAATTTCAGGAAAATAGGTTACTATTCACACATAAAAGATAGGGTCTTCATTAAGAGTTGTTTTTGAGTTTAAATAATGACATGCTCAAACCCTAAGAGAGCTAGAAAGACTAAAATAGCCCTAAACTACCCATTACCAACTAAACGCCCATAATTCCTAATTTCTAGCCCATTCTGAACCCATAAATAAATAAAATAAACTAACCTAAATAATAAATAAAAACGGTCATCCACGTTGGTTCCTTACATGCAAATAAATATTAAATAAGCCTAAATAAATAAAATCGTCCCATACTGCTCCTTGATGACTTGGGTCAAGTGTATATCTCTTGAACCCTCTTCCTTGAAGTCTAATTGATCTCGAACATGCTTGTTCAATTCAGCTACATGACGTTAGGCCAGGCCTGCCATAGTGTCATTGATCCTCTAAGCTATGTGTCTTTTAATTGGTCCAACTGGTACATGGATTAGATCAATGTGGTCTGGACTGAACCAGGTGCAGTTAGGATCACATCATCCCCTTCCTCTTGAAAAGAATTCGACCTCGAATCGAAACTGCATCAAAACGGGACAAATCAGAAACATTAAATGAAGCAGAAATATTATACTGACCAGACAGATCAAACTTATATGCATTATCATTGATCCTTTTGACGACTTGAAAATGACCATCTCCTCGAGGTTGAAGCTTGGATCTTCGTTGAGCCAGAAACATTTCCTTACGCATGTGTAACCAGACCCAATCACTAGTCTTAAACACCACGCGTTTACGGCCTTTATTCGCATGAGAAGCGTACTGCTCATTTTTCCGTAATATGTGTTCATGTGCTTTCTCATGTATTTGTTTCACCAATTCTGCTTTCTTTTTCCCATCCAACCTACTCTTTCCTCAACAGGAAAAGGCAATAAATCCAATGGCGTTAGTGGGTTAAATCCATATACAATTTCAAAAGGTGAATATGAAGTAGTAGAATGAATGCACCTATTGCATACAAACTCTATAAATGGAAAACACTTTTCCCATGATTTTAAATTCTTAGTGACTATGGTACGAAGCAACTGAGTCATGGTCCTATTGACCACTTCTGTCTGTCCATCTGTTTGAGGATGACACGTAGTGGAATAAAGTAATTTAATCCTAGCTTACCCCATAAAACCTTCTAGAAATGACTCAAGAATTTGACATCTCTATTAGAAACTATACTCCTAGGAATCCCATGTAGTCGTACAACCTCTCTAAAGAATAAGTATGATATGTTGGTGGCATCATCAGTTTTATGACATGCAATGAAATGTGCCATCTTGCTAAATCTATCAACCACTAAAAAAATGGAATCCTTACCTCGTTTAGTCCTAGGTAAACCCAACACAAAATCCATCAAAATATCTACCCATGGTTCAATAGGTACAATTAATGGAGTATATAATCCATGAGGCTTCACCCTATATTTGTCCTTTCTACAAGTGAGACACTGACACAAATTCTCTCTATATCGCGCATCATCATGGGTTAGTAAAAATGCTCCTTTAGGGTTTATAGGGTCTTACTAATTCCAAAATATCCCATTAGTCCGCCTCCATGAGCCTCTCTCACTAATAGCTCACGCATACTATAAGAACGAATGTATAACTTATTTTTCTCTAAACAGAAATCCCTTATGCTGGTAGAATTTACTAAATGTAGATTTAATACATGCAGCATATATATCAAAAAAAATCCACATCACATGCCTAAAGCTCTTTAATAAATTCAAACCCTAATATTTTAGCACATAAAGAAGTAAGTAAAACATACCTGCGTGACAAGGCATTTGCAACTACATTTTCCTTACCTTGTTTGTAGCGAATGACGTACGAGAATGTCTCTACAAACTCTATCCATTTAGCATGCCTCTTGTTCAGTTTTCCTTGCCCTTTAAGGTGTGTTTCAAACTCTCATGATCTGTGTGTATCACGAACTCTTTAGGCCATAGGTAAATCTGCCAATTCTCCAGTGCTCAGAAAAATGCGTACAACTCTTTATCGTATGTGAGATATCTCAAAGCTGCTCCATTCAACTTCTCACTAAAGTACGCAATAGGTATTTTCTCTTACATCAATACTGCTTCAATATCTATGCCACTTGCGTCACACTCTATCTCAAATGTGCTCTCAAAATTAGGTAGTGCGAGAATTGGTGCACTGCATAACATTTCCTTGAGAGTCTGAAAAGCACTCGCTTGAGCTTCACCCCACTGAAATCCAACAGTCTTCTTGGTTACCTCAGTCAATGGTGCTGCTATGCTACTGAAGTCTTTCACAAAACGCCTATAGAAACTTGCCAATCCATGAAAACTTCATACCTCTGACACTGTTGTAGGTGGTGGCCAGTCTCTAATCGCTTTAACTTTCTCCTTATCCATCTCTATGCCATCTGCCATCACTACAAAACCAAGAAAAATAACTCTATCCATGCAGAATATGCATTTCTTATAATTAGCAAATAATTTTTGTTTTCTTAAAATATCAAGCACACCTTTAAAATGACCTACATGCTCATCTAAAGATTTACTGTATACTAATATGTCATCAAAATGGACCACTACAAACTTCCCTATACATGCACGCAACACATGGTATATAAGTCTCATAAAAGTACTAGGGGCATTTGTTAAACCAAAAGGCATTACTAACCATTCATATAGCCCATACTTAGTTTTAAAAGTAATCTTCCACTCGTCACCTTCTCTTATACGAATTAAATGATATCCACTTTAAGGTCAATTTTACTAAAAAATCCTAGATCCATGCAGTTCATCTAACATATCATCTAGCATAGGAATGAGATGTCGATACTTTACCGTGATATTGATGGAACGACAATCCACACACATACGCCATGTCTCATCCTTCTTAGGCACTAATAACACGGGTACTACACACGGGCTCATACTCTCTCATACATAATCCTTCTCCATCAGCTCCTCAAATTATCTATGAAGTTCTTTGGTCTCCTCAAGATTACTCATATATGCGGGTCTATTAGGAATGACAGCTCCAGGCACGAAATCAATCTGATGTTCTATCCCTCGAATGGGTGGGAGCCTATTAAGGATGTCCTCTGTGAGCACGTCGTCAAATTTCTGCAAAAGAGAAGAAATAAAAACAGGAAGTGAATTGTTAGTATTAGTAAGTAAAGAAAAATATGGTGTGTCTTTATACACTAGAAGCAACATGAGTTTGCTAGCTTTGTAGGCTCTCCTCACTTCTCCCTCACCTAGATAAAAACTCTTTTTCACTCTCATTTTCTTCTCACTCTCTCCCTCAGCCCCCTTTTCTTTGGGTTTACTCTCAGTTCTAATCCCAGTGTTTCCCCCACTCTCGGGTTTAGATCCCATTTTCTCACTATTATCACTCTTACCCCCAAGGATGCGGCTTCTCTCTCTCTCTCTCTATTTTTCTCTTTCCAACTGTAATTTGACTTGATCATCATAGACCTATTTTGGTGTCAAATGGTATAATGTAATGGGCTTGCCCTTATGCTGGAAGAAATATTTATTTCGAAACCCATCATGTATCACTTTCCTATCGAACTGTCATGGCCTCCCCAAAAGTATGTGACCTACCTACATTGGTACCACATCACACAACACCTCATCTGTGTAAGGTCCAATGGTAAAAGACAATAATACCTGCTTGGTCACCCTGACCTCACCACACTCATTAAGCCAATGTAGCTTATATGGCTTAGGATTTACTAAACATGACAATCCCAATCTTGCCACCAATGTTGTGCTAGCTACATTGGTGCAACTACCTCCATCTATGATCATACTACATGACTTCCCATTCACGCTACACCTAGTATGAAAAATATTCGCTCTCTGATGCTCGGTCTCATCTCGACTATCTATCTTGTCAATACTCTCATAGACACAAGCGACAGGTTATCTAGTGGGTATGCTGCTCCCCCATAATCATTAGCATCCTCTAACGCAGGCATCTCATCTTCCACCTCCTCATCTGTGGAATCAATATTACCATCATCCTTCATTATTAGTGTTCGCTTGTTGGGGCACTGTGATGCATATTGTCCCATACCTAAGTACTTAAAATACTTTACCTCATTGGATTTTGGAATTACCACTTCAGACTTAATCTTAAACCTACTTGCCTCTACTTCTTTTCCATTACTACCATCAGCCTTGGGCTTATTGAAACCATCATCTCTCTGCTCATTATTAGGCCACTTCCCCCTCCAAGTAGAAGACCCATGTGCAGTGTATCTAGATGCAGATTTCTTCCTCAACTGTCTTTCTACCTTGATCACCATATGTAGCATATCCTCCAACTCCACATAATAATGCAAATCAACTACACTCGCAATCTCCTTATGTAACCCTCCTAAAAACCGAGTCATCGTGGCTTATCTATCCTCCACCACATTCGCCCTAATCATTGCTACCTCCATCTCTATATGATAGTCCTCAACACTCTTCGACCCCTGATACAAATATTGTAGCTTCTGATATAATAAACTGTAATAGTGGCTTGAAATGAACCTCTTACGCACGAGAGCTTTTAACTCCTCCCAAGTCTCAATTGGACTCTCGTAGTTCCTCCTCTTATTAGTCACCAACTGATCCCACCAAATAACTGCATAGTCTGTAAACTCAATTGCAACCAACTTCACTTTCTTCTCATCAGAATACCTATGACAATTAAAGATCAGCTCAATCTTCATTTCCCAATCCAAGTACGCCTCTGGATCATTTATGTCATGGAAAGATGTAATTTTCATCTTGATACTGCCTAGGTCACCATCAATATCATCTCTCCTACCATGATCTCTCCTGTCAGGCTCCATCCGATAGTCATAATTATGCTCATCATATGCATCTCTCCCATATCTATCTCCTCTCTGAAAACCTCTTCATTCATCAAACGTCTTATCCCGTCTGTCATATCTCCTCTCATACTACCGATCCCGTGGTCTATACCTATCCTCATCATCTTCGAACTCATCCAACTCCTCCATATCATCCAGATTATTCTCTACCTCAACCTCATGTATAAGTACCCTAGGTGGTTGCTGCTATGTCTGTTCCGGCCTAGATTGTTGTGGCCCATCAACCTCTTTCTGTACACTAGAGAATTGGAGACTAGTAACCTCCATTGACAACCTCTTTATCGCCACGTTCATAGTTCCAAACATCTCTCGGAACTCAGCCATATTCTTTTCCATGGTATTAAACCTCCCATCCACGTCCATATCTTTCTCTGCCATCTTACTTAACAAACAGATTAGTAATAACAAGAAATAAATAAATTAAATAAAGAAAGACCTCACGAACTCTCATGTTTCACTCTCTCTCAAACACTCCACTCGAATGATTACCTCCGTTCAATGTCGAATGCTAACCACCAATGGATTGCACAATCCCTGTGTAGTTTGAGAGTTAGCAAAATCCACAAGGAATCAAAGGAATAAGAGTATCAAGAAAATAAGACGTGACTCAAGAAGCAACGACGATACTCGATCAATAAAACCTAAAACTAGAGTGAAAGGGAAATATAAAATAAACAAGATCAATGTTTTTTTTTTGATTTTTTTGATTTTTTTTAGACACTAGCCCATGCAAACACAATTTAGAATAAAGAAATAGACTTTTGTTTTACTTTTTTTGTCAACGACATACAATAAGACAAACAAGATTGGCGAGACCGAGAGAAACAAAAGAAATAAAAAGAAAAAAAAATTAAAAATAAAAGTGAGACCTGAAATCTGGCTCTGATAACCAATTGACACGAAACCGGATACGAAAAAGACGAAACTCGATCTAAGATCTCGTAGTAGACCCAAAGAACCTGTACTTGAAAACCCTTGGAGATAACCTCAGATGAATTTTGCAAGTAAACGAACGCCACAAAAAATGCCAACCCTTTGATATGTCTTTGTTCAATCACTGAACTTTTAAAAATTTTCTCAATCTAAAGAAAATAGGTTACTATTTACGCACAAAAATAGGGTCTTCATTAAGAGTTATTTTTGAGTTTAAATAATGACATGCTCAAACCCTCTAAGAGAGCCAAAAAGACTAAAATAGCCCTAAACTATCAATTACCAACTAAAAGTCCATAATTCCTAATTTCTAGTCCATTTTGAACCCATAAATAAATAAAATAAACTGACCCAAATAATAAATAAAAACGGTCATCTTCGTTGGTTCTATATATGCAAATAAATATTAAATAAGCCTAAACAAACGAAATCGTCCCATGCTGCTCCTCGATGACTTGGGTCAAGTGTATAACTCTTGAACCCTCTTCCTTGAAGTCCAATTGGTCCCGAACGTGCTTGTTCAATTCAGCTACATGACGTTGGGCCAGGCCTGCCATAGCGTCCTTGATCTTCTAAGCTATGTATCTTGTAATTGGTCTAACTGGTACATGGATTTGATCAATTGTGGTCTGGATCGAACCAGGTGCAATTAGGATCACATCATAGGTGGTATCCTAATTTAGTTAGATTTATAATTAATTCTAACCAACCATAAAAGCGGTATCCAATTTAGTTAGGTTAAAATCAATTTAATTAAGTCTAATCGACCATAAAGGCGGTATCTCATTAAGTCAGGTTTTAAATAGTTCATATATTATAATTAAGGGAGATTAATCTAAATATTAGTAATAAAAGCTTAACCTTTTACCCCAGTAGAGGAGCTTACCTCCTCATACTGAACAACAAAATAATTACTGGAAAGTAAAGAAAAGAAAGAACTATTGTATAATTAAATAAAATTAAATATAGAAAGTTGTAAATAAACAAACAAGATACAATCTTCTTAGTATTCTTAAAGAATTCCTCAGAAGAAAGTATGTATTGAAATTCTGAAATCGGCCTCAATTTATAGGCAAATCCTGGCCTCTTGCGTCGCGACACGTGGAACATTGCACATCGCGATGCGCCCTAGATTGATGACATGTGGCACGGGCTTCGCGGAGATAATGACATGTGGTTGTCGGCAGAATTATTGGCTCGGTATCGCGATGCAGAATGCTTAGCATGTTGCAACGCTGACGTCAGTAATGATGTGGATTATCGGAAGTATAAGATGATGACACGTGTCCGACGCACGTTAGTATTCAGCGTATTTTAGCATGACGTATTTTAGCAAATGACACATTTTAGTAGGAAATTTACATTTTTTCCTTTTTTATCTGTTTTTCACTGTTTTGGCCCCGATTTGCTTCTAGAGAGTCATGTTATTTTATTTATCTACAAAATACCATAAAACACATCAAAATATTAACAAAACTCAAGAAAAATATACAAAATATTAAGTCAAGGGAGTGGGAAATAGTGATCTATTTACCATTCATCACACCCCCAAACCTAACATTTTGCTAGTACTCGAGCAAAACAACAAAATTAAATAACATAAATATCTTTAAAATAAAAATTAAACTAAGCCACTTTCGTAGGGATCACAGTTGTATTTAGCGTATGCAACAAGCCTTTAAACCCTTAAGTGTCCCTAATGGACGAGTTGTAATCTCGTGAGGGCCTACAGTAATGATACCCATTACCCACAAATGTCAATATAATGCACACAAAAGCAAAAAGACAAGAGAAAAGAGAATAAACAGATTAGTGACTAAATAGGTGAAACTTCTTATCCAAGTTAATAATTGTTTTCTTTCTTTCTAAATTACCAAATAAGTAAATTCTCCTATTATTTTTACCATTCTCCATATACACAACCAACAAGGTATTAATCAAACCATTGTGCCCACAATATTCATAATTATAGTTGAAAAGAGAGTAATATTTTTGTCCTAAAGTTATATCAGAATTCACACCTTTTTAGCAATGAAATATTTTTCTAATTTTCTTTTTTTATTTATATACAATATCTTCCATCCATGTAGCGAGCTTTGGGCCAGTGACTCACAAACCAGTTGGCTTTAGGGCACTAGGTGTTAAGACACCTTTAAAGACTTAATTACTCGGATTTCAGATATATATATATTTTTAATAACATCTTCAATTCATGTAGCGAGCTTTGGGTCAGTGACTCCCAAAATAGTTGATTTTAGGGCACTAGGTGTTAAAACACCCATACGGACTTAATTACTCGGATGTCATATTTTTTTTAATTCCATTTCTTTTTTAGATGCTTCTTCCAATTAAACTAGAGCACTGAATATTACAAATTTAAAATTCAACTCATGTCCGTATGTTACCATGCATATTGATAATATCTGTTAATTGAGCATATGAAGATCCAATTTAATCAGTTTTATGGAGAATTCATAAATTAAATAATTTAAAAAGAAATAAACAAAAATTAACTTGTTAAGAAATATGTTAAGATGTCTGAGGAGTGGAAATTCCTTACACAACCATCTCACACCAATTTCAATTGATTTAATCAAGTTAAAATAAAAAAAAAACAAAAAATTGAAAATTTTTGACTAAAAATTAAATAAAAACAACACAATAAAAACAAGTTACTAGTCAACTATTCTCCTCCCCCAAACCTAATTGAGACATTGTCCCCAATATCTTAAAAGTAGAAGAACAGTTTAGAAAACAGTACATGGTTAGCTAAAATTCTATATCGAAAATGAAAATTAAAGGTTAAGATCCAGATTTATCCGACGCTTCTTACCACGATCATTATCAGACCGGTTTATCTTGGAAAGGATAGGGTCAATTTTTAGTTCAAAGGCTAAGGTCAATTAAATCATGGACAATTCTGGCCGTGTAAAGGATTTCTTTTATGGATTTTGACACGAACCCATTTCTCCGGGCATCATCAAGAAACGCATAAAGAAAATCATAAAATCCATCAGCATTATATAGTCCAACCAATTTCTGGTGTATATTCAAATTTGCCGAAGATAGCACTGTAAAAATTTCCTCCATCGTGCCCAAGCCATCTGGCAAAACAATAAAAGCATCAGCACCGTAAATCATTTCAACCAGTCATTCAGAAATACCTGGTACTATAAGTTCCTCTCCATTTGATGTTCCTATAAGATTCGCCTCTGCCAAAGGTTTGGGATGATTTCCAAGACTTGACTACCTCCTTCCTGTACAGCCCTTGAAACGATCCCCTTTAGTCTAAGATTGTCACCACCATATATTAAGTACATATTCCTTTCAGGTATGACTTTACCCAATTCATGTGCTCTCTCAACGAACTCTAGCTTAGAACCAACACTAGTATCGCAAAACACACAGATATTTACTACTCGTCTTCTTGAAGTTGCTTCTATTTTTTTTATATATATTTTTATTTCTCAACTCTGGACGTCTTTAATAGTGCAATGACGAGAAGAATTTATAGAACCCGAAAAAATGGTGACTAATAATAATAGCACTAGTACCTGTCAAATGACAATTATTAGCTAAACAGTAAAATATCGTGTAAGTCAAAAAGTCTGGATCTTGTCGGAGAAAATAAAAGAAAATAACAAAATAAATCACAATTATTAGTTAAAGACAAAGAGATAATAATATTTATAAGAAGTAACTGCTTGAATGACGTCTATGCGTCAAGGACAAGCTTCCCATCCAATTTTCTTATAAATTGGCAAATAGGGTCTTTTAGAGTCAGATTCTCGAGACTTAAATGTTGTCTTTCTTTTTGAAATTGTGAATCTAACATGTGAATTGCGTGATGCACATATCCAATGGAATGCGTCTCAAGAGTCAATGATATATCATCCAAAGACTCATTACTCAATCCATCCCTAATGAATTTACTTTTCTCTTCACGGTTATCAGACATCATTCCTAAAGAACGAAAACGAGTATTACATGTCATGCGTGCACATTTATAGCAAACACCTATTCTCTTAGCTCTTCTCTTTTTAGCATAGGTGCTTTTTCCTAAACCAGGTAGATATGACACAAAATAATCAGAGGACTCAACTGCTAATCGGACATGTACTTCAATAATCCATTGAATGTCATTAGGCATACTCTTGATCATCGGTAATCTCATTCGTTCCAAGCGAGCTTTATAGATCTTCATCAGAGAGTTTTGAGGGAGAGAAAGAAATTACTTAGATTTACGAGAAAGTCTTCATCCTGAAATGTGACTTTACCTACAAAATTAAACACACAAAAATAAAACATACCAAATCACAATATATACACAAATTACATAGGTTGCCTCTCTGCTAGCACTAAGTTTAACGTCATCATCTAGACATGACTACTCGAACGTTAGGCTGGATCTGAAAGTGTGACACTTTCTTTTTGTCACTCAAATGATTCTCCCATGTAGTGCTTGACACCCTGGCTGTTAAATTTGAATGTATCATTGGTTTTGGGATCAAGTAACTCAATAGCCTCATATAATAAAACCTGAGTAATCACAAATGGATATGACCACCTTGATTTAAGCTTTCCAGAGAAATTTTTCAACCTTGAATTGTATAACAACACCTGCTGCCCTGACTCTAGTTGTCTATGTATTATTTTTTTATCGTGCAATTTCTTCGTCTTTTCTTTGTACAGTTTGGTATTTTTATAAGTCTGTAGGAGAAATTCCTCCAATTCGTTGAGTTGCTGGAGTCTTTTCTCTCATGATGCTTGTGGATCAAGATTTAACTTCTTCAGTGCCCAATACGCTTTATGTTCAAGCTCAACTGACAGATGGCATGCTTTTCCAAACACCATTCGATATGGGGACATACCGCTGGGTGTCTTATAAGTTGTCCGACAGGCCCATAATGCGTCATCTAGTTTTATAGACCAGTTTCTCCTTGTTGATCCAATGGTTCTCTCCATGATTCTTTTGATCTCCCTGTTTGAAACTTCAACATGTCCATTTGACCACGGAGGGTAGACAGTGAAAACTTTATGAGTTACTCCGTATTTGGATAGGAGTGCATTGAAATATCTGTTGCAAAAATGTGTGCCTCCATCAGTGATAGTCGCGTAAGGTGTTCCGAAGCGAGTGAAAATATTATTTTTAAGGAATTTTATCACCACTTTTGAATCATTTGATGGTAGTGCAATTGCTTCTACAACAAGTATATACAATTTTCCAATTGATGGAACAAAGGGTCCCATAAAATCAATCCCCCACACATCAAATATCTACACTTCCAGAATATTTTACAGAGGTCCTTCATTTCTCCTCGAAATATTTCCCATTTTCTGACACCTATCACATTGAAGAGCAAATAAGTAAGCATATTTCTATAGAATGGGCCAGAAAAAACCTGATTGTAGGACTTTAGCTACAATTTATTCATGCTGAAGTGTCCGCCGTATGATGATGAATGACAATGTTGCAGAACACTATTGCCCTCATCTTGTGGAACACAACGTCTCAGTAATTGATTAGCACAAAATTTGAATAGGTACAACGCATCCCAGACATAGTGTTTGACTTCTTTGAAGAACTTTTTTTGTTGCTGATGTGTCCATTCAAATAGTCATTTTCCCGATACTATGTAGTTTACATAGTCAGCATACTAATAGACATCGTGTTGTTTCATGGCAAACAATTGTTCATCTGGAGAAGTTTCTTTGATTGTCAGCTCATTGCCAGATGTTTCTCCATTCTTAAGCCTCGATAAGTGATCTGCCACTTGGTTTTCTGTCCCTTTCCAATCTCAGATCTCTACGTCAAAATCTTGCAACAGAAGCACCCAACAGATCAATCTGGGCTTAACATCTTTCTTCACGATCATATATTTGATTACTAAATGAACTGTGTAGACCGCCACTTTGGGTCTCAACATATAGGATTGAAATTTATCAAAAGCAAACACAACTACAAGCAACTCTTTTTCAGTGGTTGTGTAGTTGAGTTGAGCTTCATTTAGAGTTTTGCTGGCGTAGTAAATGGTATGGAAAATTTTTGCCTTATGTTTGTCCCAAAACTGCACCTACAGCAAAATCACTAGCATCGCACATCACCTCAAATAGAAGGGTCCAGTTCGGTGCTACTATGAAAGGGGCAGAGACAGGCTTCTGTTTCAAGATTTCAAAATCTTCGTGGCATTCTTTGGTGAAGTTGAAAGACATATCTTTCTCCAAAAGATTACGCAGAGGTTTAGCAATCTTATAGAAGTATTTGATAAATCTCTTGTAAAAGCCTGGATGTCCGAGAAAACTCTAAATCCCTTTGATAGTTGTTGGTGGATGTAGTTTTTCAATTATCTCAATATTTTTTTATCTACCTCGATTACTTTTTATGAGATCCGATGTCCTAGGACAATACCTTTATGTACCATGAAGTGGCATTTCTCCCAGTTAAGTACTAGGTCGGTATCTTCGCATCTTTGTATCACATTTTCCAAATTTTGGAAGCAGTGGTCGAAAGAGTCTCCAAACATAGAGAAATGATCCATGAAGACCTCCATACTTTTTTCAACATGTCTGAGAAGATGACCATCATACAATATTGAAATATAGTAGGAGCATTACATAGTCCAAATGGCATTCTATCCTGATCTTCTGGGGCGATGGCAATATGATTATACCCCAAGTATCCATCCAGAAAATAATAGAACTCATGTCCAGCCGATCTGTCTAACATCTTGTCAATGAATGACAACGGAAAATTATCTTTCCTTGTTGCTTTGTTCAGCTTCCTGTAGTCCATGCATACTCGCTATCTAGTCACCGTTCTTGTTGGAATCAGCTCGTTGTTTTCATTTGTGACAATAATAATTCCTCATTTTTTGGCACATATTACATAGGACTCACCCACGTGCTGTCAGAGATGTGGTAGATGATGCTGGCATCCAGCCATTTGATAATTTCTTTCTTCATAACTTCCTTAATGATTGGATTTAGTCTCCGTTGATGCTCCACCGTTGCCTTGTACTTGTCATTCATCAGAATTTTATGCATGAAAAATGATGGACTAATGCCTCGAATGTCTGCTATAGTCCAGCCAATGGATTTCTTGTGTTCTCATAACACTCTCAGCAACTTTTCTTCATGCTCCAATGTTAGCGATGAAGAAATAATCAAGGAAATTCAAAAGAGTTTCATTAGAATGCATACATGAGATGGCTCGGAAGTAGCTTCAAGTCTTGCTGTGGTGGTTCTTCAATTGAGGGCTTGATTCGCTCCTTTTTCGGTATTTCCAAACTTTCCACCTGTGGTGTTGATTTGAAGCAAAATGGTCTGTTAAGATAGTTAATACATTCCAGAATTTCATCATCTAGCTCGCTGTTTGTCATGTTTGTTATGCAAGCTTCAAGTTTATCCGTGGAAAGTTGCATTGCATTAGTATCCTAGATGATACTATCTACAACATCAATTCTGAAACATTTCTCTTCCTTTCATCACTCAGAAATTTCATGGCTTTGAAAAATTGAATGTAACTTCTTGGTCCTGCACTTTCATGGTTAGTTCTCCTTTTTGTACATCAATAACAGTTCGACTTGTAGCAAAGAACGGTCTCCCGAGGATGATAGGTATATCTTTGTCTTCTTCCATGTCAGGATAATAAAATCTAATAGGAGAATGAGTTTATCCACTTTAACTAGTACATCTTCAACTACACCTCTCGAAAATGCGAGTCTTCTATTAGCAAGTTGCAGAAAGATTGAGGTGGACATTGCTTCTCCAATTTGTAGTTTCCTATAAAACAAAAGGCATCAAATAAACACTAGCACCTAAATCACACAAATCTTTACCGATATAATATTCTCCAATGGTGCATGGGATAATGAAACTGCCAGGACCTTTCAACTTTGGGGGAATTTTCCTATGAATGATGGCACTGTATTCTTCTATCAATGCTACTGTCTCGTAATCTCCCAATCTCCATTTTCGTGACAAAATGTCTTTCATGAATTTGACATAGCTGGGCATTTTTTCCAATGCTTCTGCAAATTGATATGTATCTTTTTGAAGACCTCTAATAGTCGAGCAAACTACTTGACCAGTTTGTTTTTTTAGAGACGCTATGGAAAATGTGGGGGTGGAGTGAATCTTTCTTGATTTTATTCCTTTACTTCTTTTTCCTTCATCTGTGGCTCTGTTTGGCTGCTTTCTTTTGGAACTTCCATAATGGATACCTTGAATCCAACATCTTTGTTGATTTCAGTACAGCTTTTCAAAGTAATGGCTTGAAATAACTCATTCACTCTGTTACTTGTATTTGGTTTTATGTTGCTAGGAAGGTTAACCGTGGTCTATAACTCTAAGCATTGGCCAGTTGTCCCATTTGATTCTCTTGTGCTTTTATAGAAGCTGAATGGTTTTGATTCAATGCTACTTGATTTTAAACCATAGCTGCTAAGACATCGTATTTTGCTTCTTGCTTTTTCAACTGGGCCAACACTTCTATTATTCTTGGTTCTTTTTTATACTCCTGGCCTTTGTTTTGCTGTTGGAATCCTGGTGGTGGATTTTCTTTGCCTTGAATTGTTGTTCCAAAAAAAATTGGGATGATTCCTCCATCTTGGGTTATAAGTGTTGGAATATGGATTATTTTACTGTCTGTTGAAATTATTGACATAATTCACCGTCTCATCATGTTGGTTTACTTATGACTCTGGTACTCCTCCATATGGTGAACTTATGGATCCATTATTGCCTTGCGTGCTAAGAGTTTCCATGAATTTACATATTTGATCCAGCTGGCATTAACTGCTATGTTGGCTCCAACTTCATAAATTCCTACGATTCGTTGGATCATGCTCCTTTCTGTTGGCCCTAAAGAATTATTGTTGGCCATTTCTTTAACTAGGTCCCAAGCCTGATCTTCTCCTTTTACCATTAAAGCTCTCCAATCGCACCATCAATTGTGGTTCTCATTAATCCAGAAAGTCTATTGTCGAAGGTTTGGACTTGTAGCCACTTTGCAATCTCATAGTGAGGACATTTTCTGAGCAAATCCTTGTATCTTTCCCAAGTTTCACAGAGAGATTTTGAGTCATGTTGTACAAATGATGTAATGTCTTTCCTCAGCTTTACATTTCAGGCTGGTGGAAAGTATTTTACAAGGAATTTGGTAGCTAGAGTGTTCCAAGTTGTGATGAAACTTACTGGTAGTGAATGTAGCCAAGCTTTAGCTCTTTCTTTCAAGGAATATGGAAAAACACGCAGTCTCATTGCTTCTTCAATCGCTCGGTTGTAATTGTAAGTGTCACAAACTTCCAAGAAGTTGTTGGTATGGGCAATAGGATCTTCAATTGAATTCCCCCAATTGAATTGACTGTTGAATCATCTAGATGCATGTTTTGATGTCACATGCATTTGCTGGTAAGGGAGGAGGTACAATACAGGAAATGAAGCTGTCAACCACCAGAATAGTTCTGTCTCGAATGAGAATTGGTGGTGTAAATTCCAAAGGTTCAGGTTCTATGTTGATTAGTTCTTTTTGACCTTCTCACCTTTCCCTTCTCAACTGTCTGATGGTTCTTTCAATTTTTGGGTCAATCGGTCGGATTTCAAAGTTTTTTGTTCTTCTCATGTATTTTCTGAGAATTGAAACAAAAGAAAATAAAATAATAAGTAAAAAGAAATTAGACACAAGTAAAAGCATCTAACCTCAAAATTGATAGTGAAAGATAAATAAGTCCGCGGCAACGGTGCTAAAAACTTGACCGACGTGATCATACACGTAAAATGCAAGCGCACGTATCATTCAAGTAGTATAAAATTTATCGATCCCACGAGGACTTAATACATAAGCTATTAATTTATGAAGCCAAATGCTTACGAGTATCTAATAGATTGGTTGTTGATTGGATGGTGATTTTAGCTAAAGAAAAGTAAATAAAAGAGTGCGAAAGTAAATTAGAGGGAAATTCAATATTAGAAACTATCCAGGGTAGTGAATTCTTCCAATATCTTTTAAAAAAGAAATGATCATCTCATGTTTGTGTAATATATTGGTTTATTAACTTGAAACACGAAATTATGCCAAAGTCTCTGTCGATGATCAGATACAAATACCTAGTTTAACCCAATTAATCATAAGTTTGACTGTAGCTTGGGCAATCCCACTATCCGGGCAAACTACATCCAGCATCTGTTAGGATTTTTCTCGAGGGTTCGTTTGGATGTGGTTATATATAGCAAACTACGAGGGCACTGCCATAGACGGGCTCTTACTCAAGATGCAGAGTTTGATTAGTTGGTGTTGACATTCCTCATCTATATGTTAAGTTGTATTATTTTTGTTGATGCAACCAGTTCTATGGATTTATGCCTTCTTCCTCCACTATACGACCTTCATATTATGTATAAATGAGACTGTGGTTACCTGTCATAATAGTTATCTATCGAGGATTGGATCGATGTTGCTGTAATGGTTTGTATGTCTAGGGTTATGGCTTCATAGTAGAGGTATTATTGCTGCTGTTACTTTATTTTGACTTGTTTAAGAAGATGACTTAATCTTAGATCTTTGTTTTCTTAGGTCTGTGTGTATGAGTTTGGTGTGTTGCCTCAACCATTCTCTATCTCTAAGGAGGAGATTTGATTTCCTAAGTTGTCATAATGGGGTGAATCCATCATAGGGTCATCTAAGTCTCATGATATAGTTGTGTATCGAGCTCTTATGATTGAGCTAAGTCGGGATATGGTAAGCTTTCTTCTATCTCACCTTCCGACTTTGCCTTTTTCATCATCCGAGTTGTTTTTTCTCTATTTCTTTTTAGCTAGAAATAGCTTGGTGGGGACCCTTTGTATGATATGCCTGAATCCGTTCATTCCTCTTTTGAGAAGAATAGGCTTCATTTGCTCCTCTTAGGTACAAACCAGCTGCTCTGGTATCTAGAGAGTGAGTGTAATTTTGAAAACTGGGCGCCCAAGCCCATAGGATTCCGTCCTTTCCAACCCCCTTCTATATTTTTTTTATCTTCAGTTGGAGAAAGAAGACCTGTCGGCCACTCTATAGGGTATCATAGATGATGACTTTCTTGTTGAGGTTAATTATTGGCGATAGGCCCGCACTGCTCTTATTGGTTCACTACCATTTTCTAAGCCTTGATGAGCTACTAATGTATGGATAATTATCTTTTCATGTTCTCATTTTTCCCTTTTAACTTGACACCCCTTGTTGACGTAGATCTTATCGTAAGCTCATGGAAGGGATTGTGGAACACATCATGTTCGACTACCCTCCGATGGAGGTGAATAAAAAGATGAGCCTTCGATGGACCAAACATGTAACATCCCAGATTTTCGGGGCGGTTCTAGAAGATTTCCGGAGTGACGTTATAGTCTCGGAGCATGATGATAATGAAGAATAAGAGTTTAAGTGATGTTATGTGGGTTGGATTATTATTTTATGAATTTTCATTGCGTTGGGAAACACGTAGGATCAAAAGTTAGTCACGTGATTTTCGTAAAACGCGTAAAGTTTATAGTTTTGGTCACAAAAGGAGCAAATGAACTCTGATCGAGTTGATTTTTGAACCATCAACCTCTTTTTTCCGAGACAAACAACTTTCGTGTTGAGCACTTTTCGAGAATCGCGTCAGAAGGGCTCCGAAAATGCGATATTCCAGAAGGTTCTATGATAGGGGCTGATCAGCAATTTCGCAGGGGCTTATTTGATATTTTCCAGGATAGTATTTAAAGCCTCAAGGTTTCTCAAAATTTTAAAAATGGCAAACCCAAAACAAAGCCCTCACTCGACCCCCATCGCCCCCTTCGTGGTGAAGCTCGCCTGTGGGCCTCTGGCCGGCGTCAGGCCGGTGGCGTCTTGATCGTCCGGCGATGAGGAGAGTGTTGGTGGCCGGCGATCGGCCGAATAGCAGCGGCGATGGCGAGAAACAGCCTGGACAGTGGCGCGATGTGGGTGAGTCGCTTTCGACTCGTTGGTTCATTTCACGAGCCGAGCCACCTAGCAAATTGAAGCCCTCGACGAGTACTACGAGTATGCGGAGTCGATTTTATCGATCTGCGGCCGAAATCACTCAAAACGAGGAGAGAAGCCGCGGTGAACAGTAAACCCATGATGAACAGTAGCTCCAATCGGAATTCCATCGACACCAGCGCGTTCAAATGGCCGATGGGAGTCCGAATATGGCCTCAGAATTTTGGTACGACTCTCAATTTTTAATTTGACGGTTTAAAGTGTGTTGATTTAGCTTCGGATAATTCCGGTAGTTCCGTAGTGTAGCGAATTGTTATGATTTGAATTGAATATAATATTTTATGTTAAAACGATAAATGTGGTAGAATATAGGGAGAATCAGATGAGATTTGATCAATCCGGTAGAATTAGCGAGTTTCTGGTAGAACGGAGTTTCTCGAGCGACCTAGCGTAGTTAACCGTAATCATGAAAATAGTATAGATATGATATTGCGAGGGTAATTGAGTAATTCCGGGGTAGTTCGGAGGGTTCGAGACCCTTCCGTAGCATTTGCGGAAATTTTTCCACAAGATTTACCGTAAATACGTAAAACGGGATTCTAGGCATTCGGCTAGTTGATATAGTATAGAAAGATATGTATTAGAGTAATGAAGTTTGAACCGAAGTATCGGAGATGATTCAGGTGTTCCGGGAAAGCCCGTAGTTATTATAGATAAGTTTAAAGTTCCGCAAATAGCGGTACTAACCTTGTGTTGTTACTGGTTTGACAGATCGGACCCGGATCGCGGGCGTTCCCCTAGCCAGGTAAGTAACTCACGCTTTGAATACTTAAGGAATTTAGTGTTGCTCGAAATCAGTAATATAATAAAGTTTTTTATAATTATATGCATGAAACATAAATACATTTGTATAGATATACGTATATATATAAGGAAGAATGTAGAAGAAATAAGCAGATGTATGAGTAAAGATAAGCATGAGCATACGAGAGTAAAGAGCTGCATATCTAGGTATAAACCAGTGTGTTTATATGTATATAGATAGATAAAGTATATGAATGATGTTATGTTTATGATTATAATTAAATAAGACTTGGGTATGGGGGATGTAGAAACTACACCCTAGGGAATGAGATTAAAGTTTAAAGAATGACAAATATAAGGAAGTCACTATATGTGTTCAGTATATAAAGGATAAAAAAATAAGAACGCAAGTACATACATAGATAAATATAGGCACATATTTAGTATGTGAGTATATGGATTACAGGTAAGCTTGTATTTAGTAAGGGTGTGCGTGTACTTGTTTGAGAATGAATTCAGTATGCCAATGAGGATTGATATAATCTTTGTAACAGGCGAGTAATAATAGGTTTGTGTATGCTTAGAGAAATGCAAAAATATGAACAAACTCAGTGTGTTATTGATATACATGACCTGATGTATGTACATGTATGACATTTAATGAATCATGGCTAGAGTAGAAAGAAACATGAGAAATGCATATATGCATGTGCATGTGTGTGTGTGTTAAGATTTTCAGAGATTGAGTTTCAGTCAAATATGTTTTTGAAATTCAAATCGTTTTACAGAAAAGTTGAAGATGCTTTTGAAAGAAAAGTATTTCAGAAAAGTTTCTTATAGTTTTGAGATTCGATTTATGTTTTAAAAGTTTATCAACGATTTTATGTTTTCGGGGCATGAGGTAAAACCTCACCCCCTGTATGTAACTTGAGATATAGATGGATTTGACGGATACAGAGAACATGTGCACATGTAGGGCCAGGATGGCGGCTTAGGATCGTGTACCTGGTCCCTAGTGGTGGCTACACTGCCAGTTGAGTTATGGTTCTGGTTGTAGTGCACCACCAGTTTCAGAGATGCTCAGTTGAGTTATGGTCATGGGTGTAGAGAGACGTCCAATTGAGTGATGGTCCTGGACGTACAACAGTTTTCAGTTTTCAGATTTTCAGTACAAAGTTTTCAGATTTTCAGTACCTAGATTTCAGAAACCAGATTTTAATACACGATTTTCAGAAACATAGTTTAGAAAATAGTTTTTCAGTTTTCATTTTTCAGATACAGTTTACAGTTTTTAAGATACAGCTTTCAGTTTTTAGATACAGATCCCAGTTATTTTTGTATAGTTTTCAGTCTTCAGATACAGATTTCAGAAAGAGTTTTAAAGAGTACATTCTAAAAGCATAGCATGTTGAAGCTTTATATAGCATACACGACATGCATACGAATTATATATATGGATAGTAATTCTTCTGAGATGCATATAGTTGACATTGAAGCATGATAGCATGATTATATATTTATAATTGTGATTGATGTCGTGTGTATTTTATGTTCACATGGAAGAAACAATTGGTAAGATATTAGCGTATGATCATACGATTTTATATTCATGACTGTATGGTTAACCTTGTGCATAGTATATTTATATATAGTTAGCAATTGTAAAATACGAGTGCATAGTAGCTAGATCTTATTTTAGTATATGTGCATCAATGAAGATTGTATAAGTTGCTTGCTTACTTAGAAAGAATATACTGTAAGGATGCTAGTTCATGATGAAATGGTAGCATATGCATGTCATCATGAATAGTGACAGTGGATTAGGTAATTAATAGAATTAAGATTTTAATAGTCCGATTTGATGATATTTCAAGATAATGAAAAAGAGAAAGTTATAATAAATATCTGAGCCATATTAGTAAAGAGTAAACAAAGTAAGTAAGAATCAGTGTAGCGTAGCAAAAGCATGATAAGTCTTATACATCAGTGATATAGAAACTTTATATATATATAATTACCTATAGTTTTCAGATGTTTGGTAAAGTATGTAGCAAATAAGAGTAGCACCCGATGATCAGCTAAGTGACAGGTTTGTGAAAAGATTAAGAAATAGACAGTTTGAGAATGAATGAGGGAAATATAATTGCATGATTACAGTGAATGATAATTTAAGAAATTTAATGAAATGAAATATAAGCTATTGTGTGTTTACGATGTAGTTAGGAGCATGATTACTTATTGAGTCAATATGACTCACACCATTTCAGTTGTAGCTTTGCAGGTTAGTAGCAGAAATTTGGTAAAGACTTTGAAGACAGTGGATCGCCCCGATTGCAGTCGAGGAAGTCATTGAGTCCTGGGTCGGTCCTTTTGCATTGTTATTTCATTTGTAATTTATAATTAATATTTATGTATTAATGTATTTTACTTGAGTTCTGGCCGGAGGCCAATCATTTTGTTTATGATCATTGAGTTTAGGCCTGAGGCCTTGATTGTGTTTTTATATGAGTTGAGTTGCATAAACAGGTTGTCTCATGGTGCTGGCTATAAGCCAGGTTGCATGATGTTATGAATACATCATGCCAAAAATTTCGTCAGAATAAGAGGCTTATGGAGGTAGGGTTAGCCTGTCTCCTGTCGGTAGCATCCTGGCCTAGGCGGGATGTTACAAAACACCATCTCGATGTCTTTGGCATAGGTCCTCTTCTTTTCGATGTGGTCCATCTCCTGTTATTGTATCTACCTTGATATCCACAGCTCCTTGTGGTGTTATCCTCGGTTCGGTGGATGTCTAGCCGGGCCTGACTTACATAACTTGTAATAATGCTGGAATGTTTGAGGTTTGGTGTTTTTCTCTGGCATAAATATAGTCTTTGTCAGTTTCTCCCGTGGATGCCACTCATGTAAGCATTCTCAACTGTTATTTTATTTTCCTTATCTTTTGTAATGATTGATCTTATACTACAAGTCCCCATCGACTTTGCGGACCATTGCCACTGCCAAGCGCAAGCGGTGAAGGTCAAGTTTACTCAACAAAGCTTGTCCCATTGGCGACTAACAAATAAACATTAGCATATATGCATGTATGTATGCATGATTTCCTAACTTTTATATGTTTCCAATTATAGCGTCGTGTGAAAATGTTTTCTATATATTAGTATAAAACACTAACTAGGCCATGGATTTGAACCTAGTAGTGTCTCCCACTACTTTACTTAATATCGTATATTCCCAATGAAAAATAATAATTCAATAATTGAATCGAATTCCATAGTAGGAAGTGGATCCCAACGAACATACTTCAGTTTCTTAGCTTTAGTATATAGTAACCTACCTATGCCATTAGGTAGGTATTATTTGTCAAGCACATCACGATGTGACTCATAGTTTTGATCATGAACTATTTCCCATCATCACTTCTTTGGCATCTATTGAATGTGGCGTTTTCAAGGCTCGACTTGCTAATGACATACTGAAGTTACTTCTACCAAATCTCACTGCTTTGGCATCTATTTTTATGCCATTTCAGTTAAATTTATTTTTTATCGTATAAGTTCACACAAATGAACTACCATCAACCATAGCTATACAACTTTGGGATGATACAATTACAGCATTAGAAAAATATATACATCCACATTGACAATGCGGACTGTTAATGTTCTCTTTCTCGGTAAACACTACTACTATAGCCTTATTATGGGGATTTTTCTATAAGGGGATTTTGGCAATTAAATCTATACCAAATATAGATATGTAATCCGAATTAACAAAAATTCCTATAAGCCACACCCATACAGCTTTGGCATAATACGTGTTAGGCCACATAAACCCATTTATATCCAGATTACAAGCATTTGTAAACCAAATTTGGATTTAATATCATATATTAGGCATAGATTATATTGTGGATGTAAAATTAGACTCACTCGAATACCATTTTTTATTGCTGGATTTATGGGGTGTGCAGAGCGGAAGCGCAAATATTGGGCAAAATCGACTTTAAAACTTTTATCAGGAGGACCAATAACTGATATCATATACTGACCGGTGTGATCACACACGTATAACGCGAGTGCACGTATCGTTTAAGTAGTATAAAATGTATCGATCCCACAAAGACTTAATACCTAAGCTATTAATTTATGAAGCCAAATATTTACGAGTATCTAATAGATTGGTTGTTTATTGGATGGTGATTTTCGCTAAAGACAAGTAAATAAAATAGTGCGAAAGTAAATTAGAGGGAAATTCAATATTAAGAAACTATCCAAGCTTGTGAATTCTTCCAAAATTTTTTAAAGATGAAGTGGTTATCTCATGTTTGTGTAATATATTGGTTTATTAACCTGTAACATGAAATTATGCAAAAGCCTCTATTGATGGTCAGATGTAAATACCCAGTTTAACCCAATTAATCATGTCTATGTCAACCAAGTTATCTGAATTCATTAAGATTAAATTCTAATTATGGCTACCCTCGTCCGATAAGTATATGTCTATCCTATAAGGAAATCTATTAAGGGGTATCTAATCCTTAAGGATGATCGTGTGCTATTAAGTGTAAGACTGGAACCTAAAATTCTTTCGTCAAGTTTATTTTATGTTTACCAAATCAATCTTATTAATGGCTAGTTAAGAAGAAGCATTAAGCTTAAGAATTAATAAACCTTTATATTACCCAAGACACAAAATAACCCCTTATAAACCGGTGATATTGGAATTCATCACAATCCCAGATAACTGGTTTAGTTACGACACATATCTAAAACTAGTAAAATCTTAAATAAAATAAAATACATAAAGTAAAAGCTTGGAAATTAAAAAGGTAAACTAAAACAATAAAGAAAATTTTGGTGTTAGAGGATCCACTTTTATTACTTCTATTTTAGATATCTCCATTATTAGAATATATTAACTTTGCGTGATAATTACAACCGACCATATAGGCGATATCCTGATTTAGTTAGATTTATAATTAATTCCAACTGACCATAAAGGCAGTATCCAATTTAGTCAGGTTAAAATCAATTTAATTAAGTGCAACTGACCATAAAGGTGGAATCCCATTAAGTCAGGTTTTAAATAGTTTATATATTATAATTAAGGGAGATTAATCTAAATATTAGTAATAAAAGCTTAACCTTTTACCCCAGCAGATGAGAGTTACCTCCTTATACTGAACAGTAAAATAAATATTGAAAAGTAAAGAAAAGAAAGAACTATTGTGTAAATTACATAAAATTAAATACAGAAGGCTGTAAATAAATAAATAAGATACAATTTTCTTAGTATTCTTAAGGAATTCCTCATAAGAAAGTATGAGTTAGAATTTTGAAATCAGCCTCAATTAATAGGCAAATCCTTGCCTCTCGCGTTGCAACGCATGGAAATTTAAGCGTCACGACGCGCCCTAGATTGATGACACGTGGTACGGGCTTCACGGAGATAATGACAAGTGGCTGTTGGCAGAATTATTGGCTCGACATCGCGACACAGAATACTTAGCGCGTCGCGATGCTGACGTCAGCAATGATGTGGATTATCGGCAGTATAAGATGATGACACATGTCCGGCGTATGTTAGCATTCGGTGCATTTTAGCAACCTACGTATTTTAGTAGGATTTTTAGATTTTTCCCCTTTTTATCAGTTTTTCCCTATTTTGGCCCTGATTTGCATCCAGAGAGTCCTGTTATTTTATTTATCTTTAAATACCACAAACACATCAAAATATTCACAAAACTCAAGAAACTATGCAAAATGTTAAGTCAAGGGAGTGAGAAATTGTGATTATTTACCACTCATCATATACCAATTATAAATTCAAATTTTTCCTTAATCACTCATCAATATCAATTATTAATAGTGATTACACAGCAGATATCAAGGACAATAATATTTCGAAAATACTTTCCACGGTTACATATTAACCGATTTAACAGTGCACTAAATCGGACAATCGGGATAACAAAAAGACCGATTCAGACCTGGAATCAGATCAGCCCACTGATATAGTGATATGATCATTGTAGTAATGGCTTATTATTGTAATTTCATCTAATTATAATTTGACCATAGTGCGTTTTTTTACTGAAAATTCTCGAAATACTTCTGGAATGATTCTGAAAATTTTAAGAATTTTTATATATAGTAAATAGATTGCTAATGTTGTTCGACTACAGTAGCAGCACTAAAATAACCATAATTTTGGTAAATTATGATTTTACCTTAATGCGATTTTTCAAAATTGTCCTAAAATTTTCCTATGCATTAATATACATCCAATTTCATCCATAACACATCAATATAACCAATTGAATCAAAATTGAATTAATTATAAATTAAATCAAATTAATTCAATAACTATGAATAACCGAATCCTATTTGGTCAATCCATATAGGCCCACGATAAAGTTACTCTAAAATCAAATTAGGTCACTTATGAGTGGCTAATGTAACTTTACAATGACAATATGAGTATCTAATATCCTAACAGGTCAATTACATTAACTGTATTAATTTTTTTACATGCAATTCTAATACTAATCAATTAGTTTTTGTACGGGCCAAATTTAGGCCAATGACCCAAATATCTTTTCATGTCATATATCAGACTAGGATCAATTGGCAATAGGATGAGCAATTTATAGGCCAAGGTTAGGCTAAAAGGCTCAAATTCCTTCTTATCTCGGGCCCAATTGTCAGATAGCCTATTTAATTTCCAATTAATTGCTCATCCAACGCGCATTTTTTTTCCTAACAAAACATATTAACCTCCATATGCTAGATGTTTTGGCACCGAAAGCTAAACATTTAACATGTTATTGGTCCCACGACCATAAATACTGCTAATATAACAACTAGAAAAATGACTCATTTAAACCTATGAAAGGATACATAACTCAGAGATAGATTCAGAGAGGCTTTGGCATTTGTATTAGAGCTCTCAAAGCATATCACCCTCTAAACACTGGCCTATCGTCCTCACAGAAGTCTACGGAGGACTAAGTAACCTCAAACCTCCATTTTCCATTACTTTTTGCTCATCTTTACTACTGACTTGAGTGTCAGAATGCCTACGGTAACCACCACACCGGTGGGTAGAAAATCTCTTCCACTCTACCTTTATTTTGCAGGATTGCTAGTGCCTCATCATATAAATTCTCAATTATGGATCTAAGGTGAAATCCAGCATCTACAATTTGTGCCTACCGTGGGGCTCCAACAATTTATAGCAAACGAAGATCTCTTAGTCTACGATCTTTCAACACACCTACTCTTGGCTTCTGGCAGTGAACAAACACCAGACCTCGTGATTGCATAGCTAACAGCTCTTAAAGAACGGTTACGATTGTTGAAAGAAGAAAACCTACCCATGCAAAGCTCCAACACAAGTCTTCAGAAGCAATTAGAGTATATTGCCTTAACATCCCAGCAGTGTGAAACTATGGATCACCTAAGAACCCTACCATTCGAACCAACCTTTTGGGAGTATTCAACGATGTGGCAAGCGACAATCTGCCATAAGACAACCACCCAAAAATTCACCAGAGAAGTCACCATATCTCTATAACCGATCGAGTACAACAAGTTGCCTCCTCCATACGCAAGGAAATATAAAAGTTTAAAGAAATAATTCTATCCGGCCTACATGATGGCAGACTACTATTGAGAAAACGTTGAGCCGACACGATTTCAGATACTCATTTCTTAGAGACCATCACTTCTAGAATACTCCTACAGAAGTTAAGCCCCAGACATGAGGCTATATGATAGATCCATGGACCCAAACGACCATTATGTCCAGTATAAATACAAGATGATGTCCATAGCTCTAGCTCCATACCAATGAGAAGTTGGAATGTGAAGAGAGTTTGGAGAGACATTGGCTGGCCCAATCCTCACTTAATTCATCAATATTCCATACGGTCCATTTAGTCGTATCAAGAACTAGTACATAAGTTCGTGGAGCATTTTACAGGATCTTGTAAGCTCGAGAAGACCACAAACGACCTCACTGTAATTCAGCAGTGGAAGGGAGAATCTCTGCGAAGCTACGTGGATTGTTTCAACAAGGAGAAAATATCCATTCTGGATCTCCACCAACTAACTGTTGTAGAAGCCTTCAGGAAAAATATGCTCATTGTTAGTGGCCTTTATAAGAAGCTAAAAAGGTTATGGTGTTACAATATGGACCAGGCCATGGCCCGAGCCCAAATTGAGATTAGATGGGTGGAAAATAAGAGGAACAAAAAGAGAGAAAGTTCCACCAGCCATTACAACATAAGAATACAAAGAATTCATTGGTAAAGCCCCACATCCAGTAGACAAAAAAGTTCATCAAATGAGGGATCATTTCTCTTTTAACCGATATTTTGATCGCTGATCCTTACCTTATAAGGTCCATGATAGGACGTCACCAAAAAGGCCAAGACTATCAGATTATAACTTTACTATTTCCCCATATGAAGTGGTCTCAGTCCTTAAAAAGATGGGAAATAAGGTGATATGGTCCCCACACTCTAGAGACGGATCTACTAGGAAGGACACAAGCAGATGGTGTGAGTTTTACCAGACTATGTGTTGGGGCAGATGTGGAACCCCTAGGGTCGGATCAGAGTCTTGCGCAGTAAAAGTGGGTCTAACCCATGGATATCGAGCATGGGTGTATTTTAAAATATTTTATATAAAACTGTATTATGTTTCAAGTCCGTAGGACAAAACATGGACCAAAATTGAGTCTGGAAACTCTGGAATGAAGTAAATGAAGTTTTAGTGTTCATCAGCTCTGCGCGTTACGATGCAGAAGATTGGTCGTCGGGAGTCTTTAAAGTGCGATAGAAACTATGAGAGGTGAACGTCTTGGCGTCAAGGCACTCATAGGTTTGATGCTTGATGTCGTGACGCTGAAGGTGAGAGTAGTGACACTGCCTAGGTAGTGAGCATTTTCCAACTTCAAACCAATACTAAACCTTCCAATTTTCTCCTAATACTTCAATACACCTAAAATCTAATTTTAGCATCATAACCATCATCAACACATGTTATAAACAACTAACATACATGTATTCTAAATTCATATATGTATTGTTTTTGAATCAAAACACAAACCAATTTAAAATCCCATTAAAAAATGTTTCATGAACAATAGTTCACCCAAAAATGGTCAAGTGATTCTAAAATGATAGCCATCACTCTAAGCTTTAATCTAGAGTTCCAAACTCTTATTAATTATTCCATATCCAACATGAACATATTTGACCTAATTACCAGCATATTGTGTTTATACTTTTAAAGCATCATAACACAATTCATTAGCCTTATTTAATCTTTAAGCTATGTAATCATGCATCCAATACATAATTCATCACTATATGTCGTACTAATGAAAACTCACTAATGAAGAACATAGCTTAAGAAAATTTAAATTTACCTAGTAAACTTGATGCAAAGATCTTATCTCCTTCTCTTTGTTGAAATGATTAGAGAATTTTCAAGGTTTGCAAGCTTGACTCCAATATCCAATCTTGATTCCAATGCTAGCAAGCTTCACACCAATATCCAATTTTGATTTCTTCGAGATGAAATGTTGTAGAGATCTTCCAAAACTTTTCTAAACACTTCTCCAACTTAGGTTAATTTCTCCAAGAATTACTTGTATTTAGCTCTCACAAGCTTAATTAAAATATTTTGCTTAAGCTTGCTATTTATATCAAAACATAGGCAATTTTTAATTAATAAAATTTCTAATTAACTTTTATATATAATTAGGTGTGACTAATCACATTTGTCTACCACTTTGATTTAATCCAATTCAATCAAGACAAAGTTTAATTAATGGATTAATTAGATGTCTACAACTTTGATTTAATCCAATTAAATCAAGCTAAAAACACCTATAATTACATATTTGTAATTACCAAAATATCCTCAAATGGTAGAGATATTTATGAAATTATGACAAAGCCCTTATGTAAATTTTGGATTAATCCAATTAATCTAATTAGGTCAAAGTAATAATCAATGTTATCCAATAACACTTAATTATATTAGTTGATAATTATAATGTCGAATATTATCTTTTATCAAAATTAGTCGGCTACCCAAGTGCTCAACGAGTACACTTCATATTAGGACTCTCTAATTTCAGACACGTTCATTATATAAAACCTAGCTAATATGTAAGCAATTTGGAAACCTCCGAATTCGCAAAGAACATGAATGACCTTTCTGAACTATACAAGTCGAGGTCATCACATATGTTTATCAATCCCTCCGTCGTCGACTATCAGAGTTGTGCTTAGGAAACATAGAATATACCGTCCAGGTTTCAAGGCATAAATCACATGTCGACATGCCCGCGATTCTTTATAACTGATGTTATCCAACCTAGGTGATCGGATTTGGCCAAAATCTTTAGAATTGTAACTTACTCAAATGGATACCTAAACTCGTTATGGTACACATATGGATAGATAGATACTATCTTGATTCACACTTGATTAACGAGTGTATCAGTCCACACCTAACGAAAATCTAGAGGTTAGACCAAGAAAGGTGTTGGGATATATGCCATAGAGCTTCATGTAATATAAACTGTATTGTATTTTATGAAATAAAATGATGAATTATTTATTTATCAAAATGTTTGTTTTAATATCGCATATTTTAAATTATCTTGTTTACTCTAGATTACTCTTAGTATATGAGTGTCATGCACAAGAGGATTTAAGTATAAAGTTTGTAATTTAAAATAGTCCATAGAGAGCAAACAAACAGTACTTTGTTTATGATTTATTTATAGTTGCGGTCCGTTTTATAATTACCTGGGGACCTTGATCTGCGATCATCCATGTGGTGACATGAGAATATAGACACCTTATATGATATGATCATATAGGACTGGACCCAGATAGAAATGAGTTTCTTATAATATTTGTTAAATAAAAAAAATTCATTTCGATCTACTAGATGGTTATATATATATTGATCTTAATCCTGAGTGTAATATGAACTCCTGCATGGCAGACTATGTTCTTTGATTTATAAAGGTGAGGTTAATGTAGCTATCTCAACCAATAACTACGTATTTTGGGGATATGATTTAGTGTATAGCTGGGGATGTTTTATATAGACATGAAGTTCACTCCTTCTTACGAGAAGTAGGGGAGTATATTCTTTAAGGGTTGATTCGGTACTTGAACAGTTAGAGCACTTAAGTTTTTCTATTACGAATAGAAAGTTTAACATTCATAATGATTATGAATAAATTGTTCATTAGAGAATTAATGGTACTTAAGGTAAAAATCATTAGAGGGGTATAACAGATATTATGACCCGGCTCTAATTATGAGATACTCATAAATGGTTAATCCGTATGTAATGACTATATCAGTGGACACCGACATGGTTCGGCTTAATTTATCTATCTACGACATCGAGAGTGCAGCTTCAGGTTTTTAGTGGAATAGCCCAGATTTGATAACTCGAAATCATAAGTCCATTTAGTCCCTGTGCTAACTCGATATACTATAGCAGATTAAATATAATTGGATAGTCCAATTATATTCTCACATATGTAAATATAATAATAATATTATTTTGTCACACTTGAAACTATATATTAAAGTTTTCATATATGGTTTTTATAATAAATGATTATATGATAATTATTATTATAATTTATTAAATTATTTTATATAATTTAATAAAGATATTATTTTTGTATTTCCAAAAATAGTTTTTGGAAACCCTTTGGTTACTTTGGAAATTATGAATATTGGAATGGGTGTTACACTTTTTCAAAAGGTATTAACAAAATTATTTTGTAACATTCCTTTAATGTAATGGTGACATTGAATACATGATTTGATGTTACAAAGAATTTTCAAAAATAACCCTAGGGTGGCTGAAATATTGAGAGAGGAAGGGGAAACATTTTGTTTGTGTTTGGAAAAACAAACCTAGGTATAAAAGAAGATTAGATTTTCTTTTTGCTCATCTCAATTCATTCTAAACCTAGCCACCTTTCTTGTCTTCAAACTCTCTCAGGGGTTGAGAAAACAAAAGGAAGAACAAAGGGAAAAAAAGAAAAAAAAACTGTGTGTGACTTATAATCTCTAAAATGTTTAGAGATTTGTTTTGTGAGTGTAGCCCACCCTATGCTCTGTTGGTGACGAGATATAGCTCGGAAGAATTTTTGGTGTCGAACAAAAGTGATAATATCCTTACAAATATACTACACGGTAGTGAGCAATTTCTTACTCACTGCCGCTCACAAAAGTTGTGTTTCGGGGCTCGGTTTGATTTCCTTTTAATCCATATTTTTAGGGAACTTATAGAGGTGTTTTAGGACAGTTTTGGGGCTGATATTTTTTTTTTTTTTTTTTTTTTTTTTTTTTTACAGAAAATCAGATCTGAAACTGAGAGGGAACTGAACCAAATAAGGGCTGATTTGGGCAGTGAGCTGGGCGAGTTTCGGGTCCAAAATAGTCCAAATTTCGGCTACTGTTCGGGGGCTATTCCGAGGCTGAAAATTTTATCCAAAATAGAAGAAAAATTTCAGTATTGGTACTAGTAAATTTCGGCCAAGAGGAGAGAGGGTAGAAAATTCTTTCTAGTCCTATCCCGGGTGCCTAACGTGTTTCTACTGCGTTGAAAAAACAGATCCTACAATGGCATTGAGAGCAAAGGTTGAAATGTGTTCTTAACCCTTCTCTTATCATTTAAAGTTACTATTTTTGTATATTTATAATGAGTTATAAATATTAACATGCATATTTAGTTGAGTAGGCCCAAAAGAATATTCATAATGAATGATTTTTATTTATTCATGTGATGAATGGATTTTGCATTAGTCGTAAATTTTTTCGGCTCTTATTTTAATGTTAGTTTATTTTTGGGATGTAAGGCTATAAGGCCATTGTTTACAAATGTTGTAATTTAATTTTCCTATGAAAAAATTCAATTGTTGTAATTTGGAGCTTCGAAGTCGTAAAAGGAGCCAACACCACCTTGGAGTGAGGTTTGAAGACCAACGGATGCCTTGGGATTTTTTTACTAATTAGATTAGTATAGGAAAAATAAGAGTCCGGTTAATGCAATATATTTTTTATGTTGTATGTATGTTTTAAATTCGAAATGTTTAAGTAACAAGTCATATAGCTTAGGGTGTCTAACATGTTTTGGTTGCATATTCATTCTAGACATGAAATGTAATTGTATGTGATTTAAAATGTTTAAATTAGAATATATTATGCAATGAAAATGATTAATTTGATTAATTGGTTTTATAGTTTAAAATTGGAACTTCTAATATAATGGGCTTAATAAGTGCATCATAAATTTCATTAGTATTTAGGATGGAAACCCGGATATAAATTCCATAGTCGATTTTGAATGGACGGTAACGTGATCTGCACTCGGAATACAATTCCATATACCATTGGATTTTATAACACACTTAGATTAATTAAATGGTTTAATTAAAATCTTGACCACTTTAGGATTTTCAGAAATTTTAAACTAGGTAGTGCTCTAATATTTTAAGAGCTAAAATATAATAGGTCATTAAAAGTAGATCATTAATTAATGGATATTAGTGAGTTAAATTTTTAAGAGTTAAAATTGATTAAGTCACTAATAATACACTAGTATAAATAAGAGTTATGATTTAGGCCGACATATATTTATTCACACTAGTAAATTAAAAATATTAGATATTTTGAAAATATAAACCTTAATTTTAAAATAGTGAGTGGGAGATGGATATATGAAAGTATACCCTAGGTCTCCGTTGTTACTCCTAAAATGTAAGATTCAAAAGTGTCTCGAGACGGCTTTGGTTTCGTCCCCCTACGGATGGTGTCCATTTTGGTTATATCAAATTTGGATTCCGAGAGGATAGAAACTCTAGATGTATCAGGTGAACTGGCCTACCCTACGGTGGCACTTCATTTGTTAAATCCAAGGGTTCCGAAATGACGGGTCACACTCACTAAGGAATGATTAAATGCTAATCAAAATTCTTTATAAAATCAAACGGTGGTTAGTTAATATATGAATACGAGTTATTCTGTATATATTAATCAATTGAGATTGTTTCGAACTATCATACAAATACTTGGCCTACCATATGACGACACTTATTTGTGGTATGATAGATTTTTGTGGCATAGTAATTCTCTTAGGTTTCTAATTCATTATTCATGGTCAATACATCATGTTTAATTTTATGTCAAAATTGTTTGATAATATTAATATGCGATGAATAAATATTAAATACATGTTTAATTTATTTTTCAGCCATGGTTTCTCTAATTATTGCTATACTCTCTAATGATAAATTAAAGGAAGAAAACTATGTTAATCGAAAGTAACATAAACACTATCTAGGTCTGCAAAAGACCTAAAGTTTGTCATGACGGAGAAGTGTCCTCCTGAGCCGACCAAAAATACTGGCCAAGATGTGCGCGATGCCTACCAAAAAATAGGTCGCGACTAATGAGAAGGCCCGCTGTTACTTGATAGTAGGGATGTCTGCGGTTCTTGCTGCCAAGCATGAGCCTATGGCTATAATATATTAGATGATAGAGTCATTGTAGGGCATGTTCAGGCAGCCTTCGAAGTGTCAACATCATGAGGCCATGGTTTTAGCGATGACTACTAGGATGAAGAATGTGACATCGGTCCGAGAGTATTTCTTAAGGATGATGATCTACCTTAATATAGTTGAAATCCATGGCGCTTGTATTGATGAGCGGATCCGGGTGACCATGATTATGGAAACTCTTCCGAAGAGTTTCCTACAGTTTAAAAATAACTTTATTATGAACAAGTTGACTTTTAACTTTGACCCAACTGCTTAATAAGCTCACGCACTATGCGCCCATGCTTGTGGATCCTTGTAAGCTCAATGTTAGGAAAACGTTTCTGAGTCTTCTCTATCTACAAAGAAGAAGAAGAAGAATAACATTGGGAAGGCTAAAGCTAACCCATGAAGAAGAACAAGAAAGGCTCCAATAATGTCAAGCCCAAGGGAAAGTGTTTCCACTGCAACAAGGACATGCATTGGAAAAAGAAACTATCATAAATACCTTACTGAGCTGAAAGAGAAGAAGGCTGCTGGTAAATACGATTTACTTGTTATCGAATCTCTATTAGTGGGGGATGATAAATCTGCATGGATTGTTGATTCTAGAGCCATTAACCATGTTTGTTCCTTTTTGCAGCTACTTAACTCATGGAGGTACGTTACTGACGATGACTATACTATGAGGGTCGGAACAGGGGATGGCGTTTCTGTAAGAGTAGTGGGAGTTTTCAGTTTAAATTTTATGAATAATAGTAGTTTTAAATTTGAACAATGTGTTATTCATTCCTGATTTTCGCAAGGATTTGATTTATGTTTCCAAACTCTTAGATGATGGTTTTTTCAGTTTCTTTTAATAGTAGTTTGGTTATTATTGGTAGAAATGGATTAACCATATTCAAGACAACTCAGAAAATAACTTATATATGTTAAGACTATTAACACATCGGTCACTGCTCAACACTGAAATATTTAAGGTTGAGAAACCTAAATGAAACTGCAAAAGATTTCTCACGATGACATATATCTATGGCATCTTATACTTGGTCATATTAGCCTTGATCGAATAGATAGGTTGATAAAGAACAGAGCCTTAAACCAGTTAAAACTCTAAACTTTACCAGTCTGCGAATCCTATTTAGAAGGAAAAATGACCAAGAGACCTTTTACTGGAAAATATATAAGAGCCAGTCAAGTACTTGAGCTAATACATTGAGACATTTGCAGATCGATGAATATAAGAGCCCGATGTGGTTATGAATACTTTGTCATATTTATTGATGATTATTCAAGATATGAGTATGTTTACCAAATGTAGCACAAGTCAGATACATTTGAAAAGTACAAAGAGTATCATGCTGAGGTTGAGAACCAGTTAGGTAAGACAATCAAAACTTTACTATCAGATTGTGGAGGAGAATATCTTGACAGAGATTTCGATGAATTCTTAGTTGAGCATGGGATAGTATCCCAACTCACAGCACCTAGAGCACTGACGAGTGATAATTATATCACTATTTCCCACTCATTTAACCTAATATTTTGAATAGTTTCTCGCGTTTTGTGAACGTTTTGATATATTTTTTTTATTGTTTTATAGATAAATAAAGTTTGGAAAGTATTGGAAGCAATTTAGGGCTAAAATAGAGAAAAAAATGGACAAAAGCAAAAATTGGTGAATTTGGGCGTTGCGACCGCTAACGTGCGCCAGGACATGTGTCAAAATATGTGAAGTTTGCTAAAATACGCCGGATGCTAACATGTATCCTGACATATGTCATCATCACATCCTGCCGATACCACGTGACACATGTCATCTTTTGAATGGACCGTACCAACTGCAAATCACCTTTTGCCACGTGTCAGCCTCTCAGTGGACCAAATTCTACCACGTACCACGTGTTGAATTTCTATTGGGCTGACAATTTTACGCGTGCCATGTCGGCATGATAGCGGAGCAAGCGCATTTGTCTTTTCAATACGTCAGCGCGTCGCGATGCGAAAGCTTCTGTGGGTCGCGACGCAGCCCACTCTAGAATGTCTATAAATAGCGGCCAATTCCATTTCATGTGCTTCGTGCTTTCCTTAGGGTTTCTATAGGCTTTTAAGAATTGCATCTATTTTTTAATTAATGTAATTTTTTAAATTATGTATTTCTAATTTTATTTTTAATTTTGTATTTTATTTTTAGTTACTTTTATGTTTTGTAGTTAAATTTCCGCTCGGGTAAAAGGTGAAACATTTAATATGATTAACTAGGTCAATCTCACTTAATTATAATTTATAAATTATGATTTAACCGGATTAGTTAATGACAGACTTTATTACAGCCTATATAGTCGGTTTAAATATAAATTACTTTATCGCATATATGGTCGGTCTTTATGTGACAGATAATTAACCGCCTATATGGCTGGTGTAGTTGAACTAAATGGATTACCGCCTATACGGTTGGTATTAAATGTTTAACATTATTAATTCATGAGAAAGCAGTATAGAAAATATTTTATATATTATAATAAATGAGATTCCTAGGTTTGAAATATTAAATATGGATCCTTTAACCCCAGCATTGTCTTTTTATTCTAGGGAAGTGATGAAATGCAATATTCACATACTTAATAATTGATTTAACTATATATTGGTCAAATTTTTAGTTTGTTTATTGAATCTTAAGCTTAATGCTTCTTGTTGCCTGATCACCAATAAGATTGATATGGTAAACTTAAAATGAACTTGACAAAAGGATTTTAGGTTTAAGCCCTATATTCAATAGCTCATGATCTTCCTTGAGGATAGATAACCCTTTAATAGATTTCTTTACAGGATAGACATATACCTGTCGGGTGGGGGTAGCCATTAGTGGAACTTGAACTTAATGAATTCAGATAACTTGGTTAACATAAACATATTATTAATTGGGTTATTTGGGTGTTTACATCTGACAATTGACATAGGCTTTTACATATTTTTCGTGTTCTAGGTTAGCAAACCGATTTATTACACATATATAAAAGAATCAATTCATCTTTAGAATAATATTGTGTGGGGTCATAACCTTAGATGTTTGTGTCTTTTGTTTATTTTTCTTAGTATTTTCTTTTGTGTCTTTATTTATTTTATTTATATATCAAATCCACATTCAACCAACCAATCAAGCAATCAATCTCTTCTCTCTTAATTAGATACTTGTAAATAAATAGTATCAACAATTATTAGCAATAGTAGGAATTAAGTTCTTGTGATATCGATATTTTTATACTACTTGAATGATACATGTGCTTGCGTTATATGTGTGTGATTATGCCAGTCAAACACCATGGTAAAATGGTCTTGCAGAAAGGAGAAATCGGACTCTGCTAGACATGATAAGATCTATGTTTAGTTATACCTCACTACCTAGTTCATTTTGGGGGTATGTATTGCAAACTACAATGTATATCCTTAATGTAGTTCCATCTAAGTATGTTCCCAAGACTCCCTTAGAGTTGTGGAGTGGTTGTAAAGTTAGTTTACGATATTTTCATATATATGGGTGTTCAGCACATGTGCTGAAGAATAAGACTACTAAGTTGGAGCAATGTTCTCAAGTGTGCCTATTTATAGGCTACCCTAAGGAGACTAGGGATGGATTCTTTTATAGCCCTGAAGATAAAAAAGTGTTTGTATCGACAAATACTTCGTTTCTACATGAGGAATATATGAAAGAGTTCAAACCTTATAGTAAGGTGTTACTCGAGGAGCTACTTGCTGGTTTGACCAAAACACTGTCATCAATGACAGTTAACAAACACATAACACCTTCGTCATCTGAGCATCAGATAAAAGTTTTTCAGAATGATCTGCCACTTAGACACAAAGTGAGGGTTATACGACAACCTGATCGCTATCTAGGAGTTGGAGAGGCACAAGTTGCCACCTCCAGCGATGGTGTAGACGATCCATTGACTTATCGTAGTGCAATAGATGATTCTAATAAAGAGAAATGGCTCAAAACCATGAACATCGAGATGGAGTCTATGTACTCCAACTCAGTCTGGGAACTTATAGACCAACTAGATGGGATAACACCTATAGATTGCAAGTGGATCTACAAGAGAAAAAAGGAGAGTAGATGGGAAGGTACAGACCTTTAAGGCTAGACTAGTGGCTAAGGTTTATACCCACAAAGAGGGAGTTGACTATGAGGAAACTTTCTCACCAATAGTTATACTTAAATCCATCCGCACTCTTCTGTCCATATCTACATATTATGACTTTGAGCTTTGGAAAATGGACGTCAAAACTGCATTCTTGATAGAAATCTATATGAGTGTATCTATATGGTATAACAAGAGAAGTTCATAGCCCAAGGGCAAGATCAAAAGGTTTGCAAGCTGCAAAGGTCTATTATGGACTCAAGCAAACATCACGATCTTGGAACATAAGATTTGATACCACGATCAAGTCTTATGATTTTGAGTAGAATGTTGATGAGCCTTGTGTATACAAGTGCATCATTGACGGGAATGTGGGTTTTCTTATTTTATACGTCGATGATAATTTACTCATTGGGAATGATGTAAAGATATTATCGAACATGAAAACCTAGCTAGTTAACCAATTCCAAATGAAATATTTGGGAGAGGCCAATTATGTTCTTGGATCCAGATACTTCGAAATCGTAAGAAACACTACATCGATAAGATCCTTGTGCGATTGAGGATGCAGAATTCCAAGAAAGGCAATTTGCCTTATCGACATGGAATTTATTTATCAAATGAACAATATCCTAAGACATCTCAAGGAGTTGGGGAAATGAGACATATCTCATATGCCTCAGCTATTAATAGGTCCATGTATACTATATTATGCACGAGACTATACATCTTTTTGTAATAGGAATAGTCAATAGGTTTCAGTCTAACCTAGGATTGGATTATTGGCTAGCTGTGAAGCATATTCTCAAGTATCTTAAGAGGACGAGAGATTATCTGCTTGTATATTACGGTGAGGATATGATCGTAAGGGGATATACAGACTCTGATTTTTTCAGAAAACTGTCAATTCAAGCAAATCAACATCTGGATCAGTATTTACCTTAGATGGTGGGGCTATAGTATGGTGGAGTATAAAGCAATATTTTATTACTAACTCCATCATGGAGGTTGTGTATATAACAGCTTGCGAAGTAGCTAAGGAAACAGTCTAGCTTCGTATGTTCTTGGGAGATCTGGAAGTCATTCTAGATATGGATAACCCACTCACACATTATTGCGATAATAGTGGTGCAGTGGAAAATTTAAAGGAACCAAGAAGCCACAAGAGAGGAAAATATATAGAGAGAAAATATCATCTCATCAGGGAGAAAGTGTAGAGAGGAGACATTTTTGTCACAAAGATTGTATTCACATAGAACCTGGCTGATCCATTTACAAAGACCTTATCGGCTAAATTTTTTGAATGTCACCATATGGTCTAGGATTACGTGACATGTCTCATTTGCTCTAGTGCAAGTGGGAGATTGTTGGGATATATACCCTAAAGCTTCATGTAATGTAAACGGTATTATATTTTTTGAAATAAAATAATGCATTATTCATTTATCAAAGTGTTTGTTTTAATATCGCATATTGTTATCGCATATTGTAAATGATCTTGTTTATCCTAGATTACTCATGTGCCTTCAGACTTAGTGTATGAGTATCGTACACAAGAGGATTTAAGTCTAAAGTTAGTAATCTAAAATAGTCAATAGAGAGGAAACAAAATGGGTACTTTGTTTGTTGTTTATCTATAGCTACGGTCTATTCTATAATTCTATGGCGACTTGATCTTGGATCATCCATGTGGAGACAAGAGAATTGAGGCACCTTGTATGATGTGATCATATAGGACTGGACCTAGATAGAAATGAGTTTCTTATAATATCTGCTAAATAAAGAAATTCATTTCGATCTACTAGATGGTCATATATGGATTGATCTTAATCTTGAGTGTACTACGAACTCATACATGATATGATATGTCCTTTTCTTTACAAAGGTGAGGTTAGTGTAGTAATCCCGACCAATAACTACATACTTTGGGGACATGGTTTGGTATGTAGCTAAGGACATTTTATATAGATATTGAGTTCACTCCTTCTTACGAGAAGTAGATGAGTATCTTCCTTAAGTACTTGAAGGGTTGATTCAGTACTTGAATGGTTAAAGTGCTCAAGTCTCTATTATGAATAGAAAGATTAACATTCATAATGGTTATTAATAATTATGTATGGATTGATCTTAATCTTGAATGTACTACAAACTCCTACATGATAGGCTATGTCCTTTGATTTACAAAGGTGAGATTAGTGTAGCAATCCCGACCAATAACTACATATTTTGGGGACATGGTTAGGTGTATAGCTGATGACGTTTTACATAGACAAGGATTTCACTAATTCTTACAAAAGTAGATGAGTATATTTCTTAAGGGTTGATTCAGTACTTGAATGGTTAAAGCACTCAAGTCTTTCTATTACGAATAGAAAGATTAACATTCATAATGGTTATAAATAAATCGTTCATTACAGCAATGATACTTAAGGTAAAAATAATTAGGGGGGAATAGGGAATAACCGAAATTATGACCTGGCTCTTAATTACAAGATACTTGTGAATGGTTAATTATATATAATGACTATATTGATGGGCACCGATGTGGTTTGACTTAATTTATCTATTTACGGCAACGAGAGTGCAGCTTCAGATTTTTAGTGGAATAACCCTGAGTTAATAATTCAGAATATTTAAGAACTTAATTAATATTTCGAAATTATTGGAGCTCGGAATCGTATGTCCATTTGGCCCCCGTGCTAGCTCGATATACTATAGCAGATTAAATATAATTTGATAGTCTAATTTTATGCTCACATATGTAAATATTATTAATATGATTAATAATATTATTTTGTCACACTTGAAACTATTATTAAAGTTTAATATATAATTTTATAATAATGATTATATGATAATTATTTATTATAA